>ML682058.1:7176422-7250986 GCA_007922195.1 Podocnemis expansa
AAGTGCCACACAACTCCTTGTTGTTTTTTCACTGGACTAGACTAACACAGCTATCCATTTTAAAATTGACTTTTATACCCCACTCTGAGGAAGGCCAGCGCCCTCTGCTACAGTCACCAATTGTGTTACAACCTGCAAAAGGTCAAGAACTACTGTCTTAGTCTTTAGCCTGATGACTTGAAGCAGCTCCCCCCCAAAAGTTGTGAACTAAGCTAACAAACAGGCCCATTTTGGAGGGGGTGGGTTCCTTCAGTGTGATTAGCAGAATGATACATCCTGCCAACCACTTTGATTCAGTCAGCATGATCAAAATAGTTGCTCTTAGAGAAAAGAGAGGAGGGTGTCTGTTAGAGCTCAGTGGCACTGAGAGGAAAAGAAAAAGGGAAGGTCCTTTTTAGAAAGCAAGGGAAAAAATGAAGGTTTCGGTTATTTTCATTGGAAGGAAGAAAAAGGAGTGATTTGTTGTCCATTGCACTTTCCAAAGTTTATATTGCAACTAATGAGGTTTTTCCTGGCTACAAAGGGGTGTTCAATAACATAGCCCAAAAATGTTTGGCTATGGTGATAAAATTATACAGCAAGTTAATTCATAGCTTCATAGATTCTATGGTCAGAAGGGACAATATTATCATCTGGTCTCAGCTCCTGCACAACGAAAGCCACAGAACCTCCCATCCACTCCTGCAACAGACGCCTAACCTAGGATAGTTCCAAACGGGTAGCTGTGTTAGTCGGTTTATCAAAATAAAGACTAAAGAAATTTATTTATTACCTGAGCTTTCATGGGAGAAAATCCTGGACTTTCTCCCACAAAAGCTCATTAAATTTGTTAGTCTTGAAGTGCCACAGGACTCCTTGGTATTTTGCTAACCTAGGATGCAGTCACTGAAGTTCCCAACTTAGTCTTAGGTTCTGGTATTGTGTTCTTTTGAGCATGTAAGATTTCTTCTCTGGGTCTATGGTTCAGAGAGGAAGCTGGAGGACAAGATAAGTCAACACCATGTCTTTGATGCTGCAAGAGGAGAGATGGACCCCTGTATATAGGGGGGCAAGATGGCCACAGAGACCTGTCTTACAAATGTCCATTGACTTATGTTTCTGTGATTCAGACCAGACTGGGTGACTCAAATATTGTAACACGGAGGTGCAGGTCTTAATGACTACACGTCTGGCACTGAGAAGCACAAGAATGAGAATGGGAGGCAAGTGAATCACCTGTTCAGGGAGGCTAGTTACTAGCCCCACCCCATTTCTACCCAAGATCTTCCTCTTCTGCCCACTGGAGCCCCTCTCCACCTACCATCTTTCTCCCCTACCAGAGCCCTGAGCCATCTACTCTTTCTACCCCTTTCAAGCTCCCCACCATGGCCAGAGGAGCCTCACCCCAGCCAGCCTGAGTCCCAGCCTGACAACTGATACAAGTCATCAGGCTCAGCCAGCACCAGTGCTTGGTGACCTCAGTCCCAGCCCTGGAGTGCCAGGCAGATGGAGCACCAGACCCATCTAACTTGAGTCCTGCTCTGCCTGCTCCAGTGAAGAGGCTGAACAATAACTGGGCTGGGACCATGAGTGCAGAACAAGATGTAGCAGGAGGGGGCAGAGGCCTCAGGATGGAGTGTCGGCAGGGCCAACATCTGACTAAGTTTCCCCATTGCCCATAAGAATGAGGTTCTGGTATCTTCTTTTTTTGAGTATGTGTGAGCTGGAATGGATATGAGTTAGTAATGACTTTACTCTAGGTAGTGGCTGGTCTTCCAGAAAATAGTTTTGTGTATCATAGCATGCTAGTGATCCCACAGAAGACCTACAAATATATGGTGATAGGCATATGCCTAGAATGGAAGAACTGCTCAGTGGCATGACATAAGGAAGGGTAGAGTTGATGTCTTGCTCTGAAGTAGTGTACGGTAGTGTTCCCTTTATGGTTCCAGATCCATCTCTCCTTCCTCTTTCCTGCATGGACAGGATCAATGAAAGGAAGCACCACTAGGAAGGACAGCTGTTTGGCAGGGACTAAGGGCTGGGGACACTGGAACTTAGAGGCCAAAGGGATTTGGGGTGCCTTATAGTGAACTGGTGTCTCCATAGTCCTAGAACCCACAAGAAAAAACTAATTCTTGATTTCGTACTATGTGGAGCACAAGATCTGGTCGAGGAGATGACTGTTACTTAACTGCTTGATAATAATGGAAATAAACAACCCTAGGGAACAACACAAAACATGAAGAAGTTAGTTAAACAAAATTAAAACTATTGTGCCAAAAGCAGAATCCCTGCAGCCTTCGTGGAAACTTTCTAAAAGACACCACAATAGAAGCACAATTAAAAAACAAAGTCAGATGATCCATAAAAGGCACTGTGACTAAAAAGCAAAGTAAAAGAAGTAGTGAGTTGCCAAAAATAAAAAAAAGCGTACTGTAAAAAGCAGAAGTTAAATCCTATTAAAGAAAATAGAAAAGCACTGGTAAGTGAAATGTAAAAATATAATTTGAAAAGCTAAAAATAGAATTTGAAGAACAACTAGCCAAGGACTCAAAAAATAAACAGCAAAAATTTTTTAAACTACATCTGAAGCAGGACACTGGCTAAACAACCAGTGAGGTGGGCCACTGAATGAGATGATAAAGGAAAACTGAAGGAAGTTAAGACCATTATGGAGAAGCTACATTAATTCTTTGCCTCACTTTTCAGGACTGAGGATGTGAGGGAGATTCTCAGACCTGATCCATTCTTTTTAGGTGACAAATCTGAGGAACTGTCCCAGAATGAGATGTCATTAAAAGATGTTTTAGAATAAATTGCTAAATTACACTGTAATAAATCACCAGGACCAAATGATACTCACCTAGAGATCCGAAGGAACTCAAATGTGAAATTACAGAACTACTAACTGTGGTACGTAACCTATCATTTAAATCAGTTTCTGTGCCAAGCAACTGGAAGATAGGTAATGTGATGCCAATTTTAAGGAGAGGCTCCTGAGACAATCCCAGAATTTACAGGCTGGTAAGCCTAACTTCAGAACCAGGCAAATTTGTAGAATCTACACTAAACAATAGAATTATCAGACACATGGATGAACATGATTTGTTGGGAAAGAGTCAAAAGGGAAATCATGCCTCACCAATCTACTAAATTCTTTGAGATGGCCAACAAACATGTGGACAAGGTGATTCAGTGGATACAGGTTAATTTTATGTCCAGAAAGCCTTTGACAAGTCCCCTCACCAAAAGGCTCTTAAGCAAAGTGTGCTGTCATGGGCTAAGAGGGCAGGTTTTCTGCTGGATCAGTAACTGGTAAGAAGATAGGAATCAAAGCGCAGGAATAAATGGTCAATTTTCAGAATTGAGAGAGGTAAATAGTGGCATCCCCCAGAAATCTGTACTGGTTCCAGTAGTATTTAGTATACAGGTAGTCCTCACTTAGTGACCGGGTTCCGTTCCTGAAACCTGGTTGATAAATGAATTGGTCACTAAACGAGGAGCAGCCCTTACCAGTATTTCAGGCATAATGTACTTTACTGGTAGTGGGTTTTTCAACCATCGGTAGATAGTTTTAATGTCACCTTTGCATCATTTATAACATTTTTAATATATATTTTAAATGTTTTAAGCTCTAATGTACTGAACTTAGTTTGCATAGTGTACTGTAAATATAGGTAATCTGAGAGAGTTGATGCGAGTTCTCGTACATCGCCATAATACCAACTCATCAGAGAGCCGGTCATAACTCTGAGGGGTCACTAAACGAGTAGGTCACTAAGTGAGGACTAGCTGTATTCATAAATGATCTGTAAAAATCGGTAAACAGTGAGGTGTCAAAATCTGAACATCATACAAAAATACTCAAGATAACTAAGTGCAAAAAAACTGCAAAGAGTTACTAAGGAAGTTCACAACACCGGTTGCCTGGCAAACAAAATAGCAGGTAAAATTCAGTGTTGATAATTGCAAAGTTATGCACATTTGAAAGCATAATCCCAACTATGTATATAAAATAATGAGGTCTAACTTAGCTGTTGCCACTCAATATAGATCTTGCAGTCATTGTGGATATTCCCTGAAAGCATCCAATTGATGTGCAATGGCCATCAAAAAAGCTAACAATGTTGGGAATCATAAGGAAAGGGATATATGATAAAACAGCTTATTTCCTCTATGTAAAACCATGGTATGTCCATATCTCGAATACATGCATATCTGGTCACTCCATCTCAAAAAGGATACAATAGAATTGGAGAAATTGTAGCAAAGGGCAACAAAAGTGATCAGGAGTATGGAACAGCTTCCTGGAAAAGAGAACTGGAAAAGAGATGATTAAGAGAAGGGATATGCTAGATATCTATTAAATCATAGCTTGTGTGGACAAAATAAAGTTACTTACTCCTCCTAACACAAAAGAGAAGAGGTCAGCAAATGAAATTAATAAGCAGCGGGTTTAAAATAAACAAAAGGAAGAATTGCTTTGTACGATGCACAGTTAACTTGTGGAACTCTTCACTAGAGAATGTTGTGAAGGCCAAGTCTAGAACAGGATTTAGAAACTAAAACTAGGTCTAGTTATCTAGCTAAAAGCTAGATAAGTTCATTGAAGATAAATCTATCAATGGCTATTAGTCAAGATAGTCATGTACGATGCTCGAGTGTCCCTCGTCTCTCTTTCCCAGAAGCTAGGAATGGGCAACAGGGATGGATCCCTTGATCACCTGTTCATTCCCTCTGAAGCACTTGGCACTGGTCTCTGTTGAAAGATAGGCTATTAGACAAAATGTACCATCGGTCTGCCCCACTATGGGCTGTTTAAATTTTCTGATGTGCCTATCAGAATATGCTAAATAAAAGTGCTACATGTCCCAGCCTAGGGCTGGAGCAAGTCTTTAATACCCCTGCTCAGTTGCAGGGCATTGCAACATTTGTGTCACCACAGAATGACCACGCTGCACGGTAGGACCACCTTCCTAGTTCACAGCCTGGATTCATGATCCACCAAACACTACTCTTATTCCACTCTGGAGGCATAATGGAACTCTTGGAATGTGGCTGAGGTACTGATACATGTAAAGTCTGTTACTGGGGAAAAAGTTGGTCATTGGTTATTATTCTATCACAGTTTCTCTCAAAATAAGTAAGAGATGAACAGATTCATCTAATGGGACAAATACTGCTCACATGAAGTCAAATTCATTGACTGATTTCAGTGTAATCATCATTTTGGATGAATTTGGTCCATTAGTTACAAATCTATGCAAAGGATGGGACTACTAAAATGAATAAAGTAAAATAGGATTTGGCCCAATGCCTATATAATCTCGATTTAACTAGCATTTTATATGATGAGATGAAATAGAACTTTAGGAATCATAACTTACAATGCAATTATTCTGAGAACCCATGGAAATGGCTCAGAAAATGCAAGGCATGTATTTCATGATATTAAGAAAATATAAAATAAAAAGACATCTAAAGAGAGAATACAGATGTCTCAATTACACTAACCTCAGCATCTTGCCTTTACATTGCAGCCTTCATTAGTCACTTTAACTGGATTCAAATAAACATAATTGGTCTACACTGTAAAATGAAGTCTCAGTCTCTCGCTCACACACACACCCCCACCCGCCCACCCACCCCCCAGGGTCAAATAAGTACTTTGGTGTTCCCTCCACCCGTGCCCTTTGCTTCAGTTAGTGATATATGAATCTGATGATATCAGCTGCAATGACATTAACTATTTCCCCAAGGAAGATTTAACCTCAAAAGCCATATACGTGATGTCTTGGGTAATATTTTTGATGATGCACTGCTTCCCAGAGGCAATGAAATATGTAAACTCTAGTTGGAAAGATATATTATGAAGTGTCAATATTGGCTTTTGCTTTATAGATGTATTAATGGAGTGAGCAAGAAGTTGCCCAGAGACCATCTGGTAAGATACAAGATGTAGAAACATTCAGAAGGTGTTAAAAGGGAGCTGGGTCCTCTTTCACTCAAGTGGCTACTTTAGATTAGGGAAAGAGGTTAAAATGGGGTTGAGATTAGCTAATGCTCACTGACCTAACCACAACCATTTCCCAAGCATAGATGTGGCATAGATAGCAGCCTTTATCTCAATTTAGCTGCTCAAAATGCACCTTACAGAGAGTCTGAACCACTATCATCACATCTTACCTCTTGGCATTCCAACCTCACTTTTCCCTTATGACCATGCCTGACTAAATGTTTAAATGCACTTGCTATAACAACAGAAAAGAGAATCAGTTTTCACATGACATTAAAAGCAATAATGAATATTATTCTGAAGTATCCCTAGCCTCTGTCTGCCAGAAGCTGGGAATGGATGACAGAGGACAAATGACTTGATGATTACCTCTTTTGTTCACTCCCTCTGAAGCAGCTGACATAGGTCATTGTCAGAAGAACGGATACCTGACTAGTTGTGCCATTGGCCTGACCCAGAATGGCTGTTCCTATGTTCTTTGAATAAAATTCTAATCCAACATCCCTTGCCAATTTATTTCACTAATGCTTTTATTTGATAGCCAAAAAACAGAGCTGGAGAAAATCTCCTTTTATGTTGTGTATCTGCTGTGACTGGCCAAGGGAATTACCTGATGCCAAAATACCCCATGCAACAAAAGTTCTAGGTGTTAAACCCCTCATGATTTTACAGTTAAGACACAGGAGATGAGAGTTCTGATCTCAACTTTGTCATATAGTCTAAGACATCTTGGGTGCTCTCTGCCTCAGTTTTCCTCTCCAGCAAAATGGGAACAATATTATGCCACTTTCCAGGAATGTTATGACACATACTTTATTAATGTTTGTGAAGCACTTTCAGGCCCTCATGTGGAAAACTCTACAGTAGTACAAGAATTATCATAGCAATTATTTTGAAAGGATGCCATCTCACCATACAGACAGCAAGGAGTTACAGTACTTGGCCAAGTGAGTGCAAAGCTTATTCATGGTCTTGTAATATGTACTTTATTACATGTTATATTTTGTTGACAACTATGTGATGTGGCAGTTGCTGTCAGTAGAGCAAAAACTATATAAAAATAAGCATCCGGAATAGCAGTGCCTGCTTCCTTACATAACATGTGGGTGTTCTCTTTGGTTATAGTGTATTGCTTAAAGAAGAAAGCATGCACACATGTGAATGATGGTTAAAGAGACTGATTTGATAGGCCTGTCGAATAAGAGGTACCTAGCCCGTACCACTGAAATCAATTACAATCTCATTCGCTTCAATGGTGCATGATGAAGTTCATAATCTCTATTTAGAAGAACAAAGCACAGGTGGCTGTAGGTCTGGGATGTAACTCGCTCCCCCACCCCCCAAACCAGCCTCGAGCAAAATCCAGGGATTTGACCACTAAAACCAAGGAAAATATTCCACTGCAGGTAAAATATCCCCACCTCAGGAATGCCCCAATAAGAACTGGAGCACCAGGGGTCACACAGAAAACTCACCCAGGCACTGGAAGTTTGTTGAGATACAGAAAGCCCCAGCAAAGAGTAAGACTGATAAGCTCGGACCAGCACATTTATGCTGAACATCTTCACAGACAGAGAAGATGAGAAATAAGTTTCAATTTGGGCTTAATCAATAAAAAGGGGGGAAAAAAGACAAGCAGGGAGTGGAAAACTTTGGTGACTGTGTGACTGGTTAAATTGAATAATGGAATAGGTTTAGTAGAGTTAATGGAGATAGCTAGTTTTACCTATGTAAATGTCAATGAAAGACAGTGCTTATTAGGAGTGTTAGGACAGTGCATTGCTGGACTGCAGCTTGACATCAAGCTGCTAGAACTCTTAACCTTCTGCATGACCATGATATGTGGAGGTAGCACGGGCAACGACTGACCATATGTCTACATATGGGGAGTGGCAAGCATAACTGATTTGATTGCCATATATATCCGGGGGGTGGGGGGAGGACGCTAATATATAGCTCTTCAGAGCACAGGTGCATAAGGCTTTTTCACTGGGAAAAGATCTAGTAGACCATCAAGCCCCATGCTTAGGGGAAAGTACTTTAAGTGACCAGGTTTCTCCCCAAGCCTGGTTGGCAAGGGCAAGTGCCTTTCACACTGAGCCCTTGCAAGGGAAAGGGTGGGGATAGCTAAATTAGCCATGTCATGCCTTGAGCCCTCAGTATGGTGCCCTAGGTTTTTGTGGGTAACAAACTGGTAAAATGCAGGCAGCCTTGTTCATCTGACTCAAGCTGATTAAGCCTTACACAGCAGTTATACAGAATATTTTTCCTTACTGCAGCCTGCTTGACAGAATGAACACTTCAGGGAAGAGGGAGAATGGGGAACTTGAGCTGAAAAATCAGGAGGGGTGGAAATTCACAGAACAACCCACCCTCCTTGAAAAAAATGAGTAGCTGACCGAGATACATGTCCATGAAGAAATGGTTCTTTTCAAGGGAAAATGAAGTGGGACATGTGTAAAGGATTTAAAGTGTACCATAATAATATGAAGTCTAAATTGAATAAAAGGCTGTAAAAACTGCAGCTTGGTGGGCAACTGGAAAGTGTCTTGTGTAATCTCTCAAGGTCAGTATTAGCTCAGGAGAACCAGTTAGAAGACTGTGAATGGGAATTATTTATGACAAAAGATACCTTGAATCAGTATAAAGCATCACAATGTGCTTCTGCTGCAGCGTCTCTCCAAAGTGCTGCTGCATGAAAAGAAAAGGGAGAGGAGTGTGAACAATGGATGAGAAAGGTAGAAGGATTAAGTGAGGAAATAGAGATACTACACTTGAAATTGAGGGATGCTCAGGCAGCTGTCAGAATGATTCCGCATGAAAAACAGGATCAAGCCCAGGCAAGAGGTGATCATCCTGTCTGAGTGCAACTGGTTAAAGGGTTGAAATATAAGCTGGGGGTCCAGTGGTGCATGATGGCTGCTGTACAGGGAGGATGGACAAGAGAGGCCCAGTACAACATGGATGCATATGGAGAAAGGAGCATTTGTAGTAACTCCAAGCAGGTAGACCCTAAACTTCTCTCCAATGTTTTTGTAGACAGATTTGGCTCAGATGCTATGCTCTCACCCAAAAGCAGGAGAGCTTTTCTTTCTATAGCTACCCAGTAAAGATGTGGTCATAGGAGCAGCTTTGCCACAGAAGCAACATATAGGCTGACTAGTTTGCTGTCTCTGCCTCAAAAACAAGGTGGGGAGTCAATCATTTTAGGATCTCTTATTCCTCACAACACGTGGAATACTAAAGTTCATGTGCTTTGGATTGTAACCAGAATGATCATTTGAATCCAGCTGGGTCTGCTTTTAGGTGTGGTGATATAGGCAGTGTGGTTAAGAGGAACTACTTTAAAGATACAGAAGGTCAACATGGAAGGTCACCTAATACCTCTTCTGACTATACCCAGCAAACACACTCAAATGCTGTAGTGTGGGTGTCCTGCGAGTGATGATTACTTTGGTTAATGCATCATTTGGTGGAAGAGGGTGTAGGCCTGAAACTTAACTCATCCCATATTAAACCAGCTTTGGGCAAAACTCAGGGATTTCACTAACATCAAGAGGAATGCCCCCACCTCAGGAATGCCCCTAACAAGAACTGTAATATCAAGGGCCATAAAGTAGACACCCCCAGGCACTGGGAAGTTTGGAAAGATACAAAAAAAAAAACCCAGCAAAGGTTAGGATAAATTCAAAGGTTAGGATAAATTCACTGGTCAGAGCTCCCCTATGCTGACCACCAGCACAAATAAAGATCATAAATAAGTTTCAATTTAGTCATAAGAAAAAATGTGGAGAAAAAACAACAAACGGAGGAGAAAATTCAAGTGCCATTATGTCTGATGAAGTGAGATTTACTCCCATGAAAGCTCATTCAATAAATAAATTTGTTTGTTTTTAAGTACCACAGGACTCCTTGTTTGTTTGGCTAAATTATGTTACCTAGGTGTATTGAATAATGTGATAGGTTTAGTAAAGTTAAAGGAGGTAGCAAGGTTTACCTATATAATGTCAATGAAAGACAGTGCTTTCTAAGCGCCATTGCTGGACTGTAGTTCAGCATCCAGCTGCTAGACCTCTTTCCCCTTTCCACAACCATGACATGCAGAAGCAGCACCCACAACTCCATACAAGTGGATCCTAACTGGCCATGAGGTCAAATTTATCTTTACATTGGGAGTGATGAGCATAACAGATTTGCTTGGAATATGTATTCTCCATGCGTGGCTAATAAATAACTGTTCAGAGCACAGCTGTGTAAGGTTTTTTCTTTGGAAAAAGATCCCACAGACCTATCAAGTCTCAAGCCCCATGGACTGGGGTGAGTAAGTGACCAGATTTTTCCTTAAGCTTGGTTGGCAAGGGTAGTATCTAAATTAACTGGCTCACACCTTAGGCTCTTAGTAGGGTAGAGGTAGGATGCTCTAAATTGTTTCAAGTAACACAATAGTAAGCCGAGCTCCTTTTATGCTTCCCTTCCAGTGCATCTCTTTATTGGGGTTATGTAGGTCCACTTCTAAGAAGAGGGAGGGGGAGTTCATTTTTAACTCTCATTCTCTTCTGAGACTACCCAGAACAGTGCCAAGTCCAGCACTGTTCAGGTGTGAGTTCCATATATTTAAATCTGCTAAATAATTTCTCCAGATACTTTGCAAAGTCTTTCTTAGTCACAGGTAATGAGGAAATCATTAGTTTTACTATACATCAGAAGTGAATAAATCCTGTCATTTTTCTTTTTCAGTTTTGAGAGTAGAAGATGCTATATTTCAGATGAATTCCAAATAAATCTTAACTGAATTAAGGAATAAATGAACAAAGAAATAAGATTTCCAAGCCAACAAACCCACACACCTCTTCATATTCAGTACTGTATAATATTTATACAGTAATTAGAAATGAACACATAGCCCTACAATGATAATAATTTAACCTCTTTAGAGCAGGCTCATTAAAGTGAAATAATGTTGCAATAACAAAAGCACAAATGTATCACTAACTAGAAGGGTAGGCTGCAAAATATCAAGGACATCTGGTGCATCTTGTCTATAGAAAGGGAACACGAGATGGAATCTGACCATTATGAAAGAGCAACATCTTCTTCTCATGGCACAGTAGGAGTTTGGCACAAGGAATTCATGTTTGAGATGTATTTTAATATTGCATATGTTCCTATGGGGTTATGTGTTAATATTTGATATGTATATGCTTCTGTGTTGAGTCTCCAGAAAAAATCTGATCTGATGTAGAGCTGATGGAGCTATTCATTACAAGTTATATCCATTACAAAAATCTACCACTTCTGTTTATAAACAACTTATAAATCAATCCTATGGCTATATCTTTTCTTTGGAATAGTATGGATAACTAATTTTCAAACTATAGGCTATTTACAAACAGTTTGCTTCATTCATTCACTATTCGTGGTGTGTGGTTGATCTATTTGAGCTAGATGATACTGTTTCTGCTCCCTGATTAAATAACTAAGTCTTTTAAGCAGGAGAATATTTAATAGTGGGGAAAAAAAATCACTCCTGAATGACTCACCATTTGGGCTCAAATTTGCTGAAGATCATGAAGCATTTTCATGAATACCTGATATCATCCTGATAGTTATAAATAACTAATGCTGACCATACAGATCAAATCTGACATTTTTACAAAAATGTTTATAAACCATTTTCTAAACTGTCTGACTGTCTGGATTAAGTCTCAACAGGTATGAATTGTCTGATTCATCTGATTAGTTGTTGGGAAAAAACAAAACTTTTTTTTAAGCTTCTTTTAAGAAGAGTGGTTGAATATGCACTTAGAGCTGAAAGAATTTGTTTTTAAAGCAACACCTGCCTCCAGTGAAGAATAGCTTTTCAATAAAATCCAAGATTTTGATTCGGACAGTTCTCTTTTTGATGGAAGTTCATTTTATTGCTTAAAAATAAACTGTTTCACTTTGCTTAACAAAAATAAAAAAGGGTTTTTCTGTTTGTTTGATTTTAAGAACTAACCAGATGAGTCAGACAGTTCAAGATCCATCCCAAAGCAGGACTTATGGACCAAAATCAGGTGTTACTTCACCCATCAATGTGTCCTCTTTATTTGTCTGACACAATCAGACTTCTTGCTATTTATCCTGCTTTCTTTCCCACTGAAAACTGTGCTGCTATTTCTGATTGTATTTACCTGGGGGAGGGGAGGGGAGACCTTTACTGCTTAAAACCCCTTCAAAAGAAAAAAGCACACCCTGATTTCTTGCAAGCACGTGCTTTGATTTATATTATTCCTTTAGGTTAATATATAAAATAGTTCTCTCCAGATTATCTCTTTATTATCTTATAGTATTCTTCCCTCATTCTCCTCCGTCCAAGGGACCACAAATTAAAGTCAATAGGAATTTATACTCCAGTAATTCATTATTTTTGATTGCTAACATTCTCATTGCCTGAGTTTCACTCCAACACCCTTCTGTATCCTGTGCACTCAGTATTTTTCCATAGGAATGGCAGAGGATCATTCACCTAACAAAATGTATTTTTAATTTTTATTTTACCTATAAATTGGAGTATTACCATAATTTGCTTGCCTCTGATAAAAGTGTGATCGCATTTCCATGGAAGAACTGTTTCAAGTATTTTCCAATATGGTATAACCTTGATTTGAAAGATTTTAAAGGGTTAACTCCTCCAGATCTATTGGTTCATTTAACATTTCTATTAGTTCTCTGGATTTTTTTGATGGCCCCAAAAGATTCAGCTAACCAAGGCTTTACTTTACTTATTTTACTCCTTACAGTGGGCCTCAAAGGTGAGCAAGTAGGGGGCCTCCAGCATTAGAACTGAGGTTGGTCAAACCTTTAGATGCAAACTCAGATCTTGGGTTTGCAGTTTGAACTTGTTATGGATATTTATCTGAACATTTGAAGATTTAATGAAGTTCAGATTTGGATCCAATTTACATAATGTCTGTTTTGAATCTAATTGTTACTCCTTTTTCCACAGGCACATGAGGAGAAGGAAATTTAGGGGAGGTGTAGGGTGTGCAGGGAATCTTTGTTTTCTCCTTGCACACTTGGTTCACAGGATAACCATAATTAGTTGCTGAACTCTGAGCACTGGTACTGCTCAATTACTGCTCCCTACAAATGCCTTGGATGCACACCCTCCCTCTGCTGAAATCATGTTGGGAAATGGCTCCCTTTCTCAACCTGGACAGCACATACAGCATCTTCTTGTGTAATGGTAGCAACGGGACACAGAAGGATAGTGCCTTTCTGAGGGACAGTGCATCCCCCTGAGGCACAGTGTTTCCTGGAGGTCTTGAAATGGTGGTGCAGTTCCAACCCTGCCACCAAATCCACCCTTCTCACCCACTACCCCCTCAGCAGAAGTCTCTGAATGGCACCCACAGACATGCAAAGTTTGGGTTTGGATCCAGAGTTTAGATACAGAGGTTTGGCTACATTTTGATTTTGGATAGAGGGAGAAACCTCTCCATCTTAGTTGGGTTATAAAACAGTCACAGTAGAACATCATGGATCTGCAAACCTAGTAATTTAACCAAAAACCTACCTGTCTTATCTGTGTTCTTAACAAAAATTTAACAGTGCTACAATAAGATCTATTGCTAATATTTTCAGTGCAAAAATATACTGCTGCATCTTTGCCAGTAGAGTATATCATGAAGTACTACAAATATTTAAAAATTAATCATACTTAAAATAAATTAATACATTCTGTGATGCAATATTCATTAATATTTTATGGCATTTATTTGCTTCTTCATGAATTAGCCAAAATGTGGTAACCCACAATGAGCTGACTAATCACAAGTGTGCATGTTGACCCAATCCTGAGCCTAGCATAGTCAGTGCAATTCTTTCCTACTGCCTTCAGTGGACAGTAAAGCTCTGAACCTGCAAAGATATACACACATAAGCTTTAAAAATGTGAGCATCAAACTGGCTTCAATGGAACTACTTGCATGGGTGAAATTATGCATGTAAGTCAGGCCCTGATACTGCGAAGACTAAGTTTGAAGGTTCACAACAGATTGGCTTGTCTTAGACATAGCTGGAGAAAAATCCTTTAGTGGGGAAAAGTCCTTCAGTGAAAAGCTTGCTGTATAACTGTAAATACAAAGCAAACTATCACTGGTATTCCTTAATATGCACAATGAACGGTGCTTTGTTTACATATATCCACTACTCTTCTGTAGCAAGAATTTACCATTCAGGTTTTCATAATGTAATAATTCATAACACTTGATGCTTAAATAGTGCCTTTCTTCTGTAAATCTCAAGGTGTTCAAAAATGTATATAAAAGCTACTATTTCCATTTCTCAAAGAGGGTTATGCAAAGTTTGCCCAACTCACACAACAAGTCTAAGTCACAACTGGGAATATTGTTTTTCATACCAAACATATCAAAGAATTTCTATTATCCTTTACACAGAAAGGGAAAGCAATGGAAGCAGGCTTGAAGCATTTGTCTTGATTAATGGGAATTTCACTTGACATGACTTGATAGTCAAGTGACAAGGATGAGCTGAAATGACTCAGAATCTGGTTATCCTCTCTGCTTATTTACTTCTGCTCATTACCATCCATGGATGGAGATTAAATGGGACTCATAACTGGAAGTACATTTTGCAGCAAACAAACAGCAAGGGCTGGAATTACTGTGTCTAATTATTTCAGATTGAAACAGACCACACCAAATGTTTCTGTGCCAAGCAGCAGTAATTAAAGTGATGTAAGTAAAGTAGAGAGCTGCTAGCATAGAATCTTCAATGCCATCCTCATACAGAAGAAACAACAGTTGGGACTGCAAGACTTTTGAGTGGGTTCTGAAAGGGCTCAAGTAGTCCTGAGATTAATTAATTATCTACTACACTTAATGTGGCTATTTGTTATTAAAAAAGCAAAAACAAAAGAACTGCATTGTCAGACTCCACTGACTGCACAGGCTTCTACTTTAGTTGCATTTCCCCCCCCCCCCCCAAGTCAGCCAAAAATGACTCCATTCCTGCTCTAACAGGGATTGGACTTTAAATCTCAGTCCAACACTGAAAGATTTATATTAACATGGAAACAGACCAATTACTAAATTATTCAAAGCTTAAGGATCACAGACACAGCATCCAGAACAGATTCAGAGATAAAGAATTTACTCCCTTGAAAATTACATTGACAGCACTAAGGCCAGAATTCCAGCCAGCAGGAAAACTCACACTGATTTCTAAAGGGATGTCTACACTGCAATTAGACACCCATGGCTGGCTCGTGCCGGTTGCTTAGGCTCTTGGAGCTCAGAACAAGGGGCTCTTTAACTCTGGTGTAGATATTGGGTCTTGGGCTGCAGCCCAAGATCTGAGACCCTCCCACCTCAAAGCCCAGGCTGCAGCCTGAGCCTGAACATCCACATTGCAGTTAAGCTGACCCTTAGCCCATGTCAGCTGGCAAAGGCCAGCCATGACTTGAACTGCAGTGTAGACACTCTAAAAAAGCCAGGATTTAATTCACTGAGTTTAAACTCTTTTACTGCCTCATCTACATCTAAAACTTCTTATTCTGTTTCATTATTCCCTCATTCCCTCTACTCCACCAACTATTTCAATCTCATCACACCACTCATTTCTGCCTCCATGCCTTTCTCTCCACTTCCCTTTCAGTGTGGAACTTCCCCTCAAAGCAGTTCACCAAGTAAACACCCTTCTCATTCTAACCCTTTTTAAAGTCCATTCGTCCAGAATTTCCATAAAAAGCAAAAGGAGATTTCATTTTAAGCACCCCATTTCTGATCTATGTAGTGCATACTGCTTTCATTGAAACAGAGGTTTTATTTTGTGCATTTTAGATAGCGAGCCTACTGAAACCACTCATTACTGCTATCATTCCTTCTCTTTCCCTCCATTTTGCATTGTTTGTTACACTCCAAATTCAGACAAGATGCAATTGAGTTGAGCATCATCTTCAGTGCTTGTACAGAGTCAAGCACAATGGGGCCCTGAATCTGACATGTACAGTGTTGTCCACCCAGTCTTTCTACCCCTCCATGATAAAAGTCTGAAAGCAATGGCATAACTGAATGTGAAAAAGTTTGAAGGAACAGGCATTAAAAGCTGATGTATAAATATTTGGGGAAGCACATGCAAAAGCATAATATAAGAAATACAAATGCTTTTCTGAAACTGATACAATGGGAAGTTGCAGAAGAAGTTTTCCTCAATATATGTTTGAATTTGTCCCTATTTTCCCCTCTCACTTTAAGCAGTTGCAGACATTTAAGTGCCATGCTGACTTTAGCAGCGGCAGTTTTCAAACAGGTAACCACAACAGGTAGAAGGGAATTAGGATTTTACTCCTTTGTTTTAGGACTAAGGCGGCAAAGTTTCAGCTTGCTGATCCTTTTGCTTTTTCTTATAATCTGAACAAACTATGCTACTGTTATCAGGTTTGATTAAAAGCTGAATTAAAAAAAGAAAATCCAACAAGGTCAAAGAAAACATCTTTCCTTCAAAAGCCCAAGAAAACACTTTACTTTTCATATATCTAGACCTCTATAAAGATAAAGATTCAGTCATTTTATGGACAATGTCATCAAATGTTCAGCATTTAGCTTTTCTCTAAATATCTTTGATGGAAAAACTATAAATTGTTGGCACAAGGAAGTTGACTGAACTGCCTTGCAAATAATGCAGCTGTGTCTAGTGTTTAGAGCAAGGGACAAAAAAGCAGGACACGTGGATTTTATTTTCTGCTCTTCCACTGATTCACAGAATGACTTTAGCACATCACAAATGCCCATGTCTCAGCATAACCAGGCTTATGTAAAGCAGAAGTCATCCTTTCCCTCTCCCCCAATAACCTCAGAGGAAAGGCATTATTGATATTTAAACTATTATTCAACTCCATGTGCAAGGTCCAGAATCCAGTCTGATTCAGATTTTTACAACTTCAAAACTGGTTTCAACAGTCTTATTTTACTTCCAGTCTGTGTCATGTGTGGTGTTTATAGACTCCATTTGAAGCAGAATTCATTGTAGACAGAATGATTCCCTTAGGTTCACTTGTTGCTTGCCACAGAGAAAGGATCAGAATTGCCCCAAGCATTTGATAGGGTGTAGGATTTATGAGCATACAACCATTAACTTGAAGATGACTGAAAATACACTGGCTCATCCTACCTTTTGGTGAATCCTCAGAATGATCTCTCTCAGGTCCATTCAAAAGCTTTAGCTCCTCTGCACTCACTCTGTGCCATGTTCTGTTGTGGTTTTCTTTGTCCTTCAGTGGAGGAGAATATTCCAGCTCACAAGGCATTTCAAAATTGCAGTCAAACACTGTTACAGGAAAACACAGTACATGCAGGGTTAATAAAATCCAACTTTCACCATTATAATCAGTCATATTTCTTATGAGATAGAACTTATTTTCATTTGGGTTTCCTTTTGCATTTCTTCCCAGAAACACCAGGGGTTAAATGACTAATGGGGACTAAGGTGATTTTTTTTCACCCACAGAATTGCTCCTTTCAAGAATGAGGCACATTAGTGCAGTACTTGCTCTGTTGCTGGAGTCCTGTGGACAACAGGATTTCAACGTACAAGCCCCTCTATCCACACTTTTCCCCAGCACCTTCAGGCACAAACTTTTCTAAAGATATTTATAACTGTTGGTGCAATTAGGATTCCCCTCGCAGAATACTGTAATTAAGCATCACATTAGGAGTAAAGTTGACCAAGACAACATACAGTAACACATGTGGAGTTTATTTGTCCAGTGATTTTTACCCTTTCTTCTTTGAAAGTCTCCAGTATGTTGGCTTCCTCAGCCTCAGTCTGCATTTAACAGTTCACAGACCAGAAATTTATGCTTCTGAATAAGTCAGGGCCAAATTTTTAATAACGTGTCTATGCGTAAAGATAGAGAGAGGCACTAATAGGACTGGCAAAGCATCTAGGCACATGTATCCCTTTTGAAAATACAATGGGTCACCCACCTGCATCTTTAGGGGAATAAACAGCTTTTAAAAAATGGCCCTTAGTTTTCAAAAGCCCACTATTCAGGCCCTTTTCATGGAAATTTCTGTTATTTGGAGCTTTTTTTGGTATCCATTCTCATGCCACTATTGTAAGATAGAAACAGATAATCTACACTGACACTAGTCAAACTGACTAAGGATTCTTTTTAACCTTCAGTTACATTCTCTATTAAATATTTTATTTCTTTGTAATCTGCATATATTTATGCAGTTCACTCTGTTCTCCTGATGGTATAACCTTTTTTAATCCACAAGTCATTATTGTTACCCTGTCTCTATAATTTCAGATAATTCACCTTTTTAATGAGGAACTGAAATCAGGGAGGTCTAGGTTTTTGGCTTTTTTTTTTTTTTAACTTTCTATTTTTTGAATCATGTATTTTGTCACTTCCTAAGTATTTCCAACTGCTTTGTCACAACATAGACATAATGTAACAAATCCATGGCCATACACACCACATGGCAGCAGTAATGACATAACTCAGTTGTTTCTGCTCCAAATACGTAGGCCTCTGCCTCTCAAGTTGGAAGATATAACATTTTAGCAAGATAAAAGTTGCTATAGTAAAGCAGGTTAGATTCCACTCAGCAGGGAACACTGGTGCACATACACGCAATCCAGTTTTTACAACACTGCAATAAAACTCCAAATTTCTTAATTTGCTGACATTACTTTTCATTCATCAGTAGTTACTAAAAAATCAATAGAGTGTAAGAATTGCTTCAGTTTTATGCAAACACACACGTGCGCGTGCACGCGCACGCGCACGCACACGCACACGCACACGCACAGAGGAGCCAAACAGCTTTCATTTAATAAGAATCCTGCCCCAAGCCAACAGATACAATAAAAGACTTAAAAGTAGAGAGATTTAAAAACATGAGACAGTTTGGTGGGCTGCTTCTGAACTCTTGCCCTTTTCTGTCAATCTACTGATCAGTATCAATGTTTGTATATGACACACTGCCATAATTTCTGAGGACACCGTACATGCTATTTATCTGAAACACCCTATAGATTTATTATTTGTCTTTATTTATGCAATCTCCAAAACTCCAACCAGAATCAAGTCCCCATTGTTCTATATGCTGCACACCGACACAGCAAGATTTACCATCTAAAATTCCAGTCATAAAACAGCATATGCATTAACTGTACCCATAAATAGTTTTCAATGGGACATCTTATATGTATGATGTAAAAGTCACCCTCCTAGATAAACTTTCCCAGACTCAATGCCTATATTTGAGACAAAATGCAAGTAATAAGCATATAAAACAATAGAAGGAGAACATGGGTGACAGTGTTACCGTAGTGACACTATTACATGTGTCTTGAATATTTCATATATCATCCGCCTGTCCTGTTATCAGCCTTCTTTTACAAGCATACACAGTGTGGCCAACAACTGTAACAAACAAACAAACAAACAAACAAACAAACAAACAAACAAACAAAAACAATGCTTGACCAAAAGTCAGTATGAAATGAAAAACTTTGGCTTTCCAAAGGTAAAAAGTTAAAATTGATCCCCGCAGCTGAACTGACTTCTCCCAGAATGTCTGCAGAGCACTGACAAGTTGAGAGTGACTGCAAGGTGCCTTGACATGAGGCTCCCTCCCACCAAAAAAAGTGTGGAAAAAAAAGCCAAAAGAGAGGCAAGGAAAGGGCAGTCATTAAATTAAGTGGCCCATGCCCCCTTTGTGATGCTGTCCAGATTTAGGGGGTCATTTATTATTCTTTTCCATATTAATAGTATTTAATAGTTACAATAATCCAGATGCACTATGCTATGTTTGGTAGCAATAGAACGGTTGTAATCTGCTAGGAATGATTCTATAGTTTATATGTAGTTGTTATACTTGTCCTAGAAGTTAGGAATGCATTTACTCGTTTTGTTTGATTCTGAGAGAGTCCCAGGCTCAACGCCTACAGCCTTTGTCTCCTTAATGGCCCACCAAATAAGCTTCCAGCTACAGTGGACCCAGGGAGAAATCTGTTGCGCCACTAGGCCAGTGGTCCTCAATCTTTTTCAGGTCACGATACAGTTGGTAACATGGCGTGATCCTATGGGACACACCAGTCCGCTCCCCCCAGGTCAAATCCAGCCATCTCCCCATGACACACTTACTGCTGTATGGTGAAGCACTAATGTGTCCTGATGCAGTGTTTGAGAACCACTGCACTAGATCATTACTCTAACCAACCTTTTCTTATATATAGTCAAGGTATCATCATGTGATGCCAACCTTCATCTCTCATTTGTTACAGTTTTCAAACAAGCATCTTCAGGAGCCCTCTCATGTCACCCCTCAAGCATGGATGTCACTCCCTGTAAATATCCATAAAGCCATAGACCTCCTTCAAATCCTTCCCTGTTGTGATGCCTACAAAAACTTGGCAGCAACTAGACTGCTGGCATGCTCTGCTTCTGCTGTTCAGTTCTCTCTCTTCTTTCTTCATGCTTCCATGTGTCTGTAACCACTTACTGTTTTGTGTTTTATAGTTAAATGGTAAGGTCCTCAAGGTGGAGTGTCTTTCTTCTGTGTTTGTACAGCATCTAGTGCATTGAAGCCCTGGTCTATGACCAGGGTACCCAAGCACTTCAGTAATAAAAGACAACAATACCTCCTCATTAGTATGCCCCCCACAGGCATACTCCACCTCAGAAGCTCACAATACCTCACAAGCTATAATGAATTTATTCTCAAACTTCTCTGTACCTGAGGGCAGTACTAGTTTTTTTGCAGGTTTGGAAATGAGATGCACAAGAATTAGGTGATTTGCTAAAGGTCACATAGAAAGTCAGTGCTATTCAAATTGGAAACAAGGGCTTTGAGGAAATCGAAACCAGGTCTCCCAAGTCCTAGAACAACCACCTACTCACAAGACCATTCTTCCCCTGGAATTAATGTAATGATCAGTCCACTAAGTAGGGCAAATGGTTTTCTTATATATGATATGTGGGCCCATTTACAATCTACTCTTGAGTTGTAAGCAAACTTCTTTGGTAACTGCTCCTGAACTACACCACAACTACAAGCACAGGGTTCTTCATACTATCTCAGAACCCATTCCCTCCACCAGTTACTTACTGCCACCAATACAATTACTGGCCAGTTTAATGAACTCCCAATAGGCATTTCATCCTCCTTTCTGATCTTTGTCACAGCATCTTTAAATCCTATACAAAGCTTCTTCTCTATTGCTAAGTACAGAAGAATATGCTGTTTGCTTTTAGAGCTTATTTGATTAAATAAGCCACCATTTCCCCTTTCCAAAAATATGCTCTGTAGGAAAAGTAAATATGTTTAGTAGACCCTGCAGCAATTTTTTCTAAGCCCCCCCCCCACCTCCTCCTTCAGCTGTTCTCCAAATAAGACTAGATCTTGAGCTCTAGAGGGTGGCTATTGTCCATACCCAGTAGTTTTTTTGCCATGAGATTTCCAGAGATTTATATCCACATGCATGTGTTTTTGCAGCAGTTATACGGACACTATGGATCATACAGACTTTAAAGGAGATGCTAAGTCCAGTAAATCACAAAGCCATTTTAAAGCATATTCTAGAAGTTGACAACTGTTGTCTGTCTGAAATCACTAGGCATTCAAGAAACTGAAAGATATAAACAGTTTAAATCTGCTACATCATTTTACATTTAAATGGAACATAAATCTGTTAGACCATTATACTTTTACATGGAAAATAAAGAAACTTTGGTCGCTTACAATCACATAAAGGTGAACAACTGTTAAAGATTCTGTTTTAGTCACCAATATATGCATTATAACTCATTGAAAATGCCAACATACCAAATATGGATAAGAAACAAAGAAAGTCACTGCCTGATTGAGAAGGCAGGGGACTTTATAAATGAGTAGTGACAATAAAGCCTTGTATGTTTTATATTACTATCCCTAGCAGATAAGGTCTGGGCCCATGACTGAGGCTCCTAGTGCTAAAATACAAATAAATGCACAATGGATTATACACACACATTTTGGTTAGGGATGGAAGGGAAGATACCTTAATCAAAGCAGCTACTCCCCCACCCCATTCTAAAAACACACACACACACACACACACTTTATGGGGGCTGCCAATGTTGGGGAATCCAGAGTTTTCCTGTCCAGAAGAACAAGAAATTTGTTTATATAATTACTTTTGCATGTTCCCACTCACCCCAAAGAATGGTCTTTATTCATCTCTCCTGTTTTCAGGATCATAGCCCCCTTTGACCACCATATTCTGGAAAGTATTGGTAAGACTTGGTTTATCCCGCTCTTGAATAATCAGTGTGAACACCATTCACACTGTGGTTCACCTCTTTATGCACATACTTATCAACTGGGTGTTTAGAGAGTTGTCCCATACATCATATTTTCAGATACAGGTATTTAAATCAAAGCCTTTATCTATGCTGGCAAAAACCAGACTAATTCATCTCTAGTGCTCAAGAAGCTGTAGCAATGGCAGAAGCTATCAAGTGGACAGGGATGGGACATTCTTACCATAGTTGATTTCTTTTAAAATAAATACTTTATTGGCATTTATTCATTGGGAAAGAGATATTTAAATTGCAGAATGAAGAAATGCTTTGCTGAATTATATTTGTGATCACCATTAATACCCCTGACCTCTATATACTCAATATGTTTAGACTTTCAATTCATGATACAGAAATAAATTGATTTTTCTGTTACTAATCCCAGAGAAAAAGCAAGTTCCTAAAGCTTTCCCAGGTCCTCTAGCTATGACCTAAGAGGTTAATCTTGAATCCTACTCTAACCCTAACAGTGTGGGAAGATGTTAAGACAAGACAACAAGTTGGATGGTGGGTGGCAGTTGACTGCTTAGTGGGACTAGGTTGAAGGAATTTGCACTGTTACTGACCATTTGCTGGGACAGTAGTAGAATTTGTTCTCCATGGCTGTCAATTTGATAGCCTGTAGGAGCAACAGATGCACTCACAATTAACTGCACATCTTTGAAGCAAAAGGAAGCATTGATTGTAGAACAGACCCATGGAAATTAAGGCAAATGTATTGGGATGGATGACAAACTCTCTTCAATCAAAGTCCCATCTTCCCATCCTGGGGAGGGCAGATATTGAAAACGTTTAAAGTTAGCTTTTTTTTTTTTTTTATCTTATCTGTGTCTACAATGAAAAAACAAAAAACCCACAACAGCCATGAGAGCAAATCTCAGGCTAAGTCGGCACTACAATTAAAAACCATTGGCTGGTTCATTGGGGCTCGGGCTAAGGGACTGTTTAACGGTCGTGTAATTATTCAGATTCATCCCAGAACCCGGGCTCCAGAACCCTGTGATGATGGGGGAAGGTCCCAGAACTTGGGCTGCAGCCCAAGCCCAAAAGAGCTACACAGCAATTAAACAGCTCTTACCCCAAGCCTGAGTCAGCTGACACAGGCCAGCTGTGGGTATCTAATTGCAACATAGAACATATACTAAGTCTCGGGAAGACCGTCTCAGAAATGAAGGATACTCAAAAACAGAGTCAAAGTGAGCATCTCTACTCTTTCCTTCCTTGCCTAATGCCTGCAGGATTACCCTCTGCAAACCATGTGCCTAAGTCACGTTACCTGTGTTTTTACCCTTTATCCAGAGACTCCAGCAGGATGCTTCCGGCTCCCTTGCAATCCTACAACTCAGATGAGTTCCTGCTGGTCTTTAGGTTGACCAGCTGCTATTCTCTTATCAGGGGTCTCACAACCTCAACTAGAAAACAGTTAATAGGCCTGGTCTACACCTAAAATGTAGGTAGATCTAGCTACATTGCTCAAGGGACACGAAAAATTCACACCTGTTAAGACCAACACATATTGTCATCAGAATGCTGTCTTCAGAGGAAGGAGAGCAAAAGAACCAGAAGAACTAGAGCCAGGGATAAAATTACTTTCAAATAAGACCGTCTCCTCTTCACACAGCACAAGCTTCCATTCAATTAGAAATGCATTTCAAAATTACTTTTCCTTCAAGATTGTTCTCCTAGATTTTGATTGCCTGATCCAAAGCAAAAGGAATTTTTCATAACAGCCCTTAAGAGAGTCACTAACTTAAACAGAAGAATTACTCTGTTGACCCAGTGAGCACCTCTTAGGGGGTGGATTAACTGCAGCAAAAGAAAATCCCCTTCTGTTGCTGTAGGAAGTTACAATGCTGTAGTGGTAGAGCTGTCACACTATAATGGTGCCACTGTAACTTCTGTAATGTAGACACAGCCTCAGTCACAGAAACGGCTGGGCCCAATTCCCCTTAAAAGGCCAGGTACCCTGTGACAGACACCTTCTTCCCTGCCCCCCCCCATTTTTAAAATGGAAGAAACAATTAATCTTCTATCTCAATATATTTTCAACATGTTACATGTTTGACATAAAAAAACTATATGAATGTCAAATAATGAGATCATCTATTTTATAAGGACATTGAAAATGGCTGGCCACAAAATTCAGAAGTCCCAACTTTAAGCCTTAGTATTGACCACTAGGACATGCTGCCTCTATCTTTAGAGAAGTAAAAAATAGAGAACCCCATTGTGCCAAAAGCTTTAAATTAATCCAGCAGTGCCAGAAAGAATCGGAGTGCCCACTCCTCAGATCAGATAACACAGCCATTCATTTATTTGTTATGACAGCCTCTAAACTGACAACATTCATTTTATGTCTTCCCTATTTCCTTTACAGGCATTCAGGATTCAGTCACCAAAATTTTTGACAGCTGCTTTTGTTCACTGAAAATCAGGTTACAAAGAAAAGGGACCAGAACTCCTCCAGTCAGTCAGTTATAAGCAGTCTCTCAAGACAATTCACAGGAGAAAAAGCAGCCAGCACAGATCTCATTTCCATTTCTCCCACTGTAAGAAAGTGACAGATTAAGTAGGTCCAGCCCTGGTGAATGTGCTCAGAGCTAGAAATATTTGTCCACCAAAATCTTTCATGCATGCAAGACAAACATCTTGATGAAAGTGAATTTCTAATGCAAGTTCCATACAACTGTCTGAAGAACTGACTCTAAAGAGGATTGTTAGGAAATTCATACTCCAGTTGACTCAACACAGTTGCAAGCTGCAAACTGTCATATTTTGACAAGCTATAAAAAAGAATTCATTGCAAAAACCACTAGGGTGGTCTTTAGGGAAAATGTATAACAGAGGAAGAAAGAAAAAGGAGATTTGTTGTCTTACTGTTTAGTATTTGTACCAGTCATTACATAAATTGCATATTGTCATTGGAATGTTGTCTGCGGATGAAGGAGAACAAAGGGACAAGGAGAGTTAGAAGCAGGACTAAAAATACTTTGAAATAAAGTTGACTCTTTGTATATCACAAGTTTCCATTAAGTTAGAAATACATTTCAAAATTACTTTTCCCTCCAGACTGTTTTCCTGAACTTTGGTTTTTCTAGTCAAAGCAAAAGGAATACTGAATAGGAACACCCAGTTGTGACCAAAATAACCTCTTAATGGCACTGGATGAGGGGGTATCGAGAGGCTACAAAACAATCTCTTGTTTCTAGTACATATGTTTGGGTTTACCAAAAAATGTCATGTGAGTTCTCAAATAAAAGCCAGGGTTACACTGGTCATTATCATCATTCTGAAATCTGTGTAAAGATGACATGTAAAGAATTAGGCAAATATGCTTAAAATATGTTTTTAAAGTCATTAGGTCTGGTCTACACTGAAAATTTAGATTGACCTTCCTATGTCTTTCAAGGGCATGAAAAATTCACAAGCCTGAGCACTGTAATTAAATCAGCTTAGCCCCTATTGTAAAGGCAGCTAAGCTGATGGAAGAATTTTTCTAGCATACTAGCTATCCTGATTGGGAATGTGGTTTACTTACATCACTAGAAAAACCCCTTCTATCAGAGGAAATATCCACACTACAGCAGTATAACTATGGCACCCATTGTGTGGACATAGCCAGAGTCAACAGCAAAGGTGACAAACAAGTTTTCTGTGACACGACAGATGTTTTGCCTTCTCTCTTGTTCACATTGGGTCATTACCACCAGTCTGAATTGATTGAATGTGAAAGATTGTAAGGAAGAACCTCCAGAAAGAGAAACACTGGGGGAAGAGAACCCTTCTTGAGCTGTATATCAAAGACTTGCTTGAGCATATCTGGCAGGAGAGGAGCAGCATGAAGGTGATGCCCAGGCCCTTTCAGTGAAGGAATAAAAAGGGCAGTGCTTTCAGTTCACAAAGAAGGAGTCTCAGCCAACCTTGGCTGCAAATGCTGAGGAGAATGTAAAATAAGATAGTTCCAAAGGGACAGCTGTGCTAGTCTAGTTCAGTAAAACAAACAAGGAGATCCATGGCCTTCTTTAGGCAGAGAGTAACTGGATAGTTAAGGTTTGTCTCTAGAAAGCATGTTGATGCTTTGCTTTACAAATAATGTTTCTAATATTCTTACTCACCATCCATCAAATCTATTCATAGAATCATAGGGTTGGAAGGGACCCCACGAGGTCATTTAGTCCAACCCCCTGCCAAAAAAAGCAGGACCACTCCCATTAGATCATCCCAGTCAGGGTTTTGTCCAGCTGGCCCTTGAATACCCCCAGAGATGGAGATTCCACTACCTCCCTAGGCAGCTTATTCCAATGCTTCACCACTCACTTAGTAAGGAAGTTTCTCCTAATATCCAGCCTGGACCGCCCCAGCTGTAACTTGAAACCATTGCTTCTCGTTCTTGCCCTCTGTTACTACCGAGAACAGTCAAGCTCCATCCTCCTTGGAGCAACCCTTCAAGTAGTTGAAGGTTGCTATCAAATCCCCCCTCAGTCTTCTCTTCTGCAGACTAAATAAGCCTAGTTCCTTCAGTCTTTCTTCATAGGGCTTGTGCTCCAGCCCTTTGATCATTTTGGTTGCCCTCCTCTGGACTCTCTCTAATTTGTCCATGTCCTTTTTGTAGTGGGGAGCCCAAAACTGGACACAGTATTCCAGATGTGGCCTCACTAGTGCAGAATAGAGGGGAATGATCACATCCCTTGATCTGCTGGTAACACTTCTTCCAATGCAGCCCAGTATGCCATTGGCCTTTTTGGCCGCAAGAGCACACTGCTGACTCATATCCAGCTTCCCATCCACCATGACTCCCAGGTCCTTTTCTCCAGTGCTGCTATTTAGCTGATCACTCCCCAGCCTGTAGCAGTACATGGGGTTTTTTCGTCCCAAGTGCAGGATTTTACACTTATCCTTGTTGAACCTCATGAGATTCCTCTTGGCCCACTGCTCCAATTTGTCTAGGTCTCCCTGAATCCTGTCCCTGCCCTCTAGGGTGTCTACCGTTCCCCCCAGTTTGGTATCATCCACAAACTTACTAAGTGTGCAAGCTATCCCATCATCCAGATCATTAATGAAAACATTGAACAGAACTGGCCCCAGGACCGACCCCTGGGGCACACCACTTGTTACTGCCTGCCAACTTGACATGGAGCCATTGATTCCTACACGCTAAAACCATTGATCTAGCCAGTTTTCTATCCACCTTACAGTCCACGCATCTAACCCATACTCCCTTAATTTGCCAATGAGAATGCTGTGGGAAACTGTATCAAAAGCCTTGCTAAAGCCAAGGTATATCACATCAACAGCTCTTCCCGCATCCACAAATCCAGTCATCATCATAGAAGGCGATGAGGTTGGTCAGGCATGATTTACCCTTGGTGAATCCATGCTGACTGTTCCTGATTACTCTATTTTCCTCCAAGTGTTTCAGGATGGATTCTCTGAGAAGCTGCTCAATGATTTTTCCAGGGATTGAGGTGAGGCTGACAGGTCTGTAATTCCCTGGATCCTCCTTTTTGCCTTTCTTGAAGATAGGTACTATATTTGCTTTTTTCCAGTCCTCTGGCACCTCCCCTGTCCGCCATGAGTTTTCAAAGATAATGGCCAACAGTACTATCATCTCATCAGCCAGCTCCCTCAGCACCCTCGGATGCAGTTCATCCGGCCCCATGGACTTGTGCACATCTAGTTTCTTTAAGTAGTCCCTAACCTGACCTTCTGTCACCAAGCGCCTCTCTTCTTCTCCCCAGTCTACCGTACCTAGTGTAGTGGGCTGGGAGCTGACTCTGCTTGTGAAAACTGAAGTAAAAAAAGCATTGAGCACTTCAGCTTTTTCCTTATCCTCTGTCACGAGGATGCCTGCCCCATTCAGTAAGGGACCTACACCATCCCTGATCCTCTTCTTGTTATTGATATACTTGTAGAACCCCTTCCTGTTATCCTTCACATCCCTTGCTAGTCGCAACTCCATTTGTCCTTTGGCCTTTCTGATTTTATCCCTGCAGTCCCGAGCAATGTCTTTATATGCCTCCTTAGTCATCTGTCCTAGCTTCCACTTCCTGTAAGCTTCCTTTTTATGCTTCAGCTCAGTGCAGAAATCTCTGTTAAGCCACAGTGGGCGCCTTCCACATTTGCTGTGCTTTCTCCTTATCGGAATTGTATCTTCCTGTGCCCTTAGCAGGGTTTCTTTAAAATGCACCCAACTCTCTTGGACACCTTTCCCCTTCAGATCAGCCTCCCAAGGGATCCTGCCCATCAGTTCCCTGAGGGAGACAAAATCTGCTTTTCTGAAGTGCAGGGCCTGCGTTTTGCTTCTTTCCTTTAATCATCAACTTGAACTCAATCATTTCATGGTCACTGCTACCCAGGCTGCCATTCACTTCTACTTCCCTGATAAATTCTTCTCTATTTGTGAGCAGCAGATCGAGGGGTGCAAGGCCCCTAGTTGGTTGCTCCAGCATTTGTACCAGGAAGTTGTCCTCAACACTCTCCAGAAACTTCCTGGATTGCCTGTGCACTGCTGTATTGGCCTTCCAGCAGATGTCAGGTTAATTGAAGTCCCCCATGAGAACCAGGGCCTGTGCTCTAGAAACTTCTGTCAGTTGTCCACAGAATGCCTCATCCACCTCTGCCTTCTGATCTGGTGGTCTGTAGCAGACACCCACCACAACATCCCCCTTCTTGCTCTCCCCTCTAAACTTAACCCACAGACTTTCAACTGGCTTGTTTCCACTTTCCTAATGAAGCTCTGAGCAGTCATAGAGCTCCTTTACATATAGTGTTACTCCTCCCCCTTTCCTTCCCTGCCTGTCCTTCCTGAACAGTTTATACCCATCTATTGCAGAGCTCCAGTCATGCAAACTATCCCACCATGTCTCTGCTATCCCAATCATGTCATAGTTCTTTGTCTGCACCAGTACTACCAATTCCTCCTGCTTGTTTCCCAGGCTCCTTGCATTTGTGTATAGGCACCTAAGATACCCATTATTATTTGATATTAAACTACATTTTGTTTTCACTAAACAGATATCTAAGTGCTGTGGTGTTCAGCAAAGTGCTAGCTCTGAGGTGGACCTTACAAGCTAGTTTGTACCTTTGGGAAGAGGAGACCTGGTAATTCTGCAAGTAGTCAGCGGGTAACAGGCTGGGCACTGAAGGGAGTGGAAGACGGTACTTGTGCTTCAAGAGATTAGTTATTTCAGGTTGTTGAGCTCATCACAGCAGGCTCAGAGAACCTGGGTATGTTTGGGGAGCATCACATTGTTAAACAAGAATTAGCACATACTTCCACAGCGGGCCAAATCCTCAGCTGGTATAAACAGGTAGAGCTCTGTTAACTTAAACGGAGCTTCAACAACTTCCCCGACTTGAATATCATTATATTTTATAAAATTACCCACATGAAACTACATTAAAAGAACATTAAGGTTACAAATTTAGAAAAATTTTAAAAGTTAGGAAATCTCATAATTAAGGTTTACTGTGCAAGTCTCATTCAACTGCCTTGTGCTTATGCATATGAGGTAGTCATTAAGTTGCAAGATCCATGCTATTTTTCCAAGTAAGGCAAATTATCATTTGCCTTATTTGCAGTCTGAATTTGCCCATTGTGATACAGCAAGGTTAGAAGGAGAGCAATCTTATCAGGTTCCAGGATGCTGGCAAGCAGAAGTGAACCTGCAGCTAAGGGACCTTCCCCCAGCCTACAGGGAGGAGCCACTGAACAAGTCTCAACTAATTACAGGGGACAACAAATGAAAAAACAGGAACAGGTTGTGGGGGAGGGGGTCAAAGGATTAGACATAGGAAACCTGAAACAGACACAGCAGAGGACCCCACACAGTGCCCACTGTTCTTCAAAGACATCTAGAGAGCTAGTGGACACCGCCAAGAGGAACTCTGCACAGATGTATGAACAGACGAAAGAACAAATATAGACCCCACAGTTGTAGAGCACCCTCTTTGGCAACCTCCTCTCCCTAGTTTTGTAAATTCCCAAGCATGTCTCTGCCACCTACACGCAGAGTTTAGAATTGTTTCACAGGTACTTCAAAGAGACTCACTCCCTTGGCAACCATCACGAACCTGGTAGTTGAGCCCAGCTTCCAGGTTTGGAGGAGATACTGGCAGGAGAGGTCTTGCGGAAGACTTCCCAGATGAAGATAAGAGAGCAGTTGGTCACACTGGAGCCCTTGGAGGCAGCAGCAGGAGACATACCTGCATTATAAAGGATTCTCTGCAGGATCTGGCAACAGATGACTTGGACGTGGCTATGGAGGCAGCACAGACTCTGCCCTTTTTCCTCCAAGGGGTGACTCAGAACCACCACAAAGATACAATGCAGTCCTGGCCTAAAGACCTCCAGAATTAGCTTCTGGAGACAGGACAGGAAATTCCAGGTTGGACTCAGGCTGTTGAGCCAGTGCTGGAGCACACACAGGACCAGCTGATTAAGCATCAGTGCCTTCTGCCACAGAAAGAGACATCAGGGGTGGGGCAGTTCTGTCCATCTTTGCAGCTGCTTAACCACCCTGCTCTCCAAATCCTGCCAGTTTCTCTGGCAGAAAAATAAATGCCCAGAGAGAACTACAAACCAGTGCTCTATCACCCGGCATAACGTGCGGGTAGGAGGGAGCTCATCTGCCCCCAAGCTCTGACCCTCAGGCCCAGGTTCTTCACCCAGGTGATCCAGATGGAGGAGGCTGCCAAGTAGATGACTGTGCAGGCCTCCATCCCCATCATGTCACCCAAGGAACGCAGAAATCATGTCTTTGGCATACACTGACAGGACCAACTACAACTCTAGATTGTACAGCAGAAACACTGCCAATCTGCAAAGGTGACAAAGAACAGGCTTGATGGCCAGAGCATATAGCTGGTATGACAGCAGATAGCCTTCATGCACTCCACACCTGAAGCTGATCCAGGGTCCAGCTAAGCCTGACCAAACACTCCACAGAACCATATAACACCTGGAGAAAACTTATGAAATGGGATTTGAAGTCAAATACTCACAGGGTACTCAGAAGATACCCTTGGTCCATAAAAAACAAACAAACAAGGTGTCCTATGGCACTTAAAGACTAACCAATTAATTTTTTGCATGAGCTTTTGTGGGAGAAAATCCCATTTTGTCAGACGCTTTGAAGATGGGAGAACTTCAAAGCATCTAACGAAGTGGGATTTTCTCCCACAAAAGCTCATGCAAAAAATTAATTGGTTAGTCTTTAAGTGCCATAGGACACCTTGTTTGTTTTACTGAACTAGACCAACATGGATACCCCTTTGGAATTTGGTCCATACTGTCAAATATCTTCTCCTGATACAGGGAAAGGAGGTGGAATGATAGACTAGCCCTAAACCCAAGCTTGAGGACATTCTGGACCAAAACAGAGGTTGTCAAAGATGGTTCGGACCAGGAAACTATGTCTGGTTGGGATGGACCATATCAGTCAGCATGGAGCCAGCTTCTATGAGATGGTCTTTGCTGTGATTTTATAGTTCTTGCTGATTATGTCACAGTATCCAGAAGCCATTCCTCTAAGAAGCCCTATATCCAAGGGAATAGCAAAGGAATTGCTCCAGGTTTTGTTAGGGTAGGCATTCCCGAGGAAATCCTGGCTGACCCGGCTGACCAAGGAACCGCCTTTATTTCAGAACCGTGAGTACTTAAGTCCTAACACCTCAAACAGATGGTCTCATCAAGCGATTTAATGCTACCCTCAAAAGCATGATTCAGAAAGTGCTGGCATAGGATGGAAGAGACTGAGATGCCCTTTTACCATTACTATGTCTGCGATATAGAAGGTCCCCCAGGCATCCACAGGATTTCTGTCCCTTTGAGTTACTATACAGATGCCACCCTTGTGGCCTATTATAATACTAATGAGGAATTGAAGGAATAGCCCAGCCCAGGGCAAATGTGATCAAGAATTGTCACAGATGTGACATTAAATAGCCTGAGTGATCCCCATAGTGCAAGAACATTTGGAAAAAGTCCAAGCAACTCAGTGGACTTATTACACCTGCTGTGCAAAAACATGGAGATTTCAGCCAGCAGAACAAGCAATGGAGCTGGTACCAACAGCAGCAGAAAGCAAGCTCCTAGCCATTTGGCAAGGACCGTATGAGGCAGCAGACATTCTCAGAGAAGTGGACTGTAAAGTGAAGCAACCAGAACTAATTTACCACATCAACTTGTTGAAATTTGGCAGGGCCAAGAGATGTGCCTGGTTACCTGGGGAGCTCCACCACACTCAGATGTCCTACAGGGGCAGGTGAAAATATCCTCTGAATTAATCCCAGAACAAATATGATCCAGTGGAACCAAGAAACGTTCTTCACACAGATGGGCAATATGCAGTAGTTCAACATCGTATCATTAATGCTAGAGAGAGAGTTACGATAAAACCATATTGGAGGTCAAAAGAGTTTAGAATAGTAATGAGGAAGATGTTGGAACTTGGAGTTTCTGAAGAATTGAATAGCCATTGGTCAAAATCTATTGTCCTAGTACCCAAGCCTGAAAACACCTGAAGGTTTTGCAATGACTTCTGGAAGTTAAATGAAATATTCCAATGATCTGCCTACCCAATACCACACATCGATGAGCTAACTGAGGTAAGGCCTGATCCTTGACCACCTTGGATCTGACCTCCTGGTCAGTGATGCCAAGGAAAAGACCACCTTTTCTTCACCCAATTCCCTTTTCAAATACACCTTCTGGACTTTATAGGATTCTGGCAACATTCTAAAAAACAATGAATAAATTACTATGACTCCAAAATAAGTATGTGACCAACTACTTAGACAACAGAGTCATCTGCAATCATGACTGGGAGATGTACCTGGGACAAGTAGAGGTGGTGCCAGATGCCCTCAGAAAGGTTGGCCTCATCACAAACTCTACCAAGTACAAAATAGGGATAATTGCCAAATAATTAGGGTATTTAAGTAGGAAGAGAGTTGGTGAATCAATCAATCAATCAATCAATCAAAAGCCCCAGTGGAACAAAGTAGAGGCAATACGAGATTGGTCCCAACTTATCTGGGGTACTACCAGACATTCATCCCTCACTTTGCCACTAAAATATGGCCTTTGATGGACCTAATAAAAGCTCAGGGCCAAGGTAAAGCAAAGTGAATTTATACAGAACAAGATTCAATTATATATTTAAGGACAGCCTTTTGTTGTCATCCAAGGCTCATAATTCCAGCGTCAAGAGGGAATTCATCCTACAAACAGATGCTATAGAGATAAGGCTAAAAACTGTCCTTTCACAAATGGCGAGGGAGGAAGAGCACCCAACTTTGTAGCTCAGTCAGAAACTTCTCCCGAGGGAACAGATACTAAATCTTCAAAAAAGAAGTGCCTGGCAGTTAAATGGGCCCATGTTTATTCTCTAATAATACCTATTGGGTTGAAGGTTCATCTTTGGGGCAGACCATGCCCCCACTCTAGTGCAGTGGTTCTCAACCTTTTGTCTCCTGTGGCACTTTGGTACCTTTAATTATTTTGAGGCACATCACCATACAGTCTCTAAATGAACTCATGGATGTTCATGACCCAATCCAACACTCCTCAAGTAGTTTTTCAAAAAACTCCCCTGCACACCTACTCAGACCCGACAGCACATCCATGTGCTATGTGCTGTGGCACAATGGTTGGGAAACACTGGGCTCGTGGGTGCACAGAAACAAGGAGAATGGAAGAGTTTGTTTCTATTTCAAGAGAGAGCATAGGGATGGAGCCAACATGGCCATGCTGATTACCTGTCACAACAGCAGTGTTCTTATCCCAAGTAGCTGCACCCTGTTGTGTTCAGCAGAGGTATGGGGAAGGGTCAGAAGGCAGCAGGAGAATAACCCTATTGGGTTCTGAAGATGGGCAGAAGGACGATAAAGGGGAGGTATATAAGCTCCAGAATCATCAGAGCCCTGTTCCCTGTGAACTGATGAGAGGCTATTACAGGTCAGTTAGAACACCAGAGGCCAATCGAGGCCAAGCCAGAAACCTGATTAAAAACTCTTGCTCCAGACAGACAGAAAAGGGCATGAGGAAAGCTAGTAGAGTGCTGGAACTGACTACAGGACCAGAAAGTCAGGTGAAGGGGAATGCTGGGAGGAGGCTTGCCCCTCCCCCCCAACCTTCTGACCCAAAGGGAAGGAGGGCAGGGAGCCCAAGAAACTCTAGGGGCCAAGTAGATAGGAGCATACAGGAAAGAATCACAATCTCAAACACCAAGTGCTACCTTGCTGGCCAATGCCAGCAACATGGACAAAAGGTAACATCCCGATCCACCGCTAGAGAGAGAGCCCAGGGATGGTAATTTGCCACACTATATTACATTCCCATCATACAACGTTTGAATTCTCCCCTCTAGGTAGGGTCTCAAGGAGATGCGTTTATTACAGCAATGAAAGAAACTACTTCCAGAGCTGTAGCAAGTTTCTTCAGTACTTCAATGCAACTGTAATTGTACTACCATAAGTTGCCAGTCTTCATTTGCTAAAGATTTATTGCTGTTTTAAATAGAAATTGGCGAATTACACAAAAATGTTCCCAATACTACTTGCTCTAATTTTTATATGAATTAACTCATTCCCTGCCACCCCTGTCAAGAGGGAACAGAGCACTGACTATGGCATGGTTTAATAGGCCATTCCATTAGCAATATACGAGTCTCCTTGCAAAACTTTTGTTTACAGTGCTTCCAGCTCATGACTTATTAATACTCCCCATCTCTCCCAGCTCTATAGTTACATGAATAAGTGAGAATCTCTGCTTTTTTAACAAGAAAAGTTTCTAGCCCATCTGGTTACTGAGAAAACTTGAAGGCATGACTCAAGCATATCCCAAAGTTTCTAAACAGCAGCAGACAGATAGAATGAATGCAGACTGTATTGCTTTTAAGCAATCTCATGATTCTTAGGACCATCTCATGGTTTTGTGAGACCTGACTCACCAATCTCGAAAGCTTGAGTTTTGGCAGTACCGAGCATAAAACCTAGAGAGGCTGAGTGACGAGCCCAAGGCCAATAAGATCTCAGCTGGGAATAGAACATAGGAGTCATGAATCCCAGCTTCTTGCTCTAATGAAACTGCCTAAATGCATACTCTAAATGTTACAAAACGTCATTAATATGAATGGAAGTGTCAATGTTCAGCCAGAGCAGGACTAAAATATTAGAGGAAGAAAGAATTTGATGCCTGCAGGATGGCACTTATGCTCTAGTTCGGCTAGCGCATTATGAACACTAAACCAGGTTCCAGCAGCTTTATGCATATTATTAGCTGGGTGCATCACCAGCAGCAGAGAACAACAATGCAAGCCACTCCTTTACCCACTCAGATTTCACCATACTAGCCCCCCATCATTACAAATGGGAGCATGAGGGAGAATGGGAGGACCAAAACTGAGTGAGTGGCATTGTACCCTAGCACACTGAGGTACAAAGCTCCTCAGATTTGGTGATCTCACAAATCATCAATGGAGTGAGCAAGGAAATTCGAGTGTTCCCCTATTGTTTTCAATCTTCTAGCTCACTCCACTGGTGATTTGTTAACAGCTGTGCTCAAACAAATGAACAACAAATCAAAGCTTCAAAGATAAGCTGTAGAATTGGAATTCATATGCAGATTTGACACCATTGCATTAGGGTTAAATAGGTATTACTTTTTTTTTCTTATTCCAAAAGGTGATTTAACCTCTACTACTGTTCCCCAGTGTTTGAATCTAAACAACTGCTTTGATTTCCTGTAACAGTCTGACTTCATCCTATGATTTACACTTCCCTGCATTTATTTTCTTCCCATTCTGTCAATTCTGCATCTTCAAGCATCTGACAAAGTGGGATTTCTCCCACAAAAGCTCATGAGATAAACAGATTTGTTAGTCTTTAAAAGTGCCACAGGTCTCCTTGTTGGTCATGATACCACTCACTCAATTTTGGCCTTAGGGCTCCCACCATGATGGAAAGCCAGCTGAGCCAAACCTGACTGGGCAATGAGGTGGACAGCTATTCATCTTCACTTCTACCAATGGACTGGCTGCTACATTAGGGATCCCCCAATGGGTCTGACCCATGCTCCTTCTCAGGGATAGGGAGAGATGCTACACCTGTCTGGACCCATATGGAAGTCAGTGAGGCACTGGAGGGATGGTTCCATGGGGACTGATGATACATACCATGTCACACAAAATTCTGGAGTGTCCCAGGTGAAGCTATGGCCATTTCCCTAATGTGAAGTGCCCAACTCCCTAACTCAGGGACACTGTAGTAGGCTCACAGACAGAACATCATGAGAGGAAAATTTGCAACAGATTAAGATTGGAGTGCACAAGTTAAAATTCCTCTCGAGTTTGAATTTTATAACTGCAGTCAGAGCTAACCCCACTGACATCAACATGGCTAAATTCTTTACAGGGAGAAATTTTTGATCTTTCCAGTCATTTAAGCAATCAACTCAAAGAGCATACAGCATAGACATCATCTGTATTTCCCCCAAAATTTTCTTGCCTGTTAGTAGGCCTCTATCTTTTTCTCTCATTAAATGATGCCTCTCTTTAAGGTATTAACCTTAACTGGCCCAGCTGTATTTAATAACTCTCCATTTGGTAGGGATTCCTCTAGCTGCCTCCAAAGTGTTGTTGTGATTTAATCCCTTATGCCCAGGGTTGTTGGCTAGCTCAGTGGGAACCCCTCTTAAGAACAGCACTGGACTAGAGTGAATTAGGGTTTTGTAGTCTTCAGGGGGTGCACACCTTGTCATAAAAGCATTAATGATTCTTAGGCAATGTTCAATGATGTCTCACATTACACTTTTTCAAGACAGAGTGGGTTCATACTCTTGCCTACCAAGGCAAGAATTAAAATGCATGAATAGGTTATGTACACCAAGTAAGGGTTAGGACAGTTTTGTCAATACTGCAAACAAGAATTTAACATGCTGTACCAGACATATGCTTAAGAATGCTTTCTGGCCCCATATTCTTCAGTCCTGACTAGATACAAGGGAGAGAGCATTTTGACAACAAGAACAAAAAGGAAGTCTAAAAATCTCAAAGCATATGACAAAGTGGGATTTTCTCCCATGAAAGCTCATGTGAAAAATTAATGTGTTAGTCTTAAAGTGCCACATGACTCCTTGGTTTTTTTTTGCTGGACTAGTCTAACTCAGCTATCCCTTTGGAAATTAAAAATCTAGACACTGGGGCAAACTGCCAGCTCTCCTCTGGTAGGTTTCATGCTTTTCTCTTACACGATGGGTTAGGGTGCCCCTGTGACCCCCTTTCTGAGAGGGGTCCCTCTGATAGTGTCACATGCAGAAGACAGAGGGAAGGGACCTAGGCCTGCCGACTACTCTGGGGCTCAACTCAGGGCCCCAGTGAGTAGCAGCTATGTGCTGCTAACAATGTCCACCACTGCAACTCTTTCTCCTGGACTATTCCCCCACCCTGTTCTTTCTGTGCTTTGCTCCCTGCTCCCTCTTGGCTTGACAGGGCTTCTTCTACCAGGCCTCAGTGCCTTGAAAGTGACTTCAATCTGCCCTGTGAGTTTTTATCTCCAGGGCCAGTACCTTCCTCCAAAGTCTAATTTGCTCCTCTGCACTCCTCCAGCTTGTGCCCTGTCTGTCTGGAGCAGAGGTTTTTTAATTAGGCAGCTGGCTGGGCCTTGATTGGCTTCAGCTGCTCCTAATCACCCTCTGTTACCAGCCACTAGTTTTCAGGTAACAGAGCCTGGAGCATTTTGGGGCTCACATACCTCCCCAGCATCCAAATAGTATCCAAATAGTATAATTTTTTTTTGCTGCACTCTGCCTTGATATTTCACATGACTTAAAATTGTCTTCTGTCCCTTAATAACATTGGGTTCTAATAAAGCAAAATTCTCTCTTCTCCGAAGGAAAGAGGAAATTTTATATCTCCAGGGCGGTAAGTGAATAATTGGTGCTCAGGAAGAGCAGAAATCTGATGAGATACAGAGGGATGAGTACTGTAAATGCTTTCTATTGAAGACCTCTTTAACAAACTGAGTTGATGACTACCTCTAGGGACAGTTGTATGTAATTTTAAAAATGTGATCAAACATTTGCTTGCAAGAATCGTTGCAGTCAATTCAACAGGTTTTGTTTTGTTTTGTTTTGTTTTTGAGGGAATAGGTGGCTAGTTTTGTTTAGGTTTTATGGTTTGTTATTGTAAAAATTTAACTTAGTCTTTCAGTTAAAGAAACTGATCCATTAACAGGACCAAGGGGAAAAAAGTAATTAAGAAAACTAATATTTCCACACCTCAGCAATGCCAGTCATTTAATTAGATAGGCCCCATCAGACTATTAGACAAGTTTTAATAGATGTTTTATTAAACACTCACTAGTAATCTTAATTATGAACAACACTGCAATCAGTAGCATTTTCTTATAGGAGAGGGAAGGACAGTGTGCTAGTGAAAGAGCATAGTTAAGTTTCACTTTACAATCAGTAGTGTACCATGTGATTGGGGTGACAGACGGGTCAGGGGTTAGGTAACCATGCGATTTGAGTTCAGCTCTCTACCCTACCAATCCTATGTGACTTTGGCTTAGTCATTCAGGACTACATCCGCACAGGAACTTAGACATTGCAATGCCTAATTTTTAGGCACCCAGGAAGTTACAGGAACAACACTGAAACTTGCAACACCTCACTTAGGCACCTAAGAGTATGTCTACTGTACACTGCACATAAACACCTGTGGCTGGCCATGCCAGCTGACTTGAGTTTGAGGGGCTCAGAGTAAGGGGCTGTTTAAGTGCATTGTAAACATTCAGGTTCAGGCTTCAGACCAGTCTCTGGGATCCCTAAGCCCAAGCCAACTACAGGTTTTACTGTAGTGTAGACCAGTGGTTCCCAACCAGTGTGCCAGGGCACACTGGTGTGCTGTGGGAACACCCAAAGTGTGCCGCGAGCATGCCCGAGAGCTGGAGTTAAAGTTGTCTCCCTGCTCAGCACAGCCATGTGGGCTGTGCAGGGCTGGAAAAAGACAGGGGTTAAAGTAAGGGGCAAGGCACCAGAACCAGGGCCGTCCCTAGGGGAGAGCGGGGCCCAGGGCGATTCAGTTTGTGCGGGGCCCCCCCATTTTAAACTTTGCAGCGCAATGTTCCCTCTAAGCCAGTGGTTCCCAGCCTGTGGTCTGGGGACCCACAGAGGTCCACAGACACTTTGCAAGGTGTCTGCGGAGCCTCTCCCTACCAGGGGCTGGAATCCAGCTACAGCCCTGATGCTCCCTGCCAGGGCTGCCTCTCCCCGTCTGTGGCTGTATCCTGCCAGGGGGATGGAGCCACAGCAGCTCCTCAGGAGGGGCAAGGGCAGGGAACCACAGCTGCTGTGGTTCAGCTCCCCAGTGGCACAGGCAATGGTGGTCGCAGCGCTGCTCACCAGCTCTCCCATTGTTGCGGGCCAGAGTCTGCCCTTGCAGGCCAGATTATATAATCAGCCGGGGAGGTCCACAAAGATTCTTTTTTTTTTTTTTGTTACAAAGGGGTCCCCAGCCTGAAAAAGATTTGGAACCACTGCTCTAAGCTGATGATGCAGCTGAGCAAGTTCCCTGCTGGTTCTCCAGGCCCCAACAGGCTTCTTCCCTGCTGCCTGCTGGCTCCCCAATAACTTGTGCATCCCTAACTTGTTCAGCTGCATCATCAGCTTAGAGGGAACACTGGGCAGTGTCAATTTTTCTTTAATAAAATCATAAATTTCTAGCCCTCAGGCTAAAAAGTTGCAGAGAGAAGCAGAAAAACATGACCTGACTTTATCCTAAAGGCTCAAAACCCAGAAGTCAGAGAAAATAGCTCTCCCCCCCCATTTATTATTTCTTTAAACATCTCTTTATTTTTAAGTGAGTTTTAATGATATATTTAAGCCAGACTTGTGACTATTTTTGATGTTTAGGGTAGGCAACACTGTATGTGTCATGGTGATGTTTCATCAGCCTCACAGCTAAGTGGACAGGAGCATCTGGAGGTACTCTTTGTGGTTCTGGTTTTCTGTTCAAGATGGGCACACAGTTTTACAAGGTGAATAATTTCTTAGATCAAGTTTTTGTTAAATTGAAAATTCAGAGTGAAAGATGCTATTTTTGGACAATATCAAGAAATAAATTCAGGTCCTCTCTCACCTTAAAGCACTGGATTCCAATTGTCTAATGTATGTTATTTCCTTTGTGCTGCCTGACTCTCCTTTTCCATCTTATTTTAATATATGTATTCACACATTCCTCATTGCTTTGCAGGTGATCTAAGTAATGAAACTCAGGTACTGTTTGAGGATGAGAGGAAGAAACAAGGGACCTTTGGCCTCCTCTCAGATACCCTGATGTAAAACAAACAAGGAGTCTTGTGGCACTTTTAAAAGCTAACAAATAAATTTGTTAGTCTTTAAAAGTGCCACAGGATTCCTTGTCTGCAATCAATGACAATGGGGCTTATCTACAGTGCAGAAGGAAGGACAAAAAACTTCTTTAATGTGTTGATTGATGGCCATTAACCCTAAACATCCAGTATTTCCATATGAGTGCTAGCCTGGAGTCTTCTCTCTCAGGTATAATAGATCATTATCTGCACAGAGAAGTTTGCTCAAAAAGACATCCCTGAAGACTGAAAACTCTTGTTAAGTGTAGAAGGAAAAAGGTCTTTAATATCTCAAACACTTTCTGGAGATGCTGATGTAAATTCAAAGAGAAGGTCCTGTTTTGTAAAGGTTGGGGATGTGACAATTCTCCTGACTTTGTCCCCGTTTGCTTGATTGAGGCTGGCTCCACAAGTTTTATCTCAACGCTTGCCCTTTCTCCTCCCCTCAGAGAGCAGTTGTGGGAAGGTGGCTACTTAAGAGTTCCTGTAACCAAACCCCCCCTGTCCCAATTCCCTTCCCCCTTCCCTGACCAGCTGGAGCTGCTCCCTAGTCCCACAGCTTGAAAAAGCTCCCTGCTTCCTTACTCCAGCTGGCTGTGTGGGATCCCCCAAAAGCACGAGGGCCCCAAAGCGCAGGGCCTAGAGCGGTTGCCCCTCCTGCCCCCCCTTAAGGATGGACCTGACCAGAACACAGTTCCAGGGCCCCCTATTTTTAGGCAGGAAGCATTCTGACCTCCCTAAAAATTGAAGAAGGTACTAGAACGGGGACTTTCAGGGGCCCCCTAAAAATAGCAGGAGCAGCCCAAACACACTGTTCAGGTGGCTCCACCTTAAGCCCAGCCAGCAGAGAGCTGGGGGAGGCTGACAGAGTGTGAATCTCCCCCTGCAGGGCAGAGCAGCTTGTGTCAGCCAGCCTGCAAACAGCCCAGGTAAGGGCTTTGGGGGGGAGCGCTGCTGGGGGTTTTGTGGGGCAGGTGTGTGTGTGAGCAGCAGAGGTGGGTGGGAGTGGATATGTAGCAGAGGGTGTGTGGCTGGTTGATGGGGGGGGTGTAGTGGGGGGGCGGGGGGGCTGTGTGTGGAGGATGTAGCTGGGTGCTGGAGGGTCCATCAGAGGCAGAAGAGGTCTGGGGGAAGGGAGGACGGGACCCACCGGGATGGGAGGGAGCAGAAGTGGGGTGAGGATTTGCCCTGGCTGGCAGGGAGGCACTGTGGAGAAGGGGGAGGTGGGTGCTGCGCAATGCTCCTCTGCCCTAACTTCCCACTCCCCAGGTTCCCCCCTGCAGCCCCACAAAGCCACTCTTGTTCTCCCTTCCCCTCTCTTCTCTTGCCACCCATGTGCTGTTCCTCACATGGCTGTCCTTGTCTTCTTTGGCCACTTCTGCCACTGCACATGACTCCTGACCTCTCGTGTTTTGCCACCCCTGCTCTGCTACCCCTACTACCCCACACAGCAGCATTTCTGAAACACTGTGCCATGGTTCATGAATATTCATAAGTAATTTAAGTTAATTTGAATATTTATGAGTCTTTTAATAGTGGTGCGCCTTGAAAAATTTTGAAGGTTTCGAGGTGTGCCACGGCAGAGAGAAGGTTGGGAACCACTGGTGTAGACATTCCCTACATTCGCCATACAATGCATGGGAAAAGATGGATATATCTTAAGACTCACTCTTCTCACAAAGATAGGCACCTAAATCCAGGCTACAGGGTGGCATCTCTCTCTGCTAGCAATGGAAACAATAGCTGTTCTGCACAAGTGAGGTGTGCAGCTTGATCTGGTTGGTGTTCTCGGGTGTTACCACACAAATCAACTAACTTAAAGGGAGGCTTTCTCCTCTCCATGAGCCCTGTGATTAGGATACTCACCTAGGAAATGGACAACCACCAATTCAGTTCCCTCATCTAGCTGAGGAGGAGAAGGGATTTAAACAAAGATATGCCACCTCCTAAATGTGTGCCCTAAGCACAGGACTACTGAGAATCTCATTTTCTCTCTAGCCTAATTCATATCTAACCACTCAGGAGTAACAACTTCAATAGCAGAGAGTAAGGGAGCTCCACCTCAGACTATTCCACAGCCCAGCATGTTGGTCAGTGGCCCCTCACCTGAGAAGTGACAGACCTCAGTACATATCCCTACTGCTCATAAGGCATAGTAGGGGGCTTGGACTAGTGGTCTCTCACTTCTCAGATGAGAACTTAATCATTGGACTAAAGGTTATAAGGAACGTACTCTTTCTCTTCAGCAGGCAGCTTTATGTAGAGCTAGGTAGACTCTAAGCTCACCTGTCAGATCAACTCTGGCACACAAAGTAGATGGAGGAACGCCTGTCTTGCCCAAGTTCATGGCTTGCACAGTGGCTTATAGACATCGCGGGGCCTTGACTGAAGTGACCGTGTGCATACCCAGAGGCAGAAAAACAGCACTAGGAATCCTTTAGTACAAAAATGTAGGCACTGAGCAAGTTGAGGAGTTTGCAGCTTAGGTGACAGCCAAGCAAGGGTTTTGAGAGTGACAGTACTACCAAAAACAGGACATTGAGACCTCAATCAGGCACTTTAGTGTCTTGCGCAGCTGGCCTACATGTGAGTTCTCAATGTTTCACATAGGGATAATACTTCCCTCGCTCACAGAGGTGTTAACGAGGATAAATACACTAAAGATTGTGCAAGGATCAGATAACACAATGCACATGAAGTAGATTAACCACTCTGTCCTTCAGTTTTCCCCTCTCTAAAATGAAGATGCTTACTCATATCATAGGAGAGATTTAATGGTTTGCAAAGTGCTTTGAAATCACAGAACTGCCAAGTATTTCTTCTTTAAATGCTTTCTCTGTAAAAACTAGATATTGGGATGGAAAGCCATCCTGAGCAGCCAGCTAATCAAAGGGAGCTAGTGAAAGACAGGACCTGAGGTAACTTCCAAGAGAGACGACAGAGCTGGAGGACAAGAGGAACCTAACAGTACTCACAATTTATTTTTGGATGGGTGCTTCATCAAAATGGAGACATGGCTGAGAACACTGCATCACACCTTGGCTTCAGCAACACTTCAGCATTCCAGAGAGCAAGAAACTAGACTGTGCAGAGGTGGGTTCTGTACCCATCTTTGTGACTTGGAGCCCTTTAGCTAGGTAGGGAGGTGCATGTCATAACTCAGGATACCAAAGGCTCCCTCGCCCTCTGGTGAGGAGGAACCATACTGAAGCCTCCAGCCAGAGACCAGAAGATGAACAACAAATGTGATGCTGACTCTAGGCTGCATTCTGTCCTTTTACACCTCAGTTCTTTTTGTTTTGTTCCCTAGAGACAGAGGTAGAGACTCTATTTCATACAGAAATATGGAACAGCCAGTCCACAGGATATAGTGTGCCTGGGAGATAGGGGTGTGGCCAAAGCACACTGCTCTATAGGTGTTTCAGGCTGGATGGTGTCTTGATGGCCACTGTAGTCCAGGTGCAAGTTAAAGGAGTTCCATAGGCCACAGCACCCTCTTCAAGATTCCCCCCGCCCCTGCCACTCATCCTGAAAGAGAGCAAGTACTTGGCCCAAACTGAGAACTATCTTTAAATGCTGTAAGTAAACTAGTTGAGGTTTGTGAAAGCTTTGAAAAAATAAAGTATTATCCAAAAATGTTCCCAGACAATTCTGGAGCACTGTCAGGGATCATCTTTGTGTAACTATAGAATTGATTTCCTGCCATTCATTGCAGAATGGTGGGTTGGACATTGGTAGAATTTATTCCTGATGGTCTGTATACTCAGCCAAAAGCCATTATAAGTCATTTTAAACTTGGATACAGTTCATTTATCGGCTGTGGGTCCATTAGATGGAACCAATCCATATGATTTTAGGTTCTTAGAACAAGCCTCTCTCCTGGAGTGATATTTCTGAGAAATTTAAAGAAGTTGGGATGAAGTAATAAAGGATAAATGAGAAATCTTCCTTGAGGCCTCTGTAAAAGCCAAGGGGGAAAAAATTTGCTACTGTCCCTTCTAAAATGAAATTGGTGTGTCCTCATCAGTCAAGCAGATACAACAGCTAGGAGCAGATAGTGTATGCCAGTACAAATAATATATATGACATAGCATAAAAGGCTACAACATAAATTTGAAGATATATGGGGCTCCTTCATATAGGTGGGTCAAATTTTTCTCTCAAGCAGATAATTACAGGCTTAGGGTGAGTAAATCTTATTAGCCTCTCTCTCCACCTTATCGCTTCTCATGAGATACTGGCAGTGGATAGAGCCTTCATCAGTCCCTTTACTGAATTGCATGCTGGATATATCTTAATTCAGTCTTGCTCTGACCAGGAAAATGCTAGCATATTGTTCTACAGTATGAATGTGATTTTATGTTATCATTGATTAAATCAGATCAGAGAACAGTCTGAACAGAACCCCCGATCTGTCCCAACCCTACTGTCTGAATCTCCCACCTGCTACAGTGAAGGTGATGTAACAAATCCAAATTTTGCAAAGAGTCCCTATCTCTATAGTAGGTCAAACACATTCTTAGCACCAAACACTGTACCAGAGCTTTGAGGCATTTGCAATCCAAGATACATAGTTAGTTGCTTGAGCCCAACAATCAGGTAAGTCAATTAAAAGTGTAGACCAGAGTAGTCAGACAGTAGGCCAAATCTGTACCACCAGATGCTCTTGAATGGACTGCGTAATACAAGGGTCTCAAACTCAAATGACCATGAGAGCCACATGAGGACTCAGAGGGCCGCATGAGGACTAGTATGTTACCCTGAGGGCCGCACCACTGAAACCTTTTCATACAATGATATTGCAAATATTGGTAACAATAGCGTCGTTGCAGGCCGCAGGAAATAGTTTTAGGGGCCGCATGCGGCCCACGGGCCATGTGTTTGAGACCCCTGGCGTAATCTTTTAATTTACTTATTATCATCCTTATTATCATTGCAGTGTGAAAAATGTTTCTCTGGAGTTTGCACCTTGACCAAAAAATTTGGATCTTGACAAAAAAATAATTTTCTACTGCTGGTGTAGGTTATGACTGAGCAATCTGATCTTCTAGTGTAGACCCCAACCCTTACAGAGCCACTCTGACTGCAGTGAGTCTATAGCCGTTTTATCAGGAACTGTCTTATTTTAAAATGTTTTGAACTGTAAACAAAAAAAACCCTTACATTCTGTAAATTCTCCATCTTCAAGCGTCTTATGAAGTGGGATTTCTCTCATGAAAGCCCATTCATTAAATCAAGTTCTTAGGTTATGTCTACATTTATATCATTACATTGAATTAACATAAATTAAATTAAGTTAAATTGCATTAACACAGCTCCACTAGAAATCCAAATCGAACTACCATGTCCATAGACAGGACTTGATAATTTAGGAGAGGGGCACCATGGGAGGTGTGGCAACATGGCCCCCAAGAAAGGCCATGCCTCCACCCAATTTATAGAAAAAGGAAGGCACCCTGGGAGGAAGAAGGGCAAAAAGTGTTAATTTGAATTAATAGTTAGTTTGAATTAACACAGCTACACTGGGTTAAATCAAATTAATAAATTCGATTGAACTGTCATTTTGAATTTAAGGGAGGTTTTATAATTTCAAAATGACCTTTCTTTATTTCAGATTGAGGGAGGTCCTTGTTTCGAACCAAGGAAAGCTAGTGTAGCCATGCAATACTTTAAATCAAATTAATGATGATTAATTTGATTTAAAGTATAAGTGTAGACACAGCCTTAGTCTTTAAAACTGCGACAGAACTCTTTTGTTTTGCTGAACTAGACTAACACAGCTATGCCCCTGGAACTTGCCAGATTGAGGAAGTATTTAAGTCTCTTCCAAATTGAGAAGAAGCCTACTTACCATGCCGTACTCTGTGAGGAAAGAAAGGGGAAGAGTCTTCCATGATCCAGGTTAAATTCCAGGCAGAGGACTCATGATGGAGAGAAGGAATATTTGTGGGGGATTCCAAAGTACTCAGACCTTTAAATAAAAAAATAAAATAAAATAAATGCAAATATTAAACCACAGTTACATGGCACCTTTATGCTGAAGGATCCTAAAAGGCTTTACAGAACATAGATGTAATATATTGAACCTAAAGCAATTTACAAATCTTACATCTGTAACAAGTGCTGAACAGCAGCCACCTCTTGGGTACAGCACAGAAATGCCTTTTTTAAGAGCACACTGCAATGCAGGACAGCATGACAGGACTTAAGAATACCACATCCAATAAAAAATGAAAATTCAATTTATACAGTTACATTTCAATACAAGGCAGATGCACAATAGGATATAACAGTTTCAGTGACTGAAAGGATGTTCTTTACCCATCAGTGTGTACAGGGTGAGGGTAAATTGCTCGATTTACATATGAAAAAGTAGTATTTTTACTCAACAAGATTGTCAATGCTATCCTCCTCTGTGTGTTTCCGAGCTTTGCTTTGAGCTCAGAGTGCTTCAATTTTGATTATATATTTATTTTTGGCACCTGGATTCCTGCACATAAACTAGGTGAATTCATGCTCGATAGAGTTTCTTCTGCATAAATTAAAATATCTGAAACAAGCCTGGAGGGATTTAGACTGTTACAGTGAACCAGAATGGGCTATGTACAACGGTCAATTTTATTCATACCCAGTCTGCAACCCCAGGATGACTCTGGGGGTGAGAGAAATGGTGAGCCTGACAGGTACAACAGATTTCCCCAGGTATGAAAACTTGTTGGTTCCCCTGACAATTTTTAAATTTTCTGAAGATTGCAAGGACTTGATTCGGATCTCACTCCCATTGTATAAATTGGAAGTAACAATGGCATAAGCAAGAGGAGAATCAACTGTTTAACTTCCCTGTAAGATACAGAATATGCTAACTTTTAACCCTACCAATTGCAACTACAGCCTTCAAACTATAAACACAGGACTGTTTTGTTGCTCATCCTGGAACTGTTTGTAAAGTTATGCTTCCTTTGGTGATTGAACTATATCAGGCGTGGCCAAACTTATGGACCTCAAGAGCCACACAAGTTGATTATTAAACCTTCAAGAGCCGCACTCAGGCATATAGCAATATACTTTTACCTACTAAATTCATTTGCTGATATTCTTCCACGAGCCACACTTTTTCACTCAAGAGCCACATGCGGCTCCTGAGCTGCAGTTTGGCCATGCCTGAAACTATATCATGACCCTTTGCCAACATATGGTAAAATAACTGAACACTGTTATACTGAATACCAAGAGTCCTGTGGCACCTTAAAAACTAACAGATTTCTTCAGGCATAAGCTTTTGTGGGCTCCAACCCACTTCGTTAGATGCATCTGATGAAGTGGGTTGGAGCCCATGAAAGCTTATGCCCAAAGAAATCTGTTAGTCTTCAAGGTGCCACAGGAATCTTGTTGTTTTTGCTGTACACAGATTAACATGGCTACCCATCTGGAAATTTTCATTATACTGAATGCTATTATTACAATATTATTGACTGGAGCTTAGCAACATAGAACAGTGCTTCTCAAATGGGGCCACAATGGCAGCATGGGACCACCAGGATGCATTACTCTGACCATGACAGCTTCCTGGGCAGAAACAGGGAAGGGGATAAAGCTAAGGCCATGGGAGGATTAATGCATGGGCCTACGAGGCCCATGCCCAAGGGCCCACACAACTGGGGGGCGGGGGAAAGGGAGCTGCCCTGCAGAGGCTGGGCTCTGCATTCCTCTCCTGCCCCAACCCTACCCCTGGGCCAGTTGGTCCACCCCCAGGGGGCGGGGTGAGCCATCCCAGAGGCTGGGCTCTGCTCTCCTGCCCTGCCCTTGGCTGGGCAGTCCATCCCTGGAGGTGGGGCTGCCTGCTATGCTGTGCAGTGTATAGCACAGCCAGTGGCACATCCAGGCTGCACTGGAAGCCACTCTACTTGTGCAGGCTATTCCAGGGGGCTGCTCAGCCCAACTATGGCCAGCCTGGCCCCAGCCCCCCACCAAGCTCGGGGCCTCCAACAGAGAGCAGGGCCATAGACTGAAGGGGGGCTATGGTCACAGGCAAGGGTGTGTGGGGCCAACCAGTGTGGGAGACCCAGGGGCCCAGAGATGCCTAATCCACCAGTGGCTGAGGGCCCTTCCTGCAGCACCCAAAGGCAGTCAGCATCAGGCCCCCTCCCTCACTTCAGTCATAGGACTATTGATATATCAATAATGTGTACTTATTGCCAAGAAGGCTAACAGCGTATTGGGCTGCATTAGTAGGAGCACTGACAGCTTATTAAAGGAAGCAGTCATCCCCACTCTTCAGCCAAACTCGAGTACTATGTCCAGTTGTGGGGCCCTCCACTAGAGGAAGGATGTGAACAAATTGGAGAGTCCATCAGAAGGCTACAAAAATGATGGGGAATGTGTGAAACACATGGACTTATGAGGAGAGGCTGAGGGAACTAGGCTTGTTTAGTCTGCAAAGAAGAAGAGCGAGGAGGGCTTTGACAGCAGCTTTTAATTACTTGAAAGGGGGTTCCAGGGAGGATGGAGCTACGCTGTTCTGAGTGGTGGCAGGTGACAGAACAAGGAGCAATGGTCTCAAGTTGCAGTGGGGGGAAGATCTAGGTTAAATATCAGGAAAATATCGATAAAATGGTGTCTGAACTTTTAAAGTGAGATGCTTTCCTCTATCAAGGGCTGGCCCCAATTGCTGGCCCCCACTCAAGGGTTAAAGTATAATTTGGTGGGACCTGGAACCCTGCTAAATTTCCAGGCCCCCCCTCACACCAGTCCAGGTCCCCCTTCACACAGGTCCAGGGCCAGGCCAATGTTCCCTCTAAGCTGCATGACCGCGCACCTCCCTGCTGCTGCCCCATGCAGGGGATGCTGCCCACCATGCACAGCTGGCAGCCAGAGCCCCTATCCGACTGGAAGACTCTGTTTTCCAGCCAGCTGAGAGCTCCTCCAGAGCTGGGAGTTATTAAAACTCCCACCCAGAGAAGCTGTGACAGAGCATGCTCAGAACATCTGAGCATGCTCTGTCAGTGCTTCTCTGGCTGGACGTGCCATGGCTTGACCCTGCACAGCTGGGTAAGAGTGCAGGGAGGGAGGTTGGGCCAGCTGGAGAGTTACCAGGGGGAGCGGGCTAAGGTAGGAGGAGGGGAATCAGGCTGGCTTGGGGAGGGGGGTTTACCGGGAGAGCTGGTGGGGGAGGATTGGGCCCGCGGCAGGTGCAGGAGCGGGCCCATGGGGTGGGAGGACTGGGCCTGCAGGGGGCTGCGCAGCGAGCAACATGAATTGCTCAGCTGCCTCTGGGCCTTAGAGGAAGCATTGGTCCAGGCCTCCCTTCACCCACCCCAGCTACAGCCCCCCAACCACCTGCTCCCCATCCAATCTACTGCTCCCCTACCCCAGCTACTGCCCCCAAAATGCCTGCCCTCCACCAGACCCCTCCTTTCCCCATGTCTTCCTCAATCCCCATTCCCTAAGCTCCCTGCCCCCATGTCCCCACTCCAGCCCTCCTAACCTCCCCCCCAGCTCCCCCATCTTCACTCCACCCTTTCAGCCCCCCCACCCTCTCCACACCTTCCCAGCCACCTTCAGTCCCCCTTGTCTTGATTCTCTCACTCTACCCCCTTCAGCCCCTCAACCCCCTCCACACCACTCCAGCCCAGCATCCCAATCCCTTCTTCATACTCCCCCATGCCCTTTCCCTGCCAGAGCCAAACTGTCCCCAACACCCAGGACCCCCTTACCTGCACTGCCGAGGAGCCGGGCTGGGCTGGGCTGGGAGGAGGGATGTTGTCGTGCCAGCCAGCTGGCCAGCAGGAGTGGGCACAGGCCCAAAACTGGGTCTGGGCCACGTGTATCACCTGGGCCCAGCAGGAAGAAGCAGGGCTGCAGCAGGTGCTGGGAAATGGGGAGGAGGGGTGTCTGAGCTCACTCCAGCCCACAGCCTCTTCCCTGAACCAGCTCAGGGGGAACACACGAGAATGCTGCATTCTCATGCATTCCTCTATTTTTAGGGTGGGGCTGGAATGCAGCATTCCAGTGCGTTCCCCTATTTTTATGAGGCCACAGAATGCTGCCCCCCTAAAAATAGGGGGTCCTGGAATGCTGGGGTGTTCCCCATTACTTTAACCCCTGTCTCCACCCCTTGGTTAAGCAGCCTAGCTTCTTTCACTGGGTGGGGAAGTGTGGAACCTAGTGCAGGAGGGACAGTCACAGCTGGACTCAGTTCCCCAGAAGCAGAGGGTTGGCCCAGAGCCCAGTGTGGGGAAAGGTGAGTCCACATGGTACTACCTCACTCAACAGTTAGCCACCTAAATGCTCTATTTTTAGAATATTTAAATGGATTTTTAATTTTTTTACCCCTAATTCCAATACATCTTTTTTGAGATGAGGTGAATAGATGTGCATGAAGTGTTCAAGATGCATTTCTATAGAGGCAACATGATATTTTCTGTCTTATATATCTCTTTCCTAAGGATTCCTATTTGTCAGCTTTTTGGACTGCTGCTGCACATCAAGTGGATGTTTTCCAAAACCTATGCAGAATGACTCCAAGATCTCTTTCTTGAGTGGTAACAGCTAATTTAAACCCATCATTGTATATGTATAGTTGGGATTATGCTTTTCTAATGAGTCTTACCTTGCATTCATCAACACTGAGTTCCATCTGTCACTTTGTTGCCCAGTCACCCTTTAGTGAGATCCTTTTAGAGCACTTTGCATTCTGCTTTGGACTTAACTGTCTTGAATAGTTTTACATCATCTGCAAATTTTGCAACATCACAATTCACCCCTTTTTCCAGATGATTTATGAATATGTTGAACAGTAGTCATCCTAACACAGACCCCTCGGGGACATCCCTATTTACTCTCCATTCTGAAAACTGACCATTTATACTATCTTTTGCTTCCTATGTTTTAACCACTTACTGATCCAGGAGAGGACCATGCCTCCTATTGCATGGCAGATTACTTTGCTTAAGAATCTTTGGTGAAAGACCTTGCCTAATTATATTTTTACATTTCACTTGCCAGAGTTTATGATCCTTTCTATTTTCCTCAAGAGAATTTAACGTCCACTTTTTAAATGATGTCTTTTTGCCTCTAACATCTTCTTTTACAGTGGCATTTTGTGTCATCTTACTATGTTTTTTAATTTGGGGATGTTAAATTGTATCATGTTATGGTTATTATTACCAAGATGTTCATGTATATTTGCCTCTTAAACCAGAGGTGAATTGCCTCTCCTCTTGTGGATTCCAGGACTAATTGTCCCAAGAAACAGTCATTTAATATGTTCAGAAATTTATCTCTGTATCCTGTCTTGAGGTGATATGTACACATTCAATATTGGGATAGTTGAAATTCCCTATTATTACTGAGTTTTTTATGTTTGCAGACTCTAGTCTCCCTGAACATTTCATAGTCACTATCACCATGCTGGTCAGTAGTTTATGCCTATAGTTATGTTCTTATTGTTCAAGCATGGAATTACTATCCATGGAGAATCTATGGCACAGTTTAGGTCATTTAAGATTGTTACTTCACTTGATTCTATGCTTTCTTTCACATATAGTGTCACTTCCCTACCAGTAAGACCTATTCTATCCTTCAGATATATTTTGTAACCTGGTATTACTGTGTCTCATTGATTATCCTCAGTCCACTAAGATTCTGTGATGCCTGTTATATCAATATCTTCCTTTAATTTAAAGTACTCTAGTTCACCCATCTTAGAATTTTGACTTCTAGCACTTGTATACAAGCACTTTAAAATGGTCACTTTTTAGCTGTCTGTCATAATGTGATGCAACTGAAGGGGACTTTCGTTATTTGACTTCCTTATCAGATCCTACCTGTATTAGATCATTTTCCAACCTCTCCTCCTTCCTGTGATAGAGGATCTCCACTGATAGATCCTCTCCTAAGGGATGTCTGTGTCCGAACCATGTACTCCATTTGCACTTGTCAGCTTTTTCCCAGATTTTAGTTTAAAAGCTGTTCTATGACCTTTTAAATTTTATATGCCAGCAATCTGGTTCCACTTTCGTTTAGATCAGGGGTCTCAAACACATGGCCCGTGGGCTGCAAGTGTGGCCCGCAACAATGCTATTGTTACCAATATTTGCAATATCATTGTATGAAAAGGTTTCAGTGGTGCGGCCCACAGGCTAACATACTAGTCCTCATGCGGCCTTCTACAAGTCCTCATGAGGCCCTCATGGTCATTTGAGTTTGAGACCCCTGGTTTAGATGGAGCCCATCCTTCCTGTGTAAGCTCCCCCTCTTCCAAAATGTTCCCCAGGTCTTAATAATCTAAACCCTTCCTCCAACACCATTGTTTCATCCATGCAGTGAAACCCTGAAGTTCTGCCTAACTGGTCCCAGAGCTGAAAGCATTTCTGAGAATGCTCCCTAGGAGATCCTGGTCTTCAGTCTCTTACATAAGAGCTTAAGTTTGTTTTCCAGGACTATTCTCCTGTGCTTCCTTGCATCACTGGTACCTATATGTACCAAAATCACTCGAGTCTTCCCAGCACTACACATGCAGTCTCCCTGGTCATAGTAAATCAAGCTAGCTATGTTTCTGATCCTCTGTTACTATTACCTGTGTCTACCTAACAACTGGAGTTCCTTCCCCCAGAGATGTGTCCTGAGTGCAGGAGGTTGCCACAGCATCTTCTCGTGACATCTTCTGGAAGGAGAGTCCCAACGAACGGATCATTTCCCTCTGCTCCATATTGATGTTCTCCTTCCTGAAACCTTCATTCTCCTCAACAGTACAGATGCTGGCACATCGGAGGTGGGACCATGCTAGTGCATCCCAGAAAGTCTCATCTATGTACCTCTCAGTCCACTTTAGCTCTTCCATTTCTGCCCCCAAATACACACATAGGGACACACAAAAATCATCCTCAGAGTGAAACTCACTGAACTGCATTTCCTACCAGCAGAGTTAACAAAAGTCATAGTTAAGTCACTGTTAATATCCTGACCACACTCATTTGACATACTATATCTTACCCACACAAAAATCTTTATACCCAAACAATGTTCCAGACTCCTTACCTCCACAACAAGCCTGCTGTTAGTTATAACCTTCCATGGCACATAGTCCATTCTTCAGATGCAGAGCATGCTAACTCCAACCTCACCTAGACTAAAGTAAATCTTATTAATGCACTTACTTTCACTGTAAACGTGTAAAGAATTTTCCCATGTTCAAATGCTGAGATCAGAATTTGGGACGTGTCTGATCTGGACTACATAACATTGCACCTAAGCCCTATCTACACTAGTTCTTCTACTTTTGCTAACACAGAAGGGAGCTACAACAACTGGAGTTTTTGTTTGTTTGTTTGTTTGTTTGTTTAAATGATAGAATAGAAGCAGTGCTGGGATTCAGTTCAAATCATCTGACCCTAATGATGTCTTTGATTCCCTGTACTCTTTGTGATTAATCCTGTAACTTTATTTGAAGGTATTTGATTGGGTTATTGGCCTTAATGGAAAAACAAGAAAATTCTATTAGAAGTTATGAATCCTTCCCAATTAAGTCATTTTCTGAGAGAGATGATGGATAAAAGGTTTTTGTATAGCCAAGAGGCCATGCTCCTCAATGAAGAATTAGTTATTTGATTTGAGGTAAGTATCACAGGTTGTGAAAAGGAAAAATCTTTCCTCTTTCCCTGGAGCTGCAATAAAGTTGATTTAATGTCCTGAAAGAAAATTAAGATAAGACCTACAAATCAAATAAACAAATTCTTCTTGCTTTTAGGTGAATCTCACAAGAATAATCCTGTAGATGTTTCACACAGCCTGTCCTGCTTCACTGGTCTTTGTCCCCCACCAGGTGCATGCAGACCCCCATCTTTAGTGTCACGCATGCACCTTTTATTGTGTTGAACAGCCCATGACCAACTATATACAGTTTTCCTAGAGCTATCAGCCACAGGAGCTCCAACAGCTAAGCCCAGATCAGGGAAGCTCAATCCCAGTTGTCTCCATCTTACCCTTGGCTGGCTGTTCCACTTAGCTCTTCCGTTTTCTGGTTAATCTCTGAGAGCTTTTATGAAGCCTGGTTAATAAACCTGCCATTTGCTCCCCATCAGCTCCCTGGCCAGCTAGCTCACTCAGCTGGCTTCACTTCTCCCTTGATTAGGGTTCTGGGGCAGGAGCTAGCCCAGCATCCTGCTAGAAATCCAAAGATAAATTGTTTTGCTGTTATTTTTTCGAATAAAATGTTTTTGCTTCCTTAAGGGAGTAGAATCTAAGCCAACACATACTGAAGAATATTCCCTTAACTCTTATAGAACATGCCAACTACCCTTTCTGATCCTTTGTGCCATGGTGCTTTATCACTTTTCTAAAGGAAAACTAACCTTTTGAATAAATAAATGAATTAGCAACTGGAAGCTGGCAGCTCCATTTTTATTAGCCAGAAGTTTGGCAGGGTATAATAAATTATAGAAAGGAGGTGTATTTCAATACATAGGTTTCAACATTCAAATCCATCTTCTGCAGCTCTGACTACCTAACATTTCTTCCTAAAAGAGCATTCAGGGCCAAATTCTGACTTTGGACACTTGAAAGGAACTTGAATTTCATTCAGATAACAAGAGTTTGGATTAAAAAGGAAGTAGTTTACATGTACTGAAGTTAAGACACAATCCTACAACTCTATATGCAGTGATATGTAAATTATATTTTAAAAACACATAGAAAGGAAGAGAAAAAGCTGCTCAAACTTATTTATTCAACACTTTTTTTTTAAGAAAATGGCCTTTTACTGTATATATTTTTTATTTTCCAATGAAATAAAATGAAAACCAATTTTTTGTTTTCCATTTTTGTTTTACTTTCCTCTTTAACACTCTCTCTCTGTGTCCTCTCCTTTCCTCCAGTTTTGGAATGAAGGAGGGATGACAAAACAACTAAATACATATTTTTAAATTGGGGCAGGGGAGTTGTCAATGTTGGAAAAGTTTAAAAAGTTTAAAGTTTATAACACAATACAAAAATCTTGAATTTTTTACAAAATACCCTTCCCATTTTTATTAGCTCTCTCTCTCACACAGGCCCCATAAAAATATCTGCTGCTTAGTGCTACCTGTGGATACTGCCTTTGTTATGCCATGTGTTTGTAATTATTCTCATATTGCTAAAATGTATCATTCCCAGTTTTACAGTGATGGCTCTCATAAAAGGCAGGTTGTAGAATCAGCCAAACTCCATGTTTTGAATGTTTCAAGGACATTGTGGAAAACATACTGAGAACAAACCTGGCAACAAAATACTAGCAGACCTTGGAATATACAGACGTTGTATTTCCTGCTTTATAAATTTGACAACAGCTAGCTTTCATCTTAATGGTGACCTATGTATTATATTCATATTCAAGTTACTAATTCCATATTAGTAAGCAGCTGGTTTTTTAGTCTTCTGGATGGCTGTAACAGTCATATTTTATATGCTTTGGATCAATTTTCCATCTTAGCTGTACCTACAATTTAGAGTAATACACCTTATAGCCAGACAGGACAACCAGCTCATCTGTTTTAACCTCCTGTATGCCACAGGCACCCATGAGAACCCACACACTAAACCCAACGTTGTAAATTCGATCAAGTAGTACAGCCTACAGGAGACTAGACTACTATGTGCTATAAGAAGAAAATAGGAGAGACTGAGATGCATTAATGCCTGGACGCCCTAGAGTGGCAGGGAAATGATTAAGTGAGCTATACCCGGATAATCCTGCACCCTCAGAAAGGTGAACTGCCACCCATCCTTGCAAAAGTCAGTGCCAATCTGACCTAGGAGAAAAATTCCTTCCTGCTCCTATATATGATGATTATTTAGACCCAAGCATGTCAGCAAGAAGCAGTCAGTCAAGTGCCTGGCAGAAAGAATACACGGTACCTGTCCCACGAGACCACTGGCCATACGGTCCAATGTCCCATCTCCAGCCATGGCCATCTTTTAACACTTCAGAGGAAGGTCATCAAATTCTAGGGTGCAATCCAGCTCCTTAAGGGGCTTTGACCCCTCCTATCCTGCAATTTGTGGTGCCTCACAATGCTCTGTTGCTGTGGCTCTCAACCTCTGCCCCTCACAACAGTCAAACTACATGCAGGTTGCACCCTGATTATCTATTTATAGCTGCAGGCAGCCAGCCAGCAGTCCAGTCACACACTGGCTTTCACCAGCCTTATTACTTCATGCACAGTAACTCCAACACACTCCTAGTCCCAATTTTCACCAAAACCTGTGTTCTGAACTATGCAGCCGTCTCCTGGACATTTCCATTGCCCCTGTAAGGCGTCAATATATAACAAGTCAGTGCTTCAACTGTAGATACCAAATGGTTCGGTTTAAATGCAATACTGGATTAATTTAGATTAAAAACAGATTTATGTAAGTACAAAAAGACTTTAAGTGAGTACAAGCATAAGGCATTAAAGTCAGAAATGGTTACAAGATAAAACACTTTCCAGTAACTAAAACTTAAGTTCCAAAAGGGGCAGCCGTGTTAGTTTAGTTCAGTAAAACAAACAAGGAGTCCTGTGGCACTTAGTTTTTAAGTACCACAAGAATCCTTAAAACTTAAATTAGACTTGGTGGAAGGTAAAATCCTTACCACATATTCCCAGCAACATTATTGACCAAAATCTCAAAACAGGATTCTTACAAATCAGTGGGCTGGTTCCTTTGTCTTCTAAAGTGAAAGGGTGAGAAGATGAGATAGGAGGCAAAGAAAATTGCCTATCACTTTTATAGTTGACTTACTCTGTGAAATGCATTTTCCCAATAGTTATCTCTGGATAAAGTTCCTTCCCACCATCAAGGATGGAGACATGGAGTCTTGTTATAAAAGAGTTCCATGTTGTTTTCTAAAGTACAGATCAGTCTGTTAGTGCCCCCCTTCACAGTTACCAAAATATGGCCACTCGATCTTTGATTGCCAATCAACTTTGATTACTGCTGACTAGAGGCATCAGCTTGTCTTTTGTCTCTGAGAAACAGGTTTCCCTCCTTTTCAGAATTTTTTGGCAAATACATTTCTGTCATAATTTCAGTTTATTTGCCAAAAAAATTCAGCCCAGGGAAACCTGTTTCTCAGAGACAAAAGACAAGCTGATGCCTCTGGTCATCTGTCATCAAAGCTGATTGGCAATCAAAAGTCAAGTGGTCATACCTTGGTAACCATAAAGCAGTGCAGTAACAGACTGATCTATGTATCTATGTATCTTTAAAGATATAATGCATTTCCTTATCTAAAAAGAATCAGTTATTCAATCATAAAAGGAAATCAGGTTAGTCTGGAGCAATCTATCTTTGGTAAACCAATGTTACACTACTTCCACATTACCACATAGCTCCGTAAATTTAATAGTCCTTTTCTTCACAATTTGTTCTAAAGCTGTGCATGCTGAGGTCAGAATAACAGGTCTATAATTGCTTGATCATTCTTAAAAAATATATGTGTACAATGTTAGCTGTTCTCCAGTTATACCCTACTACCCCAAATAGATAGATAAAAACTCCTTGCTACCATGCTAGCAATCTCGTGTGCCAATTATTTCAATATTCTGTGAAGGAAATTATTCCCTCACACCCAATTTGACTTCATTAAACTCTTTTTTCCCCATCCACTGCAGATGTGGAAATTTCCCTGTCTTTACACACAGTTCCATCGGCCTTCCTAACTTCATGTTCAGGTTCCATATTATCATCCTTGCAAAGGAGGCAAAATTTTCATTTAGTTTTTGAGGCTTAGATAGATTATCACAGATCAAATCAAATCAAATCATAGTGTTGGAAGGGACCTCAGGAGATCATCAAGTCTGATCTCTCGGGGCTTGAGCCCAAAACCTTCTGCATATTAAGTAGAGGTGCTAGCCACTACACCAGGCCTGAACCCCTTTTTAATCTTCTCCTGATCCACACTGCATAAACAGTCCACTCTTTTCCTTCTTCGATCTTTATTTGTAAACATTTCATTCTTTCTAATTTCCTTGGCAAGCACTAATTCAGCTTGACTTTTGGCAAGTCTCACTTTATCATTACATTTACTAAACTTCCAAGATATGACTTTATTGTGCTGATTAGTCCTTTTTTACATTCCCTATAGGCTCTGTGCTTACTTCTAATAATCTTTTTTAGGTGATTACTCATCCAACTGGGTGTAAAGCCTTTCCCCACATATTTTCCCCTTTCTTGGAATGCAAATTTCAAATAATTTTATACTGCTGAGAGAAAAAATCCTAAGCCTCTTCCATACACATGTCCTTGAGTTTTCCAGTCTAGTAGACCTATTTTACTAACTCCCTTAATTTTCCAAATTATGACCTTTGGATTACTACAAAACTGGATTACTACAAAATGTATACAGACAATATCAGGTGGCCAATCAGTCACACACTGAACAATAATGAATAGTCAGAATGAGATCACAAATAAACTCTAAGTTGACGCATATTAATATAAATTATTTTTCAAACCCTTTTGAATGGTAATCAAATTCTTTAACTCAAGATCTGTCTGTAGCTAAATCACAGAACAAGGAAAAGGAAACTTCTTATGATAAAGGCTTTGCTCTGAGTAGTTGGCCAGCTCTGCTTACACCCACGGATGAGCGTAACACCAGTCAGGATGTATTCCTTAATTTTACAAACCTTTCTAAAGCGAAAAAATATTCAGTGACAGCTTGTCAGTTCATCTTTTTCAGTTGGAAAACATGTTTAATAATGTATTGTGCTATAATGATTTTGTGTCACACACTACAAGACTGACATGCACAAATGAACAGTACTTTGTGTGTCAGACAATTTGTACTGGATTGTTGAAAAGGAGAAATGTACAGGTAGGATTTAGTGGGTGGTGGCAGATACATACAAATTTTAGAAATTCATTGCAACATACTGAATAAAGCACACACAATAATGACAGACGATACTGATTGACAACCTCAAGCAGATGAGAAACCTGGGAATAGTTTACATGTCTTATTTGAAACATATTCTGATGAATTAACTGCTTGTGACACTGCAAATGTATATTGTACCTTTCTCTCCTTAAATACTGATTTTTGTAGGTTTTTTTCCCCCCAACTTCTCTGTAGAACTGCTGAAATTTTGCTGTCAAAAACAGTATTTTTTTTATTGAGGTTTTGATAAAACAAAATTTTTAACTAAAGTGTCTGCATTCTATAGAAAATTTGTTTTTTCATTGAAACCCCCAAATCCGAAATCTTTCTCTATAGAAATGCTGCCATAGTGCCTCATGGAAATCATAGTTTTGGTTGTCTGACATCCCTGTTACACTCTATGGCCGAGGTGCCCCAACCGAGCTACATCTCTTCTGATGCATCATTGCCAGGGACTCCCATGATTGCACTCTGTCCCTTCTCCAAGAAGGAAGGCCATGGTGCATTGTGGGAAGATACAGTCTCACCAGGAAGTCTTCTCTCCAGAGAATGTGAGCACAATGTACTTGAATGACAACTTCCAAGAAGAATTATGGCAGGGGTTTTTTTTGTTTGTTTGTCTTTAAGTTTGAAAAGTCAGACAAATCCCAAAACATTTCAATTTCTGCCACAACTCATTTAGGATGCTGTAGGTGCTACCAAAAAATTATAAAAAAAAATTAAAACATACTTTATCCAGCCCTCTGTCTAAAAGGACTTAAAAATACAGTGACATATCACCAGCTGGTTAAAATCAGTATAGCTTCAGTGACTTCCATTGATTTTGGCTAGCTGAGAACATGTTCCATAGTATGCCTGAGAAGTGGTCATAAGATATGGATCCCTATATCAGAGTCAAATCTAGACCAGGTTAGCAGTGACTGAAAAGTGCTGTCATTTTAACGGCCTTTTTAAATAATGACTGGTGAAAACTGAAGAACTCTCTCAACTAAAGTTACCCTCTGGGCTAAGGTTAAGATACATTGGCAGGCAATGGGGGGAACTTACATTGCTATTGATTATTCTATACCTACCCAATCTGCAGCTATGCTGATCTAGCACCTTTTTACCAGTACTAAATTAGTTGAGGGTAGAAAGCTCTTAAAAGTCAAATTTAGGATTTCTAAATTTGAAAGGGATAGCACTTTGCATTTGTTTTTAGATGTTACAGAATCATAATTAAAGTTAGAAAAGATTTGCTAGGTCATACTAAGCAAAAGTGTACATAGTTTGGGTTTAGACTGTTATTCTTCCAGGGCAAAGTGGTAAAGGTATATTTAAAAGAGAAAAAAAGGAATTGCCTTTTTAAGTAACCAAAAAAAAGAAAAGAAAGAAAAAAAACCACCCACAAACAGGCCCATACTTTAAATGCATAGGGTAAAACCTTGGCTTTATTTAAGTTGAAGGGAGTTTTGCCCTTGATTTCAATGGAGCCAGGTTTTCACCCATAAATTTGTAGTCTGATACACAGGCCAGAGAAAATATCTATTCAGCTTTGCATAAGCATCTGTGCTTTTGGCTTCTTAACAAAACTGTCTAACATCTTTGGATTTATACTTTCTATTGTTCCAATGGGATTTAAAATTTTAATCAAAGCACTTTCTTAAAGTTTTAATTGATTAAAAAAATAAGTTGTTGTACCAATGTCATTGGCCCCTCTGTTAGAAAGGAGACACTGTTAGAATTTAATCTAGCCATCTCTCACCCATCCCTATATACACTGAGCACCACATACACCCATGTGCAGTAAGATAATGTTACTATATCAGTTTTGCAGATGGGAAGAGAGACTGGAGATTAACTCATCACACAGCAAGTCTCTCAAAGAGCTGGAACTAAAACAAGATCTCCTCAGTCCCAGTTCAGTGTCTTAGCCATAAAACTATACGTCCTCTACTGCAAAAACAATGAGAGTCCTGTGACACTTTAAAGACTAACAAATTTGTTTGGGCACAAGCTTTTGTGGACTTCAACCCACTTCGTCAGATGTAGCATCTGACAAAGTGGGTTGGACCCCATGAAAGCTCATGAAGGAACAAATTTGTTAGTCTTTAAGGGTATGTCCACACAGGCTTCTTATTTCGAAACAACAGAGGTTGTTGGTTGTTTCAAAACAATGGCGTTCGGACACGTTGTATGAAAACAACACCATTGTTTCAAAACAAGTGTTTCGAAACAACATGTCTGAACGGCCTTGTTTCGAAATAACCATTTCAAAACAAGGGCTATTTCAAAAGCAGCCTTCCCTTAATTCGAATTAACAAAGTGTTAATTCGAATTAACTTATTTCAAAATAAGGACTTTATTCCGAAATAACTCATTTTGAAATGGGTTATTTCAAAATAATGATGTATGTGTGGACATAGCCTAAGATGCCACAGGACTCTCGTAGTTTTTGCAGAACTCTCATTGTTTCTTCTGTACACAGATTAACATGGCTACCCCTCTGGAACTTCCTTTATTGTGTTACTAATACTGTTGCAGGCAAATACTGAAGCAAATTTTGAAGTCCCATGACTTACAATGTTGTTACTCCTCTCCTGCTTCAGGTCACTTTCACTTTCAGGTTCTCAAGCAACTGCAAAAGGCTTCAGTGTTTGAGATAGAAATAGTGCAGAGAAATTTTTGTTTTATTTTTAAACCTCGTTTTATTGGGTTTTGAAACAATTCTCAAAACCCATCTGTTTATCTCTAGCTTTTTTTAAATTGTTTCATTTCACAAAAACTTAATCAAATTTTACCTGACAATATCTGTTTAACTATATACGTCATATCATTTATTAATGTTAGGCATGAAATTTACTACACTGCATTCTCAGGGAAAAAATGCACAGAAGAAAAAGAGATAGTGGCAGCTTCGGGGATTCCTGAGCCATTCTGCCAGCACAAAGATGAATGATGTCAGGAGACTGGTGAAAACCGAGTTCTGTTCTGTAACTTTCAAATTAATCTTTCTACACTCTCCCTAACATGGCCTGTCCCCCAAGAGGTCAGAGAATCACAGAAGTGTAGGATCAGAAAGAACCCTGAAAGGTCATCTAGTCTAGTCCCCTGAACTCAAGGCAGGACTAACAGAGACCTAAACACATTCTGTAGTCAACAGACAATACTTGTTTGGACAAGCATATACTGTTCAATAAAGGCTAATATTTTGTCCCCCAACTATGCTGTTATTCATTAACAGATTAACCTACCACCCATTGATATCTGTGGAAGTCCTTCCAAGGGACTTCACAATAGGTACTGGGTAAGGCCCTAAAAGACTTGGCATTTATAATGCCTTTCATTTGAGGAGTTCAAAGCACTATCTCAAAGTTAGCTAGTAAATGGTTCTCTAAATCCGTGCTCATCAAACCAGGGATCACGACCCAGTACTGGGTCACCGACGTGTGGTTACTGGGTCACGGCACCCTGGCTTAGGGGGAGGCAGTGGGAGAGAGGAAATGGTGGGAGACAGAGCTCTGAGTGACTGGCATCTCGGGTAGCCTCCCCCAGCTCACTTCCCCCACTCGCTACAGACACACTCTGCCGCCTGGCCCCTCTGCAAGCCTGGGGAGATTGCTGTGCTGCTGCTGAAGGGCTGCCTCACTCTGGCACCCACAGCTCCCTGCCAGCTGCTACTGCAGCAGAGTGGCTTGGCTCAGCACCGCAATTCCAGCATGTTGACTATCCAGCGTGCTGCAGGGTCAACCTGCACTCAAGAGACGGGGAGGGCTTGAAGGTAGCTGGAGCTTGTGGAGTTTTAAGGGAGATTATAATCCAATAAGGAGGACAGCATATGGAAATTATAATCCAGTAAGGAGGACAGCATATTCAGAGCTGTATAAGAAGTCTTTATTGAAAGAGAACTGAGAGAGAGAGAGGAGACAGACAGGTTTTCCTAGCACCTAAACGACTCTCCCATTTATCACTATGGCAACCCCAATGACCCTAGGTAGTCCAAAACACCATATATTCCTCCCCCTCTAATGAACACCCCCCCCCAGAATAAAGCCTTCCCCCAGCCCCAGAAAGAATAAGAACTAAACTAGGAGATGAGGGTAGACTGCCCCATCTCTGGCGAACCCCCAGGGAATTATTCTGCCCCATGAAGAGGGGGTCACCACTAGCTAAAGATCCAGCCGATTAGGAGTCCTTCTGTTGCGAGGTAGATTATGGCGAACTTCTGGTGTGCCCACCCCACAAGGTGGTATTGGTGGTGGTGGGATCACAGGTACTGGGGAAGTAGCCGGAACCGGAGAGGATGTTGTGTCCGGCTGGTCCAGGGAGGCTGAAGGCACTGAAGGGGTGGCTGGAGCAGAAGAGACAGAAATAGTAGTTTCATGCTCTGATGTTGTATCATTAGTAAGGGTGAAGTCAGATATGTCTGCTGGAGATGCATCTTCTGGGTGGATATGATGGAGAAGCAGCTGATCTACATGCCGTTGCCAAACTAGGCCACTCACTGTCTGGACAGAGTAGGAAACAGGTCCTGTCTGGGCAATGACTGTTGCTGGGACCCATTTAGCTTCTGAAGCATAGTTTCGTGCAAGAACTGGCTGTCCAATACTGAAGGTGTGGCCCTTTGTTCTTGGTGAATGTCTGCTGACCTGGTCCTGCTGTTGGCACTGAACAACTTGCCGTCTGTCTCGTGGTTTCAACAAATCAAAGCAAGAGCGCAACTTCCGTCCCGTCATAAGAAAAGCTGGAGATGCCTTAGTTGTAGCCTGTGGAGTGTTTCTGTAGGACAACAAGAAGTTGTCCAGACGCTTATGAAGAGGTGAAAGTCCCTTTGCAGATTTTAGAGCTTGCTTCATAGTCTGTACAAACCTTTCAGCAAGTCCATTGGTGGAAGGATGATACAGTGCTGACCTGATGTGATGTCTTCCATTTGCCTTCATAAAAGTTTCAAAATCCTGAGAAACGAATTGTGGTCCATTGTCACTCACCAGCTGTTCTGGAAGACTGTAATGACTAAAAAAAGCCACGCAGGGTCTGAATAGTGGCTTCCGTAGTAGTGGACTGCATTACCGAGACTTCTGGCCATTTTGAATGGGCATCCACAGCAATTAAAAACATACATCCTTCAAATGGGCCAGTAAAATCAACATGGATACGTTGCCATGGCCTTTCAGGCCAATCCCATGGGTGAAGAGGTGCCAACTGAGGTGCGTTCCAGACGCTCTGGCATGCGGTACAAGCTCTAGCCGTTTCTTCAATGGCCCTGTCTAAGCCCGGCCACCAGAAATAGCTCCGTGCAATTTCTTTCATGCGCACTATGCCGCAGTGACTTGAATGGAGCTGTTCCAACAAACGTGGTCTTAATGAAGGTGGGATAACGACACGCATACCCCACAACAAACACCCGGATTGGGTCGATAACTCTGTCCTCCTAGACACATAGGGGCGGAGGTTAGGAGAGACCTGAGAGTCAGGTAAAAATGTTCCATGCATCACAAAATCCATAACTCATGAGAGTACTGGGTCAACCCGTGTTGCTTTCTTCACTTGAGAAGCCGTGACGGATGTGTTTTCCACCTGTTCAAAGTAAAAGATTCCTTCCTGGCCCAGATCCTGATGGTGTGCTGGTAAGGGTAGCCTTGAAAGGCCATCAGCATTGCAATGAAAAGAGGATTGCCTGTACTTGATTTCATATGTGTATCCAGAAAGTATCAACGCCCATCGTTGCATCTGACTAGCAGCCAAATGTGGGATGCCTGTGTGTGGCCCCAAAATTGATGTCAGGGGTCGATGGTCAGTGAGAAGTGTGAACTTCTTTCCCCACAGGTACTGGTGAAATTTCCGAACGCCAAAAACAATGCCCAGTGCTTCGCGTTCAATTTGGGCATAATTAGTTTCTGCCTTAGTCAAGGAGTGTGAAGCAAAAGCAATCGGTCTCTCTTCACCAGAAGGCATAATATGTGACAATACAGCTCCAACTCCATAAGGGGAGGCATCACAAGCCAACTGTAGGGGCAAGGATGGGTCAAAATGTGTCAGAACCTTAGAGTTTACCAGTGAGCGTTTAGCTTCATTAAATGCAACATCACAGGCTTCAGTCCAGTTCCAGGCCTTTTTCAGCCCCAGAAGCTCATGCAGGGGTTTCAGGAGCATCGCTAATTGTGGAATAAACTTGCCATAATAGTTTAATGAGCCTAAAAAAGAGCGAAGCTGGCTTACATTCTGAGGTAGCGGAGCATCCACAATAGCCTTAACCTTGGCTGGAGACTTATGGAGACCATCAGCATCAATTATATGTCCTAAATATTCAACTGAGGGCTGGAAAAACTTACATTTGTCTCTGAACATGTAGACCATACTCTTCCAGTCTTTGCAGAGTAGTTTCCAAGTTCATAAGGTGTTCTTCCTCATTTTGCCCGTGACCAGGATGTCATCCAGATAGCACTGTACTCCTGATAAACCACTCAAAATCTGATCCATTGCCCTTTGGAACAAAGGTGGGGCTGAAGTAATGCCGAAAGGTAAACGACAGTATCTGTACAACCCCTTATGTGTCACAATTTTCAACAATTCTTGAGATTCTTCTTCAACATGCATCTGTAAGTACGCTTGACTCAAATCAATCTTGCTAAATTTTTGTCCTCCAGCCAAACCTGCAAAGATCTCCTCAATGCGGGGAAGAGGATATTGTTCTGCACATAACACTTGGTTGACAGTGACCTTGAAATCTCCACAAATCCAAATGGAGCCATCCTTCTTCACTATTGGGACAATGGGTGTCGCCTACTGGCTGTGAGTAACTGGCACCAAGACTCCCTCTTTGACTAACCGCTCCAAGTTTTCTTCTACCTTGGGTCTGATGGGAAATGGCACCATCTTGGCCTTCAAACATTTTGGCTGGCAATCAGGCTTTATATTTAATTTCACAGTGATTCCCTTCATACTGCCTAAGTCTTCACTGAAAACAGCAGCATGTTTCGTTAGTACTGCTGCTAGATTCATTTCTTCTTTAGTCAATTGATGCACTTGTGACCAATTGAGTTGGATTTTCCTGATCCAAGATCTTCCCATTAGGGCTGGGTAATTCCCCTTTACCACAAACAGTGGTAGCTTTATGGTCTGTCCATTGAGTTCTACTTTCACATCAATAGTATCCAACAGGGGAACAGTCTCTCCAGTATATGTCTTCAAAATGACTACTGCTGGCTTAAGTGGCAGATGTCTAAAGTCCTTCTCATATACAATGTTAGAAACTAATGAAACTGCTGCGCCAGTGTCCAGTTCCATGTGTGTAGGTTTGCCTTCCAACACAGGTGTTACCCAGAATTTACGTGGGCCAGCTGTTATAGACAAAACATGGAGCGAATCTTCATCTTCCAATTGGGTGATCACCTGTATTCTGCTCTACTGCACGCAGAATTTCCCTCTTAGTCCGCCAAACCAACGGCCCATTTTTCTCAGGTCTGCCTCTTCTGTTTGGCTCACCCTTCCTTTCTTTGCAGGCACATTCAATGTGCCCTCTCTCACCACATTGTCGACACAGTAGTTCCTTAAACCGGCACTCAGATGTGAGGTGGTCCTGCTTCCTGCACCGGTAACATTCTTGTCTCCCCGGTGCCCTGGGGGCAGGTTGTAGGGATACTTTACGGACACTGACCCGGATCTGTTGCATGTCTTGGGTGATGCGTTCCATGGAGACTGCAATTTCCACAGCCTTCTGCAAGGTGAGTTGACCTTCAATCAATAGGCATTTTAGTGTTGATTCACTGTGCAGGCCACATACCAGCCTGTCACACAGCATTTCTTCTAACATGTTCTTGAAGTCACAGTGTGCTGCCAGCTTCCGCAGAGCTGCTACAAATTGTACAACTGATTCACCCTCCTCTTGGTTCCTTTGGTAGAACCTATACCTCTCGGCAGTTACTAGTGGCTTTGGGGAAAAATGTGCTCCCAGAACTCCCACTAGGTCCCCGTAAGGTTTCTGCTCTGCCTTCTCCGGATAAAGCAAATCACATAGCAAATTATAAGTCTTAACTCCAATGACCGTTAGAAAAACTGGTACTTTCTTCTCATCAGTTATGTCGTTTGCTATTACAAAATTTAGAAATCGGGCTATATATGTCTGCCAGGAAGCTGCCAAATGATCATATGCTTCAAAGGTTGTAGTGAGTAAAGCCATGATGCCCTCTTGTGGTTATTGTTTGTCTCTTCTCTTAACAGCAGGCAGATCAGCTTTCAGAATAGCCAGCCAGCCCTTAGGCAAACAGATCAGCTTTCACAGCTACAACCCAACCCCTATGCAAGCAGTAAAATAAAGTTTTGCTTCCTACATTGTATTCTGGTTTTCCAGAGTTGCCAGGATTGTTGAGGATAGCCACTCCATCACATATCCCATCCTCTGTCACCAGATGTGGAGTTTTAAGGGAGATTATAATCCAATAAGGAGGACAGCATATTCAGAGCTGTATAAGAAGTCTTTATTGAAAGAGAACTGAGAGAGAGAGAGGAGACAGACAGGTTTTCCTAGCACCTAAACGACTCTCCCATTTATCACTATGGCAACCCCAATGACCCTAGGTAGTCCAAAACACTACAGAGCTGATGCCCACCCTACTCCCTGCATGATTAGCACCGCTCTGCCCATGGCCGCTGCTCATCCCTGCTGTCACTGCTGCACAGACCAGACATGCAGGACAGAGGGAATGGGATGGGCCTCGGGCACACATGTGGCAAGGGCTCCAGCTGCCTCCAAGCCCTCCCTGTCCCTGGAACTCAGTTCGACCCTGCAGCACGCCGGGCAGCCAACACACCAGAAGTGCAGAGCTGAGCTGAGCCACTCATGCTGCGTCAGCAACTGGGAGGGACCCATGGGTGCTGGAGCAAGGCAGCCCCTCAGTAGCAGCAGTGCACATCAATCTTCCCAGGGTGGCAGTGGGGCCGGGCAGTGGAGTGTGTCTGTAGCAAGGGGGAGAAGTCAGCTGGGTGTTGCTGGGGGAGGCTACCGCTGAACACCAGCTGCTCAGAGCTCTGGCTTCCACCATTTCCTCTCCCCCACTGCCCCCCCCCACCAAGCCAGAATGCAGTGTAGAGAAATGTGAAAGGACACTGATGTGAGAGACCACTCCTCAGATCCAGTCTGGTGTGCTGCTGTGACCTCCCAGTTCCCACTCCTGAACCTGGCTTTGCCTCACTTTGCCAAAGACCACTCACTCCTGAGTCAGTCCACTCTGGCCTCTGGCATACAACCGGTCCCAAGCAGTGGGTGTATGCCCCCTGGCTACTCGAGGGATGGTCCCCCAGCAAGCATCCCTGGCCCCAGTTACCACACTAGGAGCCACTGTCTTTCTGACCCACTCCCAACCACTATACACTCAAGTCTGTCCATTTAACAAAGAAATGGATTGTGCCCAGCCTTCTTCACTCACACCCTCTAAAGACCACACAGCTTTAGAGAAAGAAAACAACTACAAGTTTATTGCTCAGATTATAATTCTAAGTGAGAATATGGCCAATCATGACAGAATCACAATATAAATGAGTCAGGAGTGACCACAAGAAAATAAAGGGTAAAACACGCATACTACCCTAATATCTCTACTTAAACTAACCTCAGAGTTCAAACAAGTTTATGCTCAAGGTGTTCGGCTGTTAGACGTTTGAGCAGCCAGTCTCTGCCTGTGACCAAGCAGGGCCCAGATCTTGCTTGAAGTTGTTTCCAGGTGGACAGTCCCAGGCCAAAAGCCTCAAATCTTTCCAAGAGTTTTTCTCTGTCTCCAAAGAGCCCCCCCCCCCCACTCCCTTTCTGGGCAGAAGTGCTCTCTTTGTCTCTTCCCAGCCACCTCAATTAGTGTATCTTTGTCTCCTTCAGGTGGTTGGCTGCTTGCTGTAGGGAGAGAGCTCTGTCTGTCCCCCTCCCCCCGAGCCATGCTAAGCATGCTATACATCTGACCACATGCACAAATTTATAAGAAACATATCATCATAGTAATTATGTAGAATTGGTTATGAGCATCCATAAAGAAATGCTGCATGGTGTAACTGGCAACAAATCATACAATTCCAGTGTATAAGTGAACAGGAAAATCATAAGGTCATAACCCAGGGTGCACAGATCTCATCACCTCTGGTTTGGTCTAAATCAGGAAGGGCTGAAACACTTGAACAATTTTTAAAAACCACATTTTATTATATAGTCACCTAAACTGATATAAATGTACACATTCTCTCTCTCCCCCATCTCTGTCTATATCAGGGGTGTCAGACTCATTTGCTATGGTGAGCCAGATTTGACTTAAATGTACTTCAAATGGGCCGTACATACCATAAAGCGAAATATGGGACACTCTCACAGCATTGTGGAGTGCTGTGAATGTGAAACCGTGCTCTGCCCTCTGTCTCTGTTAGGGAGAAAGTGTGGTCTCAAAGAGTGCAGTTTCGCATATCCAGCTCTCTGTGATGTCATGAGACCTGACACTTGCATGGTCTTGTGGGAAACTGGGCAGGGCCAGAATGAGAAAAGCTGGTGCCCAGGGCAAGCAGCCCCAGACATACCCCCCCCCGGGCCAAATCTGGCCCCAGCCATTGGCAGGGAGCTGGATCCTGAACCTGTCACCATCAGGAGTCCTCCAGGAGGCTGGCTGGCTTCCCAGCCAGCCAGCTTCCCCAAAGGGGTGCCTTCCCTGCTGGCTGGCAGGGTCCTCCAGCAGAGTGCCTTCCATGCCAGCCAGTCATGTCTTCCAGCGCAGTGCCTTCCCTGCTGGCCAGAAGGGTCCCTTGGTGAGACACTTTCTGCACTGCCCTGCCGGCAGGCTTCCCCACCAGCTGAGTCCCCTGGCAGAGCACCAGGAAGGTGCCTTCTAAAATTCAGTGCCTTGGGGTTTGCCCCAGTTGCCGTATCATCATTATGGCCCTGGATATACAAGACCACACTCTCTTGTTCTTGTTCTCTCTCTGTTAGGGAGAGAATGTGGTCCCACAGAGCGCAGTCATTGGCCATGTGGAAGAGGTTTGCGGGTCACATTCAGTCTGCAGGCTGCATGTTTGACACCCCTGCTAGATATTCACTTTCAAGGTCTCTCTAGTACTGCATTAAGCCTACCTTAAAAGAAAAGAAAAAAGTTGACTCATTTTCCCATTGATATTATAGCAATTTTTTTCTCCCAGTTCTAATAAGAACATTTTAAAGCCTCTCGCAAATTCTGTGTTTGGCCTCAGTGTATGTAAGGGAAGAGTTTTTATTTCATCCCAGGAGATTCATCCAGTACCTGTGTAAATGCATATTGAAGGACGACTTTGTCTCTTCATTATTTTTCCTCCTAAATGCCTTTTCAGCATATTCCATACTAATGCTATGTATTTTTCTCTCTCAAGCAATGTAAGTGTTCATTCCTCTATCCCTTTCTTCTTTTTCTACATTATGTGGAAAATGTGCTTTGTTACAATCCACACAATTCTTCTTGCTCACAGAGCATGGGATAATAATCAGAACAGTAATGCATGAGACACCAGGTATTTTTCAATGAACTGCAAGTCCCCATGTTTACCATGCCTGCAACTGTGTGCAACTAATCATGGCTGCTGAAGGTGGCCAGGTTCATAAATACAGTGCTTTGAAAGAAAAATCCATTCTTTATTATTACTACTACTACTGCGAGAGGATGTGGAATCTAGGTTTCCAACATATGTGTGAGCTACAGATCACATAGACTGCCTATGTGACCTGCAAAATCTTAATATTGCATGTTTGGGTCCTACTGATAATGGTGAGAATTTAGTGGCATATTTTCAAACTCACATTTGAAATTCTTTGTTTTCTCACACACACACACACACACACACACACACACACACACACACACACACACACACACACACACACACACGGAACTAAACTACACAAAGCCATGTTACACAGTGGAGATTTCAAAGCCTAAAGGGTCTCCAACAGAAAGTATGACTTAGCCGTACTGCATCTACACTGCATTTTCTTAAGAAACCATTCTAGCTCGAGAAATATTGCCTGTTTTAAGTACTGGGAATCACTCTGAATCCTGTCATCTCTCTGAAACTGGAATTCACATTTGAAATATACCCACTGTGCCAAAGCACTAATGGCAATCCTGTATAGAATTATATGAAACACTGCATGTGCACAATGGAAACAAATTTTGATTGCTGCAAGGAACCACACTTATGAATTTCCTGCCTTTGGTGCGTTTAATATCATTTAATCATTTATTTGCAACATTAGACTTTTGTGTTGAGAAGTACCATTGCAAAAGGACAATGAACTCACAAGATGTTTCTGCAGCAGAGAGAATACAAGCCATTTGTTACTGGTAGGAAAGTTGCATTATTTCTAGAAATAGCTAAAAGATGAGAAGACTATTTCAATCTAAAATCCAGCTGTCTCGGCAATAACAATAAAAACTCATTCATATTCCATTTACCGGGAAGAATGCCAATGTGCTTATATTGTCTATTTTCACTGCAATACTTTATTTTTCTTAAGGTAAAGGGTATCGTCTCTAGCTACATCTGTGGGGTATTTAAATATGTGGAAGCATTTCCCACGAAAAAGTTTTGCAAGTACTATTGAAAAGAAGGCCATAAAACACCTAAATAGAGCATGAAAAGCTGTGATCTTTATTCAAATAGGCACCTCTGAAATTATAAATGGACATTGTAGAAGTGAAAATTACAGTACCTCATTTTGTTTTTCAACTGGAAAGAAAAAGACACAAGGCGGTATGCCTTTTGTAGTGTCATATAGTTTTTCTCTGTACAACCTTTACCACAAGGTTTTAAGATCCAACTAATTCTCAGTACATCTATAAGCCTGTTGAGTGTTATAAGGAACAGTTACTGCTGCCCTCTACTGCATGTAATTAGAACTGCTCATTTTGTGATGTGCTTTACTGATACCAGCTCATGGAGGTTGTGCTTTAGCAGGACTGAAGTGATGAAATGATAATGCCCGTGGTTTGGCAACAATGAACTCCTAGGTTGTCATAATAATCATCACATGTATTCTGATAAAGCCCACAGCATGCGAGGAGCCATCCATGCACCCAAGACAACAGTCTCTCATTATCTAAGGTGGCAAACATCACACACAAAAGATGTGATAAGTTGATGACCAAAATATATGCATTGCATAAATGCGATAAACGGTGTACTCTTTAGTGAGTATCTCTGGCTTGCTCCCACCTTTGTCAGGTCAGTGGAATCTAGCAGCATTATCAGGAAGACAGGGGAGAGGAGAATTTAATTGACAAGAGCGTATAAGGGGGGAGTAGCGTTCTAAAGAGCTTAATGGGTGAGGACTTGAATCTGATGGGATGAAACAGTTTGTGAGGGAACAATTGTTAAGTACTGGATACCTTTCACAGATAGGTAAACTGAAGGAAAAAGAGGCTAGATGATTTGTCCAAGTTCTCACAGCAAATCAATCAATCAATCAATCAATTCATAATCAACAGCAGGCCTGAGAATGCATGCAAGTATTCTGGCCCAACCCTGATGTCTCCTGCTCTGGCCATCCATCTACCTCTGCCAGGTAACTTTAATGTGCCACAGAGAAGAAAAGTCTGTTAATCTGGAAGAGAGGCAGAACTTGAGAAGTGCTTTCACTATTCAAAAAATAAATGGCCTTGCAGGAATATTCAGAAGAGCAATATGATATTTTATTCAGAAGCCTTTTTTTCCTGAGTTTATGATTGTCTAAACCCTTTCCTGCAGAAGTGAAATAACTTAGCTCCTCCCCCCCCGAGACCCTACACTATTCAAAAGAATTTCCCAAAATGATTACCTGAAGTTCTGAAAGAGAAATGATTACAAATGGCTGAGTTAACTGCTCCAGATGGCCTCATCGGTCATCATAATGCGGTCTCAGCACAAGTGTCGTCAAGACCAGCAACTTGTCATGACAGATGACACCTCTTTAAGGAGACTTCCTCTCTTGGTTTTTCCACCTAGCAAACCCTCCAGGTATAGGATGCTTGCAAAAAATGGTCCGTAAGCAATAATCAGGGAGGAATCATCTCTAGCTGTCAAAAGTGAGTTGGTTAGTTGTTTTCTTTAGTGGTACCTTTTTTTTTTTTTGACTCAGGGAGTGGTTTTATTTACATTCATGTCTTGTAAAGTGCTTTTGCTTTAAAAATGAATTCAGTGCCATGGGACTAGCACAGTCAGAATACCTCAATTCTATTCCAAGCTTGGCCATTTATCTCCAGATCTTGGACGAAGCACATCATCATTCTGTGCCTCAGTTTCCCTATCTGTAAAATGAGAATGATGGTGTTTATTGTGCTTTGAGACCCTAGAATGAAAAAGAACTAAGTCCTTGTTTGAAGGCATGACAGAGGATAAAGTTTTCACTAAATTCCAACCTTCCTACCCTGTTTTCAGCAACAAGAAAGAAAGCCAAATACTTTAAACTTCATAAGAATAGCAACTGGTTTTCTAATATGCATTGATCCTATCCCTGAGGTGGAACAGAGAAATCTATTTATAACAGTTTATTTGTCAGACTTAGTTTTTCTCTCTGTCTGTGAAGTGTCTATGGACAGATCACAATTTGATGAACACGTTCATTCTTTCAAATTATTAAACACAAGTTTTATATGAACATAGCCTTTGGGAGAGTTAGTAAATGAGTCACTAAGCACTGCTTCCCGTATTCACCATTCGGCTCTGGTGTACACTTAAAGTTTAAAATTGACTTAACTATATGGTTCAGGGATGTGAAAACATTTTCACACCTCTGATTGCTGCAGTTAAATAATCCTTTTTTTCCACCTACCGAGTAACCAACACACACAGGGGAGTGGAACACCCATATCAACAGGAGGAAAAACAAAACAAAACCCTCTGTTGCAACAGCAAGGATCTCTAGAGCTATGCCACTGTAGTACTCAGGACAGGTCTCTGTAGACCAGGGGTACTCAAACTTTTTG
>ML682058.1:7251086-7307085 GCA_007922195.1 Podocnemis expansa
TGGGGGGGAGGGGGAGTGCAGCGAGCAACAGAAGTTGCTCAGCTGCCCTTAGAGCAGGGGTACTCAAACGGCCTTCATGCAAATAGGCCCCTGTCGCGGTCCACCGGAAACCTCTTTGCGGTCCGGATTGTGGACCGCGGGCCGCCATTTGAGTACCCCTGCTGTAGACCCACTACCATGCACAAGTTTGTAGTCTTTGAAATGCACACTGTATGGAATGAAGTAGAGCTATGTAGGAACTGGAATTTCCATTTTATGGAAAAAAAATCTGCTATTTCTAGATTTGTTTTTGTTGGGAATCAAAGAAAACAAACAAGGAGTCCTGTGGCACGTAAAGACTAACAATGTTTGAATCTTAACAACGGCTTTGATTTGCTGTTAGGGGTGTGACCTGATCCCATGACTTACACTTCCCTGAATTTTTTTCTTCCCATTCTGTAAGTTCCCCCATCTTCAGTGTCTGACAAAGTGGGATTTTCTCCCACAATAACTCATGCGATAAATAAATTTTTTAGTCTTTAAATACCACAGGACTCCTTGCTTGTGTTACTGGACTAGACTAACACAGCTGCCCCTTTGGAACCTGGCAACAAAGAAAACAAAGAATTTCTAAATTTCCCACAAAACAGGATTTTCAATAAAAAATTCATTCTTGGTCATTTGAAACATTCTGTTTTAATAAATATCAAAACACTTCATTGATTTTTACTTTTTAAATTTGTCTATTATAATTTATAATATAAAAATAAATTTTAAAATGGTCTTACTGTTGCATTAGGGTAAGGTCTAAATGCTTTCTTTTGATTTTTCAACATTAAATTTGTGAAAATTGACACATTCCTGTGGAAATTTAAATTTTGATGAAACAGTCCATCATATTTTTTTTACTACCTCTACTAGCTTTACTAGCTCTATGTTCCTGTTCAAAAATTGTCTAAACACCACCCTTGGAATCATGTTTCCAGTCTGAATACTCATAATTAGGACTTTCTGTGAGTATTCTGCAATAGTAACTTAGTATTAGCTGTTTTGGAGAACATCACTACCAATAAACTTGCTTTTCTAGAGTAATCAGCAACAGTGGACACCAAGAAGAATGCAAATACAGCCAGTGAATTCATCTGAAAATCCAGATGAAGACTGCTCTGTTGGCTACAGACTACACATGCAACATTCAAAGAGGAAATTATTTTTTAAATGGATTTTAGAGGATGAGAAGAACCATCTATACCATACTCTGCCACTACCATAATATAAATGTTTAATACTAGTACTATTATTAAAAACAATTAGCCTTGTATTGGACAGTCTCCACCTATTCTACAAAGATATTACTAATCCCATGTCTGTAGAATCTACTGGTAACTTTGAATGAAATCATGCAAAGAACACACAGTATTTTTTCATCCCCATTTTGTTTTGCAAAGTAAATCATCCAATTGTTTGCAATCTGTCTTTATTCCAGGCTTCACCCTACCTCTACCTGTGTTTGAATCTCAACTCAAATGACTCCTTTCCTCTCCCTCTACCTGCAGTGCCTGCAAACATGGAAAAACAATATTACGAAAGCATGCATTGCATATTTTACCTTCTTTTAAGGCAGTTTAGGAAGTGGAACTAAAGATGAGCCAGTACTATCAAAGTAGCAGCACTGGAACAGAAGGGACCTGCTGGGTCCACAAATCCAGTTGCTCGTTATCTGAGACAACTTCCTCAAAATTACATTTATAAATTTATTGAGATCCATCTAACCATCCAAAATACCACAGTTCAACATAAGTGCTCAGTGAACCACCATGTGCTACTCTTTCCATTACTTACTTTAAAAGAATTTACATTAAGAAACTCATTAATTAAAACCTGCTACACTGGAGCACAGCACAGTAAAATGCTCTATTAGTACAGTATCACAGCATCCTTTCTCTCCCTAATCTAGTTGCATGGGGAAAATCCAACTGGCTTCCACACACATTTTAAAAGTCAGCCTTACCACAAAAATCCCTCCTTAACTTCCTAAAATCCCTCCCCCAACAAGGCATCTGATGAAGTGGGTTGCAGCCCACAGAAGCTTATTCTTGAAGAAATTTATTAGGCTTTTAAGGTGCCCCACAGGACTTTTGTTGGTTTTGCTACATACAGACTAACAGGGCTACCCCTCTGGAACCTCCCTAACTTAAATGCATTAATGTAAAGGACTGCCATTCCTAGCAACAGCCCCTCAAGTCTGTTACTTTAATGAAAGTACTTTACTGAAAATAAGTAACTTGGATATTTTCAATGACATTGATAAAATGAGATCCAAGCAAGGAAAAAAAGGCAGCATGTTTTTTCCTGATGATGAAAAGAAAAAGAAAATCTGTTTTTCAGAAAGGCAAGCTTTGCAGACTGACAAAAGCCTTTGATAAAATTGAAGGATAATAATCACACTGATGCATTGTGGCCTCTGAAAAGAGTTGAGCAATTTGGTGAACTTTTTCAACCACAGAGCTACAGGAAGATCAGATGGCTCAAAGAAAGGTAGCAGGTTCTGGAGCTTTTCACCTCTGTGTCACTAGTCGTAATGTAACTTCATAAGTGAACAGCCAGAAGATATTGCCATCTAATGCTGTTTGAAGATCTCAGTGGACCATTGCCCCCATCACATATACCATCTTCATAATCAGCATCCCTGTTATTAATCTCAGCAGAGTGGCAAAGGACTGAATGACCAAGAAGAATGGTGAGTTCTCTTTGCTTTAGAGATGAGGTCCCTCCAGGTCAGATTGAAGCAAGTAGATGGGGAAGCTCACACTTCAAGTGCCCTTGCTATAGCTGTTCCAGGGAAGGGAGAATGATTTCATTCTTTAGAGTTTAATTACCTAGCTACCTTTCATCAGAACTAAGTTTACTTAAGAATATCTGAAGGAAAATAACTGTAGTTTTGAGAAGGGTGAGCATCGGGGGTGGAAGCTACTAATCTGAAATTCTACAGTACTGAGTACATGAGACAGAGGCAGATTTCAGTTTCTGATGGAGGGAAAAGCACACTGTCTTTGCTCTTAAGACTTTCCCTATTCTCAACCCCAGCACCCACAATTTAGCTGTTATCAAGAATTCAAGTTCCAATTCCTCCTCTGGTCATCATGGAGCTAAAATATGATAGAAATAGATATTAGATCTGGTTTTCCATTCATCATTGTTTCAGAAGCACACACCAAATATACTCACACAAAATATGCTGATAGAAATCCCACTCACTTCTTGCAGGAATTCATGTCATTATCTTCCAGTGCAGTCTGTATGAAATGCAAATTCACTTTCTTTACTAGTTTGGACTTTTAAGCTCTTTTGCTTTCTGACCATTGTATTTTAGATTGTGACCTCTTCTTCATGCTCTGAAATGTAACTGACCTTGCTTCTCAGTGTGTTGGCCTCTTTATTATTTCCAACCTGCTATAACTTCTTGTTTATGTCAAAAGCAGCTGGGATTTAGAACCTTTTGCATTTACTAGAGATGAGCCTCAATCACATGCCTAGATCTAGACATTCTTGATTTTTGAAGTGTGTAAAATCAAATGCTGGATGGAACCCTGTAGTTTGGATGACTCTGTAGTTATTGTCTCAAACCCAGTTGTTATATGGCACGATGCCATTCTTATTTCAGTCTAAAATTGGGTTGTCACAGATATACCAGTGTTGGCAGGCTGTTCACAATGCAGCAATCAGAACCAAAGTTATCATTTTCAAGTGCATTTTTGTGGGACTTTCTAGACAATCAGATTTATTTGCAATAAAATAAGGAAAGTCTTAATTTTTATTAGCTCTAAAAAGGTTATTTAATTGATTGCCGTTCTATCTCCTGCACGATAACATTAAATTTTGGTTTTTTGCTGCACCGCAGCACATTCAGGTTCTGAAAAGTAACCAAAGTAGAAGCGCCAGAACATGGAAAGAAAAGTCATTCTTAGCATTTACAGTCCTATTTTGTAGATGTTAGCAGGTCAGGGCAGCATCCGAGTGATCACTTCCTTCGCCAAGATAAATGAAATCTCCAAGACTTTTAAAAGCAGTTAATTTCCATATAAAAATGTTCACAATTTGCAAGTCAACTTTCTTCTTTAACTGTTGGCCCTGCAGACTCAACTCAGGAACCTAGAGTTAAGCTGGGCTCTTTCCTTCTTGTGCTCCACAATCAATAACTAAGATTTTACTGGCTAAAGTGTGCTATCTATGAAACTATAGGGTTGCACATGTCTACAGTTGATTGGAATTTTTTTTTTGTGGTTGTGTAAAGAGTAAAAGAATCTAGCTCACTCTCCAGTAGCTGAATTGACTCTGAAATGCCCTTTGGAGTAAAAAGCAATAAAATATATTGTAGCTAACATTAGCAGAAATTGTTATAACGGAATACCTGGAGCAGATCTATTGGCTAAGAAAGTACAATCTTGAGAGCAGAACAGCATTTTAACATAGCTAGTAAACCATGTTCAGTTTGGTAGTTAAAATCATCTATGTTTGGGAAGTAAACAGGAAAACAAAAATATCGTGCCTACCATGCCTTAAACCAGCGTTTCCCAACCAGAGTGCAGTGGCACACAAGTCTTCCCCCAGGCCTAAGAAGGTGTGCCACAGAATTTTTTGAAAAAACTACTCAGACTTCTAGATTGGCTCATGAATATTCATGAGTTCATTTGGAGACTATATGGTGATGTGCCTCAAAATAATTAAAGATATCAAGGTGTGTGCCATGGCAAAGAAAAGGGTGGGAACCACTGCCCTAAACCAGTGTAGCAAAAACCAAGTACTCCACATTCCTATCAATGTTAAGGCAAGTTAGACATCCTTTATCAGAAGCTGAATTCACCACTATCTATAGCTATCATGAGGCAGAAAGCCAGAGATTTTTCTAATGAATATAGCCTTTAATGTGTTGGCAAAACATCAAGAAGATACTTTACTAAATAAAAGAAACCTCTTTGTAATAAGCAATATCTCTGCCAGTAACACACTAATGGCCGAGCTCCAGGCAATATAGATTTAGTATAAAACCCAGTACTACTGGGACATAATCCAATGCTTGCACCCTCCAACAAACACAGGAAAAAAATTTTTTTTCTTGTTCCACATATTGATTTTTCCAGACTTTGGGTTTTGGACTAGATCTCATCATATAAAACATAATTAAATAAAAAAAACCCACACAAACAAAAACCCCACCATGTTAACAATTTTTTATTCCCAGATGTTACAAGTTTACTGTCTGAAATTTCAAAATTTATGAACCTCAAAACTTACTCAGCTTCATATTTAATCCAATCATTTTTTTCTTCTCTTTAAACTGAAACAAGATGAGATCTAGTGCACATGCAAGATCTCAAAAGGTTGTTTACCCTCAACAACTGATAAAGGTAAGGACAATTTGTGTGGTCGATTTTGCTAATTGTGAAATGTTCATAATCATACACCATTCCTGAGGTTAGTCCACCAAGTTAATCAAGTTACAGAGGGGGGTGAATTGGGACTTGTTTTTTTCAACTCGGACTATGTTCATTAAAAATTTTGTGAACTTTGACTGAACTCTGGCCCAGTTCCAGGGTGATATAGAATGAATTATGGTTTTGCATTTTAAAAAAATGGGGATGTTTTCTGCTTTAATATAAAACAAAGTTCTTCTGGGAACAAATTTCCAAGTGGAATACTCACCAGATGTAAACTCTGTATCCTGTCACACTAATACCAACAACCATAGAACATAATTTATTCAATAGCATTTGGTCATTGATTTCTGATGTTGGATTATATTTACAGGAAAACATTAGTAACTGTGGTAATGCTGAATTGAGTGGCAGCTCCCCACATAAGGCTGAACTGATGAAACTCAAACAGTTAAACAAAGGACAGTTGTTATCAGCCCCATTATTTAAACTGGGAGATTTAAGCACAGAGAGGAAGTGAATTCCTCTTTACACAACAGATCAGTAGCAGAAAGAGGAATAGTACTCAGGTCTCCTGTATCCCAGTCAAGTACCATAGTCACTGAGAGTGGTACCTCACTTCTTCCTGAGAGCAGAAGAATCAAATAAAATACATTTGCACATAGCAAGACAGAGTAGGACAGCTGTGTGCTTGGCTGTGTTCACACACAGGCATTATTTTGCTACAAGTTGTGTCGAAACAACTTATATCGAAATAATGCCTTATTCTGAAATAACTTAATTCGAATTAACAGTTTGTTAATTCGAATTAAGGAAAAAAGCTCAAAGCGAAATAGCAGTTTCAGGCAACAATTATTTTGAAACAAGTCACTGTTGTTTCGAAACAACATGTTCGGACGGCATTGTTTCGAAACAATCATTTCAAAACAACATTGTTTCATCCCCACATGGGGTTTAAGTTGTTTTGAAACAACGCCGTTTTTTCGAAACAATGGGTGCCGTTGTTTCGAAACAACCGTGCGTTATGTGAACAGAGTATTTCTTATTTTGAAACAACCTCTGTTGTTTCGAAACAAGAGTGCTGTGTGAACACAGCCCTTGTGTCAAACTGTGCCCTATTTTGGTATTCTGTGTTGAAAACCAATTTAAACTTGTAAATGCACGGCCATTTTGGGAAACCTTCCTTACACAGAAAAATTTCAGAGTAGCAGCCATGTTAGTCTATTTCAGCAAAACAAATAAGGAGTCTTGTGCCACTTATAAAAACTAACAAATTTATTTAAGACATAAGCTGTCAGAGGTTACACCCCACTTCTTCAGAAGTATTAAATTAAAATTGCAGTATAGTAGCAAAACAAACAAGGAGCCTGGTGGTACTTTTAAAGACTAACACATTTATCGCATGAGCTTTCATGGGATAAAATCACACTTTGCCAGACAAAAAGTGAGGTAACAAGGTCGATTTAATTCAAATAGCATAGATGTGGCTCATTAACAAAGAAGGATGCTTGATAATTCTTGAGAACTATCAGGAAAGGGGACACCAATGTGGCAGTCAAGGGCCATTGACTTATGCTGGCCCACCCTTTATGGTAAGATAGGGTTCAAAGTGAAGCTTGCATAGAACAGGTTGTGTAGCCTCTGTATGGAGTACATGGTATAGAGGCAAACATCCTATTTAAGGGCTGAGTTCAGCTCTATAGCTCTGGGCAATGTCAGATGCAAGATGATGAACAGCAGAAGACAACATGGGCAGCCTGGCAAAAGGACCCTGACAAGGAGTGGTGAGCTCATACCAGTGGAATTACATTAGAAATGTTGATTGTTCTCCAAGGTCTGTAAAACCAAAGTGTAGTTTAAGAATAAAAGTATTTAACTACAAACAACTCACATGATAAATTCCTGTATGTTCCTTGCCAGCCTACATGTTGTCCCTGAAGTGATTAACTGGGAACTCGGAGCTCCCACAGCTATAGGAACTCTGGGGGAATGTAATTTGGTTACCCAGCACTCAGCAGGGCTGTGGCACTGGTTTTGATGTCTAACACAGTCAGAGTCTAGGATACCACTGGGATTTGAACTTTGAGCCTGCATGAGACACCCAGAATTAGGAACAGTGATCCACCAATACCCAGATTTGGGAATTTAGAAACAACTGGGAGCCAGGATTTTGATCTGTTTACACTTGACTGCTGTTCAGGGCAGGAGTAGGCATCCGCAAATTTCAGTTGCTGCCTTCTGTGTCATTTGACTACAGAACCTCACGCTGAGTACATCCATGTGTGGTATCTATTAAGATTTTTGTTTGTTTGTTTGGCACCAGCGTACTCAATATGAACAGCATAGCCTAAGACCTGACCCAGCAAAGTAATTAAGAACATGCTTAACATTAAGCCACTAAGTGGCCCCACAGGGCATTGTTTGCACACCTAAAGTTGAAATTGTGTTGAAATATTTTACATTCAGAGGGCCCAAATGTATGAATTAATAGCAGCAATTTAGTTATATAAACAGGGACCGTCCTCTTTGATAACCTGAGGGCTGGCTATGCTTATTGCAGCTGCCTTATTTGGGAATAGAGATATGAGGATTAATTCAAACTAAATTAGTGCATGGCTACACTGTCTTTCATTATTTTGAACTAAGGATGTCCTTAGTCTGAAGTAATGAACGCTTACTTTGAAGTCATAAAATCTCCCTTAACTTCAAAGTAGCGGTTAGTTCGAACTTATTAGTTCGAACTAATTGAAGGGAGCCATGTTAATTCAAACTCACCGTTAGTTCAAATAAATGTGGTTTGCCCTTCCTCCTCCCAGGGTGCCTTCCTCTTTCTATGTATTGGGTGGAGGCATGGCCCTTCTTGGGTGCCATACTGCCACACTTCCCATGGTACCCCCTTCCTAAACTGAACGAGCAAGTCCTGTACAGAGACATGATAGTTCGATTTGAGTTTCTAGTGGGGCGATGTTAGTTCGAATGAACTTAGTTTGAATTAACCATTATTAGTTTGAATTAATTAATTCAAATTAATTTAATTTGAACTAACCTTCCTAAGTGTAGACATAGCCATTGTATGTGAACTCAACCTTTCATGGAAAACATTCTTGATTCAGTCCTTATAGTTTCACTTTTAGCTCTGTCAGCAATATTAAGTTTTTCACTACAGAGGGATCAAGTTCACTTGTTTTTCTAATTGTTCCTTTCACTCAGTGTAGGAATCCCATGTCAAACTCTCTTCTTTCCCCACGGTCTAGTATTATAATCTCTGATAAGCTGATGTATCTCTTCTGTGTTGCAAGCTTGTCCTAGCCAATATGCAACTGATGCTATTAGTTACCAATTGCTGGCAAAGAGAATTTTCCTTCAAACTACACAGTTAACATACTGCTTAGCTGCCCACTCACTCCTGAATTGTACATTTCTGGATGTCTCCCTTATAACTTTTACTTAATTTGAATGGAGCTGTATTAATTCATAGTATAATCAAACAACAATAAATTAATAGCACTAGCGCACTGGCACAAATAAAGCACGTGAAAGTCAAGTTTTAAAATAAATCACGACATAGTTTATGCATTCTATAATGAGATTAAAGAAGACTCAATGTTTCATTGATTGAGAACACATAGTAGCCAAATTCCTGTGTTTTAATTCCACCTCTCCCAATCCTGTGTGGCCTTGGTCAAGTCACTTCCTCATCTGCAGAGTAAGGATAATTATTCTGCTTTACCACACAAGAATTGTGGGAGGGTTACTGGCTATAAAGCATTGTGAAAGTATAAGGTATTATACAATTAAAACCAAAATTCTAACATTAATGGAGGGGAAGTCCCAACTGTTAAAAACTGAGGTACAAAGAGAAATCTGAACTCAATAGATGAGTTATTTTTAATGGGGGGAATAACTTGTCCTTATCACAGTAATGAATGTATTTGCACTGCTAGCCTACCTGGTGGGAATCACTGTTTGGCTGGGAAGTATCTCAATACATCACATTACCATTTTACAGGTGGGGAAACAGTTTAAAAGATGTGTTCAAGATCAAACAGAGTCAATATCAGAACCACTACTAGAATACAGGCCTTCCTGTTTGTCAGAATTGTGCCAGAATCAGATCTCTTGTAGCACTGGAAAAACACTGAGTTCTTTGGTGTTACAAGTGCAAGGCATTATGCTACTTTAAAGCAAACATTTCAGTTAACCTTGGAGAAATACAATACTCCAGATTAACTTCTGAAGCCTGCAAAACCTGAATCCTAAAACAACTTTAAAACCACAATAAGCAGAATTTCTCTTTTGTTTATTTTTACTTCTTTGCCATTATTAGGTTGGTCCATAAACAACAAAAGTAGTTCTACACCTGGAGCTTAAACTTAAACAATAATAATAAATGAGTTTCATTTGATCTGTGCAAACCTGCCATGTGTTCAACAGAAGCGTCAGAGCCTCAAGCATTATTGGGATATTGGCAGAGGCAGTTCTTTGAATTATAGAAAGAAAAAAAGAGAGACCGCTTTTAGCATTTGCTGAGGCTGTTGCAGCAGATTAAGTTTGGATCAATGAGTTGCTTGATTAACCTATTTCACTCGTGAGCCTCTTTCCAGGCTTGAATGTTACCAACTGTGAAAATAAAGACAGTTTGCAAAGTCAAAATAACATTCTCTCAAACTATAATTTAGAAATAAGAGGTCAAATTTTCAAAAGCGCTGAACACAGCATTGGAGCCTACAGCCCATTTTCAAAAGGGATTTAAAACTATAGTCACACTGAAAGAGAATGGAACTTCAGTCTCTAAGGGTCAGATTTACAAAGGTAATTAGGCTCCTACAGATGCACATAGGCACCTAGTGGGATTTCAAAAGGATCTAAGCAAGTTAGGCACCTAACTACTGCTGAAATAAATGGGAGTTACTTGTCTAATTAATGTAGGCCCTTTAGAAAATTCCACTAGACACCTATCTACATCTTCAGGTGCCTAAATATCTTTGATCCTCAGCTCTTAAATCACTTACGTGACTTTGAAAATTATACCCAGGAAAACTGATTCTCATCAGTGATCCAGCCCCTCTGTGCTACTCCAGTGGTCCACAGAGGCCAGAAACATCCAGGTCTCCCAAACTGGGGAATCCTTAGTATATTGGATGAGAGTCTCCAGCTGGTGTAGCTGAGAAGGATGTTTCCTACACAGCAACTGGTATTGGGTGAAAGAAAGGGCATGGCCTGAGTTCTGCCACACTTCAGTGACCTCTAGCTGGTGACCTGCCCCTTGAGGGACATAGCCAAGCAGTGTAGTTTAGAGTAACCCAGAGGCTTTTCTAAAATGTACTAAGGCCAGTACAGAAGCAGTTCCCTTAGGATTAGAAAGATATTATGAGATCATTTGAAGCCCCATTTTACAGTTGCACTTATGATACTGAGTACAGCTGAAAATCCAACCCTGTCAAAGCTGAACAGCAATAAATATATGCCCTCCCATTTTGAAAATATTATGAAAATCACAGCTCTAGATACTTAACGTGCCCATTGACTATCATGTCTTCTAATACCATATGGTTGTATCTTGAAGGTTAAACTCCAATAAACTACACCCTGGATAACCATCCCACAGCATAAAACGCCTCAACCTGTTCAGCCACTGGACAGAAAATTTTGAGTTTTACTGTTAGGTTTTGGGGGTTTTGTATTTTATTTTTTAAAACCTGGATCTACCAAAAAGTAACATATGCAGAAGTATTGGATTTGTCAGAGCAAAATCAGTGCTTTGTTAATTCTCTTATCCCTTTTTCCAACAGGTACATCCACCTCATGCTCCTGAGGCATTTGGGGAAAGTAAAATTAAAATGCAGGAAGCCAAACTGCAGAACGCTGAACATGGGGCAAATATTCCTCTCCAACCACCTGACCAAAAAAAAAAAAAATATGTCCTGCATCTATTTCTTTAAAACCCTTTTTGGTTTTGGATTGGATTCGTAACAACATTGTTCTGGGATCACTTTCTTGTTTGGCAAAGCTCTTATTTTTTGATTGCATGAGGCAATGGAATCTGTAGTTGTATAAACACATTAGAGTTGGATGACATGATGAACAGACCTATATATTTGGATAGCAACACTACAAATGAAGATCATAATATTTTACTGCTTTGTGACTCAGAAGCCATTGTTATATTTATTCATTTTTCTCTCCCCACAAGATGTCCATTGCTCCTAAGGGTGCAAATAAAAACTTTGCCAAAATAATAAAAAATAGTAACAGCTGTTATCTACAGCCTTTTCTTCTAAACAAAAAGCAAGAACAACAAAAATCTTACATAGTGCAAGATACTGTATCTGGAGTATAGTCAAGGTAAACTCATTCCTTCTTCTATTTTGCAAAATGGACTAGGACACAGGACGCCTGATTTCCATTGTACTCCCAGTCCTGCTGCCCACTCTCTATTCTGACGTCTGTGATGTTTTACAAGTCATTTAATCTGATTCTTTATCACCCAGCACCCTGTGTGGATAGTTAAACCAGGGCAAACTAAATACATAACAAATGTAAAACACTACCATTCTAATTTGGAAGCATCTTACACCCTTATTGCATTAGCTTTGCATTGGTGTAAGTGACCACACAATGTGTGGACCCCCAAATGCCTTAATTGAGCCATCTGTAAAATCTGAATAGCCAGGCTCACAAGGGAACCATGACATGGTTACTATCTTTGTGTGGTGGTATCTTTGAGTGGTGAAGCATGGGAATAAGCTGCCTAGGGAAGTGGTGGAATCTCCATCTCTGGAGGTGTTCAAGGCCCAGCTGGACAAAACCCTGACTGGGATGATCTAATGGGAGTGGTCCTGCTTTTTTTGGCAGGGGGTTGGACTAGATGACCTCGTGGGGTCCCTTCCAACCCTATGATTCTATGATTTAAATCAAAGGCATTTTGTAAATCCATTTTTGAAACAATTCTACTGCTACTAGTTGCACGCAGGGATAGATGAACCAAAGGAAATATAATGCGGATTCAGCTGAGGCATCAAGGATGCCTCTTATTGAACCCAAATCTTTATTTATAGATTAGTAAGTGTGCAACGCATTTTCCATCACCTCCCACCATCTGCAAAATACAGGAATATCAGCACTCACCTCTGTGCTTACTGGCTCCAGCTGGGCCAGAATCTCATAAGCAGAGCTTCATGAATAATACATGGAAACCATGACACCTTTTTTCACAATCACTTGACAAACAAGACTTGAATTTCCAAAGGGCACTACAGAAGTGAGGTTCCCACATGCCACTGAAATTCCCCATGCTCAAGTGACTGATAGTATTAATATTTGTTAATTTATTAAGCATTTGGACAACTATACAATTAACAGTGATATTATCAGTTCTGTTATCCACATGCTTTTTCTGTTAATCAGCATTTTATTTTATTTTATTTTATTTTATTTTATTTTATTTTAGAGTGAAACAGGACTGGAGAATATTTCCATCCAATTATTCAACCAGTTTCCACACACACAGGATAAGCTGTTTCAAACTCCAGCTCACTTTTTCAGCTGAAATTATTCTGGATTTTTCAGATAAAAGTGAAATAATTGAATCCCACGCGGAGACTTCAGGCTCCTCACAGAAAACTGCTCTAACTTCCTTCCCTTTTTCAGTAGCCTTTATGGCAATGAGTAAAGATTAGGCTGCAGTGAAATGCTCCGCACACATGTGCACACATGCACACACTAAGTGAAGGGAACTGGAATAAAAATCCACAGTCTTATTTCCTGAAGGTGCAGCATAGAACCCTCTTAAGCCAAGGGAAACAACTGAGACTTAGCAATTCTGAATGCCAAAAGATGCTCGCCAACAACTGGGTTGGGAGGAGGTAGCCTGAAATAGCAGGGGTTCTGAGCACTTCCTAGTGCCTTCAGGAGGCTAAGGCCAGGAAGGAAGATTGGGAGCAGGAGAAGTTAAAGGAACAAGAAATGAAGATAGGGAAGGAGGCAAAAAGAGACTCTGGGAAGAAGATATAGCAGGATGATTAAGCAACCTGAGAAACAAGTATATTTACTAATAATCTTTTTAAAACAAGTCTTGGGGGAAAAGAATCAGCCCTGTACCAACCAACAAACAAACAAACAGAAACTGCTGCAGAGCACAGAAACAATAAGGGCTTGATTCTTCACTGCCACCATTCCACGTGCAAAGGTGGTGCAAGAGGCCACAATGGACAAGCAAGTATTTCCACTTCCTACTGTGTTTGGAACAACTATAGTTAGTCTAGAGATGAAACAGAATAATTAATGGCTTTTATTATGACGCAGATGCAATGATATAAATAGGCAGGCAGAAGCAAGGAACATCCAGGCTGATTCCAGACATTCACCTGCATAGCTCTCCTAACTCCAGATTAAGTAATGACAGAACGTTAAATCTTCAGAACACTCACTGAGTATGCCTATAATAACTCTAGATCACAACCAGCTAAGGTATGCCTATATGAGGCATAACTGCATCTTCTTATTACAGTTAATATACCACCTGCCAGAGTTTACACTGAGGATGTTATGAGGTCAGCTTGTTCTCAGTCCCCCTCTCATCCTGTTAATTAAATACTGTTGTTTTTTTTTATTGCCCTTCTTTCCCTCTTCCCACCACAGAAGAAAACAATTTAACAGCATTCTGCACTACTTGTCAGTTGTGCTTGCATTCTGGACTCTTTTTTGCAGCCCAAATGTCTCACATTTGAGCTAGAGAAGTGACTCCATTACCTGGAAACATTAGTAGGCTTTTATTTCCTATGTGGCCTAGCCACTAGAGCAGCACTTGACACATTAGAACATAAGAAAGGCCATAGTGGATCAAGACAATGGTCCATCTAGTTCTGCATCCTATTTTCCAACAGCTGCCAGTGCCAGATGCTTCAGAAGGAATTAATAAAAGAAGGCAATTTTTCAAGTGAACCATCCCATCATACAATCCCAGCTTCTGCCAATCAGAGGTTTAGGGACACCCAAAAGCACATGGTTGTGTCCCTGACCATTTTGACTATTAGCCATTAATGGACCTAGTCTACATGAACCTAATTCTTTTTGAACCCATTTATATTTCTGGCCTTCATAATATCCCCTGACAATGAATTCCATGGGCTGATCATGCATTATTTGAAAAAGTACTTCTTTATGTTAGTTTTAAACCTGCTGCCTATTATTCTCATTGTTTCACTCCTACGTCTTGCATTATATGAATTGTAAATAATACTTTTATAATCATATATGTTGTCCTACTCTGTATCTTCTCCATGTCTAATACATCTTTTTTGGAGATGGGGATGACCACAATTGGATGGAGTATTCAAGACATGGGAGTATCGTATTTATGTAATGGCATTATGATATGTTCTGTCTTCTTATCTATCCTTTTCCTAACGGTTCTTTACATCCTGGTAGCTTGTTGACTGACACTGCAGGTGCTTTCAGAGAACCATCCTATCCTCAGGATGCTTTCAAGAGCTAATTTACCCCTATCATTTTGTATATATAATTGAGATTATTCCCCAGTGTGCATTACTTTGCATTTAGCAAAACTCTATTTCATCTGCCATTGCGTTGTCCATTCTTCCAGTTTCTGAGATCTTTTTTAACTCTTCACAATCAGCTTTGGACACAGCTATCTTGATTGATTTAGTATTGTCTGCAAACTTCACTGCTGCACTGTTTATCCCTCTTTCCAGATACTTTATGAATATGTTAAACACCGGCCTTAGTAATTTGGAGGGACCATCCATATTTATTTCTCTCCACTATGAAAACTGCCCCTTTATTCCTACTCTTTGCTTCCTGCCTTTTAACCAATTACTGATCCATGAGAGGACCTTCCCTCCTATGCCACGACTGCTTACTTTGCTCTAAAGCCCTAGGTGATGGAGACTGTCAAAGACTTTGGCTATGTCCACACGTTGCTTTTAAATTGAAACAATGACCGTTGTTTTGATTTTAAAAAAGTCACGTCCAGACGATGTTTTGTTGTTTCAAAATGATGAGCCCACTCATTTTGAAACAACAAACCTCATTTCGAAACAGTAAAACCTACTAAGAAATTGAAATAGCCATTAAATCGAAACAATTGTTTCAAAATAACACCTTTCAGACATGTTATTTTGAAATAACCATTATTTCAATTTAACACTTTTGCACTTCTCCTTCCCAGGGTGCCTTCCTTTTTCTATATATTGGGTGTGGGCATGGCCAAGTGAGGGGGCCATGTTGCCACACCTCCCATGGTGCCCCTCTCCTGAATCAAAATAGCAAGTACTGTGTCCAGGCTTGCTATTTTGATTTGGTGTTTTTGTTTAATTCGATTTAAGTTAAATCTATTTAATGGTTTTATTTCAAATTAACTTATTTCTATTTAACTTAAATCGAATGAACTCTGTGCATGTGGACACAGCCTTTCTGAAAGTCCAAGTACACTATATCAAGTAGTTTACCCCTCTCCCCATGGTTTACCCCATGGTTATTGGCCCCCTCAAAGAATTCTAATAGATTGGTTAGGCATGATTTCCCCTTACAAAAAGTTGTGTTGACTCTTTCCAAATATCATATTTATCTAGTTATCTGTTAATTCTCTTTATTCTAGTTTCAACCTATTTATTTCAATCGGTATTGAAGCTGGGTTTATTGGCCTGCAATTGCCAGGATCACCACTGGAGCCTTTTATAAAAATCTGCTTCATATTAACTATGCTCCAGCCATCTGGTACGTGGGCTGATTTAAGCAATCAGTAACATAATGCAGTTAGCAGTTTTGCAATTTCATAACTGAGTTCCTTTAGAAGTCCTGAGTGAATACCATCTGGACCTGATGACTGACTACTCTTTAATTTATCAGTTTGTTCCAAAATCTCCCATACTGATACCTTAAATTGAAACAGATTTGTCAACTAGAAAAAAACAGCTCAGGTGTGGGAACCTCCCTGACATCCTTTGCAATGAAGGTCAATGAAAAGAATTTATATAGCCTCTACAAAATGACATTGTCTTTCTTAAGTGTTACTTTAGTACCTCCATTGCCGAGTGGCCCCACTGATTGTTTGGCAGGCTTCCTTCTTCCTGTACTTTTAAAAAATTGTTGCTAGGTTTTTTTTTGGGGGGGGGGTGTTACTAGGTGCTGTTCAAATTCTCTTATGGTCTGCATAATTATACTTTACACTTGACCTGACAGAGATTGTTCATTTCTATTTTCCTCCATAAGATTTAACTTACAATTTTTTAAAGATTTTTTTTGTCTCTTTCTTCTTTACTCTGTTTAGCTATACTAACTTTGGGGGGGGGGATTCTCTTCCCCCCCTCAAAAAAAACCCAGTATAGTTTGATGCTCTGTTACAGCAGTGGCCAAACTTATGGAACTCAAGAGCCACACAAGTTGATTATTAAACCTTTGAGAGCCACACTGAGGCATACAGCCATATACTTTTACCTACTCCAAAATTACTAAGTTTAAAATGCATTGCACACTAATTTTATCATAAAAAGAGGACAAATATTGATCCTACTAATGTCAGATGCTAATAATTACTTACGGTTACTGTGAAAACTAGGCCTACACAGTAAAAACTTAGCAGCTGCTGGCTGTAGAAGACTGCCGGCTAGTGGAGAGTTCTTTCAAATTCTGACCATGCTGCACTTCTCTCCACTGTCCCAGCCCGTTCCTGAACTCCTAGGCTGGGGCTGCTTTCCTAAATTGATTTTCTGACATTACTCCAGGAGCCACAATTTTTCATTCAAGAGCCGCATGTGTCTCCTGAGCCGCAGCTTGGCCACGCCTGCTCCATTATGACCTTTAAAGAGTGTCCATGCAGCTTGCAGGCATTTCACTTTTGTGACTATTCATTTTAATTTCTGTTTAATTAGCTTCCTTTTTGTGTAGTTCCTCTTCTTTAAATAAAATGCTAAAATGGTGGATTTCTTTGATAATTTCCCACTTACAAAGATGTTCAATTTAATTACATTATGGTTCCTGTTACAAATGGTTTATCTATATTTACATACTGGACCAGATTGTGCACATCATTTAGGACTGTCTCTCCTTTTGTGGGTTCAAAGACTAGCTCCTCCATGAACTCTTTTACTGTGTCTAGAAACGTTCTCTGCATCTTGTCCTTAGGTGATATGTGCTCAGTCAATATAGGGATTACTGAAATTCGCCATTATTTTTTTCAACTTCTGTAGCCTCTTTAATCTCTCTATGCATTTCACGAATCACCATAACCATTCTGGTGAGGTCGCTGGTATTGTATTTCTGCTGTTATACTCATTGTTCAAGGATGAAATTTCTATCCATAGTAATTCCATAGTATTATTTGATTCTTTTAACATTTTTACTACATTTGAGTCTACTTCCTTTCCTAAATAGAGGCCCTTCCCCACCAACATAACCTATTCTGTCATTCCTAAATATTTTGTACCTTTGTTTTACTGTGTCCCATTGACTATCATTATTCCATCAAATTTCTGTAATGCCTACTATATAAATATCTTCATTTAATACCAGGTACTCAAGTACACCCATGTTAGTATTTAGATTTTTTACACTGTACATAAACACTTATAAGATCTGTCACTATTTGCCATCATGTGATGTAACTGAATGGGACTTGTTTGTTTGACTGTTTCTCTTCAGTTCCTACCTGAACTTTATATACTAGTAAAGAGCAAAGGACAGAAGTTGACAGAGTATTCCCTTTAATAAACGCTCTTCTTAGGGATGTGTCTGTCCAAACTGTGCTCCAGTGCACAGCTTTCCCCCAGCCAGTAGTTTAAAAACTCCTCTATGACCTTTTTAATTTCATGTACCAGCACTCTAATTGGGTTTTGGTTTACCTGGAGTCTGTCTTTACTTTACAGGAGTGACATGCTGCACCCTATGTACGCCCTTGTGGTATGATCTGTGTGTCATTCGCGCTCATGCATACAGTCAGGGGTTAAAGTATAAATTGGTGGACCCCAGAAACCTCCTAATCAGGAAGGCCCCCTTCTCACACGGGTGGGCCCTCCTTCTTGCACCCCACCTCCTGCCCCCAAATGCCAGCCCCCCACCCACCCCACCCTCAGCCCCTTCCCCAAAATGCCAGCCCCGTACCTACCTCACACCCCAGCTTCTGTCCTTCACATGCCAGCCCCCCACCTGCCTCCCTGCACCCCAAATCCTGCCCCCCACATGCCAGCCCTCCACCCCAGCTCCTGATCCCACCCCAGCTACTGCATTCAGCCCCCGTCTGGCCGCTGGTCCCCTAACCCCCCACCATGCTGTGCCCTCTTCCCCTGCTGTCCCAGGCCAACCCCCTCCCCTGCACCCTTTTCCCCCCATGTTGGTTCACCTGCCCCCAACCCCCTTCCATGGGCGCCTTACCTGCTGCAGGGCAGAGCAGCCGCAGCCGGCCCTGAACTGGCTCTGAGTCAGCATGCTCAGAGGTTCTGAGCATGCCCAGTGACAGCTGGCCCAGGGAAGGAGATTTAAAAATCTCCCCCTCCCTGCCAGACAGAACACAGTGGAATGCTGCTCCAGGACCTGCTATTTTTAGGAGCTCTGCATTTGGGGGGCCCCTAAAAACAGAACCAGAACACTGCATTTTGGGGCCTGCTATTTTTAAATGATGGGCCCCAGAATGCACCATTCCAGCTCCATTTTCTATTTTTAGGGGCCCCAGAATGCAGAGCCCCTAAAAATAGTGGGCCCCAGAATGGCATTCCACTGCTTTCAGCCCACTTTAACCCCTGCATACGGTGTAACTGTGTATTGCCTGATGCAGTGTACGTTGTGGTCAGTGTTTCTGGAATGCTTATGACATATTAAACATTACTGTGATAGTAGCACACTTTCTGCAACATTATACTTGTGTTCAGATGTGAAACTCTGCTATGTCATGACCCCAAATGAAACACAGAGCTGTAGTTTCATGACCCACAGAGGCATACATACAGGAACAATGGAACCTAAGCCCCTTGGCTCGAGAGGGAAAGATCATGACCACTGCTGGACAAAGATAATTATCTGACCCCAGGGGATGTCAAGAAAACTGGAAACAAAAACCAAGACATGCCCTTGGCTAGGGGCTCTTTCCATGGAAATCATCTTCTACACAACAGCAAGGACTGGTACCTATAGGGCAGGAAGAATCTGGCAGCAAAACACATTGCAGCTAACCTGTCGGGTTAACTGAGAGTGGCTGAAATTGTGATCTTGGTTCAGAATGTGAATTTACTTTTATTTGGTTGTAATAAACTCCTTGACTGAATAATCATCTGGTTTTATAATATTTCAACTTATAGCAACTTAAAATCTTACTGTAGTCAATAAGCTTATATTTGTTTTATCTAAAGCAGTGCAATGTGGCATGAGAGTGTGTGTAGAACCATCACTAAGAATGACAGTCAGTACGTATCAATTTCTTTGTTAAGTTGATGGACAAGTGTAAATTAGCTCACAAGGCCCAGTGGAAGATGCACTGAACCCTGTAAGTCAGTAGTTCCCAGGCTTGCATCTGGGACTGGAAGCATTTGCTGGGGGACTATCCCATAAGTGAGTAGTGAAAGCTCTTCCACTGGGTGAGGAACTGAATACACACAGCAGTCTGGGCATGAGCTGAACTAGGAGTAAAGATTCACTCAGCAAAGTGGGGTAAATTGGGGCCCAGGAATGGAGAACTGAGGTGTCACAGAGGCACACTAGTCCAGATTCCAGGAAGAGAAAAAGGTCATGGTAGGCCAGTGGTTTTTGAACTTTTTTCCTTGGGACCCAGTTGAAAAAAATCATTTATGCCCGCAACCCAGCAATTGCATCTTTGACCAATGAACTCTAGTCTTTTGGCAGTGGCAGCAAAGGGCGCCATGACCTAGTGCTTGAGGGTCTGCGACCCAGTACTGGGTTCCAACCTTAAGTTTGACTGCCACTGTAGTGGGTTCTCCCTGTCCCAACAGGTTCACACATATAGGGTATGTCTACTCTGCTGACAGCATCGTCAGCAGGGCAGGATCAATTCTTTGGGATTGATTAAGAGGCATCGGAGACCCAATCAATCCAGAAGTTGACAGCATTAATCCACCCTTGCAAGAAAGGAGTAATATTATGTCAACCAGAGGGCATATCCAGTTAGTGCAGCATAATGGGAATACCCCAGAAAGTAGAACTGAGGAAGCTGACAGGAGATAAGTAGCTTGCATAACTTCCATTAACTGCCACTGAAATTTCCCAGGAGTGTAGGCCAAGCCACACACAGAGCAAGCACATTACATTAGCCTCTCCCACTCATTCTACTTGCCAAGGGTCAAATTTCTATTTGCCCTCATGGAGTAGTTTTTTCAAGCCCTGGCAAATCTGAATCCTACTTCACATATTAACTATTTATTTTATATACTCTAGCAATTCAAAAAGTCAATTAGTCATGGTGTGGGGGGGATCAATTATTTTTGGCCTTCAGTCATATTATTTTCCAAAATATATTTTCCCTAAATAGGTATTTCACGTGCATTGGGTAAAATGAATCAGATGGTCTGAAAAATCTCCAGTTTAAGAATATATTTAATGCTAACATTTAAATGAGAATTCTCCTTGACCATGCTGAGAACTCTCATTAAAGCAAAAATTATCAGTAGCATGATGTGACCATTCAGAAACAGCCCCCGTCTTCAATAAAATTAACTCAGACAATTGACCTTAACTTTCCTCAACCATCAGACGGTCATTTATCTTCTGATCTCCATTCAATAGGCCTGGTTGCTGAGACAGCTAATTCATCAACCTGAAAATTTAGTTTAACAGCATGGTGTAGGCTTTTCTTTTCTACTTATGCCATGAGCGCACCATTGTAGAATGAATCAAGAAATTGTGTCTCATGCCTACTGAATGGGATTTAAAAAGCCACCATTTACCCAAAAGTGACCTGCATTTGGGCCTTATGTTTAAGCACATATTAAGAACTATGCTGGCATCATTTAAATTAACAAATAAAAACCCTAGTTAACTTCAAGTTAAAATGCTACTTAACATTAAAGCCAAAACATATCACTGTTAAACAAAATCCTTATACATTTAAAAGCTATGGACACACTTAGTTTAAGGAAGATGTATATTAAAATATCTCTATTTATACAGTTCTGCAAATTAAAGTACAAATGTAGAACATCGTATATTAAAAAAATTAACTCCATTTGCCCTCACTGTCTGACATGAAAACCAACCATCCCTACATCATGCGGCTTTCCAGTATAGGTTATAAACCATTATAACTTAACAGGCTCTATGGAATTATTACATTACTAGTAGCTGAAAGTCTGTGCAGTCACACAGGTGTGATTTGTAAAGACATGTTTAAAAAGCCAGAAATGTGGCTCGTTTCCATGTGCTGTTGTATCAAGTAATGTTGCTGTGTATGTGGGTTGTTCATAGAACTGCTTCCTGGCTAGAAGCACAAACACCTTGTGTGCCAATATTCCATCAGGCTCCCACGGGGGCCAGGGTTGGATGAACCTGGTGATGTTCTAAACAGAGAGAGCTCTCAGCTATACTCCATGCTGTTTCCAGCTCACTGAACAGGTGTTCAAGGCATCAAAGTGACAAACAGGCAGCATGACAGTACTGGAAAACGTGCTGATTCATGTGGGTGGTGAATGAGGTCTGTATACTGTGGTAAAGAGCTACTGTACGTATGTTTAGGTGGTTTGCATTTCTTATCCATCACGTGAAACCGCAGCATGCAAATTAGCTGTAGAATGAGTGGAGACGGATTGTGTTAGGTCTGATACTGCAATGATCAAACACTTTTGGCATGGCATACATACATGTCTTAATATAGCCTTACACTGGGTGGGTGGAATTTGTAAGGTCAAAATGGTCTGGAATTTAATAATGGGATGGTAACAGAATGTGAAGTCCTTTGGAGACAACCTGGAGAAATTCTGAATAAAAATAGCCTGCTCCATGTATGCTTGTAGGGTGTCTTCATGGCTTTACATGAACTGTTCACATATTTAGGGGAGTTGTGGGTGAACCAAGAGGATGGGAGTGGCTCAGGTATCATGTCAAGGGGAAGAATAGAATGTATAGGAGGTTGACAAGGATCATAATATAGTCATCTTTGGCTCAATGTTAGAAGTTACTATAATAGAACCTCTGGTTATGAACACTGGAGTTACGAACTGACCAATCAGGTCAGTGGTGTAACTATGGGTGCGACTGACTGGGCCCCAGCTTACCCTCTTTGAAACCAGGCCCACTCAACCAGAGCATTTCGGGAGTTAGGCTGCTTTTGTATGTCCTGCTTCTAGCCATGTGACCAGAAGCCATATGTTCCAGAAGTGACAGGCCAATAGCTATGCCTGTTCCTAGGTAGAAAGTAAAGCTACCTAGCTACTGGAGCATCTGCAGCTTCCAAACTTGCTGCTTCAATCACTAGACCAGAAGCGGAAAGTGGCCCTGCCCCACCCAGATGACTCACAGGCAAGGCCTGATAGTCAGTTCTGGCTATGCAGCTGGGTTAGGTACACACCTCATTTGCAACTAGAATTATGCAATCAGGTGGCAGCAGAGACAAAAAACAATACAGTACTAAGTTAAAGATAAACTACTTTTTAAAAAAAGTGGGGAAATTTAAAAAGATTTGCCAGGGTAAGAAACTGTTTCTGTGCTTGTTGCATTTAAATTAATATGGTTAAAAACAATATTTTTCTTGTGCATAATAAATTTGAAAGTTGTATTAAGTCAAAGTTCAGTTGAACAACTATAATGTTTTGTTCAGAGTTATGAACATGTCAGAGTCACAGGCACCCTTCATTCCCACTGCATACGTAACTGAGATTTTACCGTAACTCAAGTACAGTAAGGAGCTCTCTTATGATTTGGTAGTCCGGGCCAGAATTTAGGGAAGCTGTGTGAGGTGACATTAGCCAGCATGGAATACGACAGTCAAAGTATATGCTCAGTATAATTAGCCTGAGTTACTCCTGATGTTAAATTAGCTTGAGTGAAAACAGCCACACTGCAAAATATCAGTCAAGCTGGTTTTTTGGATATCAGCACAGATTCTCACACAAGTGAATGCAAAGAATTCTGGGGGTGTATTTCCAGTTCTTTGCACATTAACAAGCTGAGCTTCTCTATGAATTCTCTCTCAGTGAATTGTGGGATAACTTCTCTGTCTTTTCTGGGCGCATGGGAAGAATTCGAGAGTTACCAACTTTCATGATAATTTGCACACCTGAGAAGGACTGGAACCACCCATACGATGACACAAGACAATGCAGCTCTCTTGCAAATGTAAGTTCTCTGATTGGCTGCCTGCCCCATTTGTCCACCTCTTGGGTCAGTGCAGCCATGCAGTGCTCCTCCAAGAAGCATGAAGAACTCTTTCCCTTTCCACCAGCAACCCAAAGCCATTCACTTGGGAGGGAAGGTGAAGGAGCAAATTTAAGAGTCAACAACAACAACAAAAAAAAGGATAGTTCCTCTGCTCCCCTCCTTTCTCTCTCCCTTCCTGGTCTGGGAAAGCAGAAAGTGAGAGAACAGGGTCCAGAGTGGCCACCCTTCACCTGGAGTCTAACAAGAAGATCTTCTTGAACCTGGATATGGGGGAAAGAGCCTCAAATGGAGTAGAGGTGAGGCTGGAGAGAAGGTGAACTGATGATGATGCAGAGACAGGACTGGTTTGGAGGTCGTGGGACAGAGTAACTGCTGAAAGGACGGGGCCGTGTAGAGCCAGACTCCTTACTCAAACTCATTAGTGCTCAAACAGCACTAATTGCCTGCCCCTTTTTCCTCCTTCCTCTCCCCACCTTGGTGCAATGTGAATTTAAAAATCCAAGACACACCAAACACTACAATATACTGAACAAAAAACCCTCATGATTTTGGGAGTGGAACTAAGGGTATGTCCACACAAGGATTTTATTTCGAAACAACCACAGTTGTTTCAAAATAAAAGTTGACAGGTCCAGACAACGTTTCCTCATTTTGAAATAAGAAGGTCCCTTATTTCGAAATGAGGAAAATCATTTTGATACAATAAAACCTAGTTTTGTATCGAAATGAGGGTTATTTTGAAAGTTTGGTTTTGAAATAATCATGTCTGGCTCTGTTATATCGATATGCCCTGCATACCGATATAAATGATGACTTTCATCCCATGGTGCATGGCACCCTGGGAGGAAGTCCCACCTTCCTCAGCACCCTGGCCAGGGTGCTAAGGAGAGGTGTGGGGGGTGGCAGGTGCCCCAGCCAGCTTCGCCCACTGCTCTCCCTTACCAGGGACAGGGGGAGCAGCGGGAGCTGTGCGGCTGGGGCAGCAAGCACCTAGCCTGCGGGGGGGGGACGGACACAGAGATTGCCTGGCACCCCAGTCCCACAGCCCCCAGCCGCCTGCAAGCGGCCAGGGGAGATGCCCACTGGGGTGCCCCTGGCTGCTTGCAAGCGGCCGTGGGGGGCGATGCCGGTTCCCCCAGCCAGTAGCAGGCTCTGCAGCCTGTGGTCAATTTCAGAGTGGTGAAACTGACCAGCCTGCAGAGTCCACTCCCCAGGCTGGTCAATTTCATCACTCTGAAATTGACCACAGGCTGCAGAGCCTTAAATGGGCTAGGGAACCAGCACCTCCCCCCGCCGCTTGCAGGCGGCCAGGGGCTGGGGGATCGGGGCACCCCTGGCTCTGCCATGCTGCCTGGGCTCCAGCGGCAGCTGGAGGGGCAGCCGGTGCAGGCGCCTGCTCTGCCCGCCGCTGGGGCTCAGGGCATGCTGCCCCGGTGGGGGACGCTGGTGCCGACTCTGCCTGCCGCCCTGGCTCAGGGCATGCCATCCTGACAGGGACCACCGGTGCCAGCTTTGCCCACCACCCAGGCTTGGCCCAAGCCCAGGCAGTGGGCAAAGCCAGCACCAGTGGCCCCCATGAGGGTGGCACGCCCCGAGCCCGAGCAGCAGGCAGAGCGGGTGCCTGCACCCCAGCTGCCTCTGGAGGCTAGGCGGTGGAGCAGAGCCAGGGCCGCGACTCCTGCCTGCTGGGCAACCGCCCCGCAGCTGCCCGGAGCCTGGGCAGTGGAGAGAGCCGGGCGCTGCGGCTCCCCCCCGCCTGGCTTCAGGGCAGCTCTGGCAGCGAGGAGAGCCAGGCGCTACAACTCCCACATGCCAGGCCCCAGGGAAGACTGGGAGGTGGGGAGAGCAGGGCTCAATGGCTCCCCCCAACGTGGTTTCAGGGCAGCCCTGTCAGCAGGCAGAGCCTACCCACCCGGGGTGCCCACACTCCCTCCCCACTGCCTGAACAACAGTGGGGCAGGCAGAGTAGGGGATCCCTGCCCTGGGGACAGCTTTCCCCTGCCTGGCTCTCCAGGCGCTGCCAGGGGGCCATGTTGCCACACCTCCCATGCTGCCCCTCTCCTGAATCGAAATAGCATGTCCATACACAGGGCATACTGTTTCGATTTGAGGGTGTCCCTTATTTCGAAGTAAAAAAAAGTTATTTCAAAAAAGTCATTTCAAAATAAGGCTTTTATTTTGAAATGACTTATTTCAAAATGACTTATTTTGAAATAACTCTTTGCTTTTGGACATAATTATTTCTGACCTTTTGATCTTGGCAATACTGGAACAGTGGGAAGGCACTGAAGAAAAAGGAGTCCTTAAGAGGAGCCATCTTACCTCCAGACAGCTGAGTAGTCATGGCAGCAACTGACAAGTGCTAAATGAGCTTTAGCTTATACCCCTCCCACCCACCAGGGCAGCAACTTGAGATAAAGACACTACCACACTTTAAATATTTGTGTGTCTGGACAGGAGCAGCACTCGTGTCATTTTCTGTAGAGAAGCCACATTTTCTGTAAACTCAACAATAAGAGAAAACTACCAGGCCTATCTGCATCAAGCAGCCTAAATAAAGAATGCACTTTATATTCATTAAAGTCAAGTCTAGTCCCTCTTCCATGTGCAAGAGCAGAATTTTAAACCCATGTTTACAAGTATTGCAGCCATACTGGGGAATGTGAGCAGGCCTTTTTGTTAATGAAGTCCTGAAATCATTACTGCACTAACTTCACCAGGCAGTAAGAAATCCTTGACCCTACACCATTCTCCTCTCACCTTTCCAGCCCAGTTTGCAATTTGCTGAGAGTTTTCAGAAAATTGAAAACTGTGTTCCAAAGAGTTGGGGAGGAGGGGGAAAGACGAGAGGTGAATTGCTTCAATGTAAATTAAAAATGGATTTAAGAAAAATAAATAACAGCACAATATTATTCTTCTGGCTCACATTAAAGCCAGCATGAGTTTTGATGGAAAGATGCTGTTTCTCATTATTTTCTATTTCTATTTTCTGCTGTTATAATTTCATGAGTGACTCTGAGCGAGTGTGATATCAAGGAACAGAAGTAGAGGCTTATGATTGGAGCACAAGAGTCAGGGGCAAATATTTCCCTGAAGGACCTTCACCATCTCTAAATCATTTTGCAGTCCTGTTATCCCATAACGTTCCCTCTGGTGGCAGTAGGGAAGGATGTCCATAAGATAAAATCTGTGCAAGCATCCTTCACCCCTCCCCACACTCATTCCCCTCAGGGCCAAATTTTGCATCCCAACCTCACCCAACATGGAAGAGGCTGCAAAGTCAAGTCCTTCAAGCCTTGCAGACTCCAGGGATCTGCATCAAGGCCCCATGTCTTCATACCAGTTCTGGACCCCAGTGACACCCCCAGCATGTTTCCACAATAACTCCACTCAATTAAACCATAGAGAATGGTGCTAGGTTGTGGAAAAGGGAGTATGAGAAACAGCTAACACAGCACAATGGTAGTTTATTTTTCCTTCTCTAATTTCTAAGGGGGCAGAGAGTGGACAATTTTCACTTTTTCCACCAGCCTGTTTCATTCACAAAGAGAGAAGCTCAATGTAGGTTAAGTTGAACAAGTGAAATTTTACTAAACTCTGTCCCCATGCATTGCTCTGTGCACATGAATGAGTTGCCCCAGCCTAACTCTCTTACTCCAGTTCCACTATTAGGACACATATTTGGGGGCCCCAGAACATGCAGAAATGTCCCTCTGGATCCACAAGGTTCAGGCAAGGGGAGGGAACTGTCATTGAAGAATTTCATTGGTTTTAACAGGGTAACATTCAGTAAATGAGGAAAGGAAAAGGTAGAAGGGCCTTATGCATAAAAAAGGGAAAGGGCAAATGAGAAAGAGGAAGTAGGAGTGCATGCTCCTTTGAGATAAGATACGGTAATAGCATAAAAAGATTTTGAAAACACAGAGTGTTAGATATACCCTGGTACTCAGAGCTCAGCTATCTTTGTTCTTAAGTTTATAAAGGGAATATATTCTCAAGACAGGACTAGGGGTTAGTCCTGCATGATTCTTAGTTACATACCTGAAAAAAAAGTCATTTGATAGAAACCATTTTGACAGTGCCCATACTTATCAGCTGTTCTTTTCTAAAATTAGTCATCCCTGTAGACACTAGGCAAAAACTGTCTGCAGTGGAAAAATATATGACAGCCACCACCGGCATGGATCCTGGGTCCTGAAAACACCAGTAACCTCAATTTTTCTGACCTGCTGAACACCTACAGTGCCAGTGAAAGTGAGTGGCAGGCATAGCTGCCTAACACCACTAAAAAATCAGGCACAGTCTTTATTTAAAATAAAGCTCCTCAACTGAAGTGGGACCAATTGACCTAAGTAATACTGAGCCACCATTTGCAGCATTGTCTTTTCTTAGGAAAGGAAAGTCAAAAAAACCCTGTGTACAGCTGCTCTTGATTACTTCATCCAAACCATGCCAGCATTGTGGAAAAGAAGGTGCAGTGGACATTGCCTGAGAAAATGGTGAAATGGGAAATGCACCATTATCTGCCAGTTCACCAAATGTTGAATTAACTATGTGAATGACACTGGGCTAGTCTTTTGACTTATTTTGTTTATTCCATTAACTCTAATTATTATACAAATTTTGTGTGTCCATAGCTCCTTCCCACCTGACGGGCTCCAAACACATTATAGACATCATGTTAGTTGATCCTTTTACAACAGTCTTAAGACTGGTAAATATCATTATCCTTCTTTACTGAAGGACAATGTTGTTCGCCCAAGGTCACAAGAGAAGGTGAAGGGCAGAGCTGCAAATAAAAACCAGAAATCTTAGTTTCTAGTGCTTGTTTCAACTCCTAGACCATATATCCTCAGTACAGTAGAACCAAAAGAGGATTTTAAGCCTTGCAGCTTGCAAAAAAGTTTCTATCTGGTGACATATTAATTGAACAGAATGAAGCTGATGAATTCATTAAACTCTGAAATAAGTCAACTCTACCATTTATCATATTTGCCAGACTTGACTGAGGACCATGTTCCCTACTGTGGTATTCACTCATAATGTAAATCTGACAATGCTTCTCCAGCCAGACTCTTACCTTTTCCAAAAGATTTCCATTTAGTCTCTGCTTTGCCAATTATAAAAACACTGTCTGCTTTCCCCTGGAAATACTAACATTTCTGTCTCTCATGCATAGGATCCCCAAAAAATACCAAGTCGAATTAGAATGGATGTGAGAGAAGACTGGTAAGAGGGTTGCAATCCTGCCAAATGCTCTGGGTGATCAGCGATATGGAATGGAAAAGGGGCATCTTTGTTGCCTCTATTTTACAATAACAGATTTAGTAGCTAGCTTCAAAATCCTATTAGAGAAATGAGAAAACTAACAGCCGGAGGTATGTACTTAGTATTGAAACTTAGCTGTTTGCCAAGTCTACAAGTTTAGTTAAGTTTCCCTGGTCTCTACTCTGCTGTGAGCAGCCACTCTCCAAAAAGGAGAGTCATTTTATACACAAAAGAGAGCCTGGAAGGAAAGCATATATATAAAAAAAAAATTCCTCTCTCACCCCCTATGGGTGGTATGTGTCATCCTCAACCTCAGGTCCTCTACCAGAGGCCTGGGAGTTTGAGGGTTCTGCGCAGTATCTTAGCTGTTCCTAGCACTGCACTCTTCTGGACAGAGAGCTCTGATGTTGTTCCTGGGACCTGTTGGAGCCACTCTCCCAGCTTAGGAGTCACAGCCCCAAGTGCTCCTACCACCACTGGGACCACTTTGGCCTTTACTTTCCACATCCGTTCTAGTTCCTCTTTCAGGCCCTGGTACTTCTCCAGCTTCTCATACTCCTTCTTCCTGATGTTGCTGTCACTTGGCACTGCTACATCTATCACCACCGCTGTCTTCTGGTCCTTGTCTATTAGCACGATGTCTGGTTGATTGGCCAGTACCTGCCTGTCTGTCTGGATCTGGAAGTCCCACAGAATCTTAGCCCTGTTATTCTCCACGACCTTCTGTGGGATCTCCCATCTGGTCTTGGGAAGGTCTAGCCCATACACTGTGCAGATGTTCCTGTACACAATGCCAGCTACTTGGTTATGCCGTTCAGTGTATGCTGTTCCTGCCTGCATCTTACATCCTGCCACTATGTGTTGGACTGTCTCTGAGGCCTCTCTGCACAGTCTGCACCTTGGGTCCTGTCTAGTGTGGTAGACCCCTGCTTCAATGGATCTGGTGCTCAGTGCCTGTTCTTGTGCTGCTATGATCAGTGCCTCAGTGCTGTCTTTTAGTCCAGCCTTTTCCAGCCACTGGTAGGATTTCCCAATGTCAGCCACCTCAGCTATCTGTCGATGGTACATTTTATATATATGAGTGTTACTACTACTGAGCTTGCACACAAGTTGTTATGGTCCTAATCAGACACTGCCGTGGGGAATCCATACTGTTCTGTATGATGCCCTACAACCTTGAAGGGAAATCAGTTAACTGGGTGAGTGACCTATCAAGAGTCCTCCAATTAAGATTGGGACTCCACTGTGCCAAGGAATATACATACATATTGATCTCATGCCTCCTACCCCAAATGGTTTACAATCAAAGAAAAGGAGTGGGAGTGGGAAAGGAGAAAGGATACAAACAAAGGAATACGAACTAACACAGGCGGTTGTAGTATTGCTTCCTAGCTAATATTTCAGCATGGCGCAAGGGGTTACTGTGGTATAGGAAAGGTGACTTTTCCAAGGAGTTGTTAAACTGAACTCCCGATCCCTTATGATCATTAATAAATGCTAGAGCGCTTTTCCCAGAATTGTGGTATTAGACCCAGTCTTCTCATGTAATTATCTACTACCTACTCAGAGTCCATCCTTTGTTTCAAAGGTATGCAATCCCTTTACACCCTAATGACTGTTGTGTATCAGTGTCATACACTATTAAACAATTGCTGGATTGCACTCCACACCTGGCTGCATTTCTGTGGTGGAGTGGTGGAAAGGATTTTTGTATATGCATAGTTTGTAAGCTTAGATTTTGATTAGAAATGCAAATAGTATTGCTATTAAGGCTTGTGGTTTGTCATAGGGGAAAATAAGGGTAAGAGAATCTCAAAGTTAAAAAAAAAAATTGGCTTAGCCTTGCCAAAAGAATGCAAAAAATCATTAATTGACCCACTGCTCACCAAAGGCACACATTTTAAAATCATATTAAGCTCAAATTGGAAAAACCAGTAATATTTTTATATCAGTAAATTATAAAAATGATAGTCTTCCTTTGATCAAGTTTGTTATTCATTCTTTAATTACATGATTTGAGATTTCTCCTGTCATCTATAGATAAAGTAAAGGAATACTCTGGGAAAGTGCTGTATGTTGGTATGACTCAGGAAGACTATCCTGTATCAGTTACACTTGAGCCACAGTTGGAAGGTTTCTAGCTGTATGATTATAAGAACTTAATTCCCCTCTTTACCCCTTTCTAATGGAAACTAAAGGAGCTTGAACAGTCATTGAACAGCCATGACTTTTTATTTTAATTGCAAAACTAGAGAACTCTTACAATCCATGACAGCATGAGGGGGAAAAAAAAGGCCAGCTTCGGCTATTAACAGTTCCCATCTGTGGATATCCAGAGGACTGTGATTTAATTTCATAACACAGTAAATATGCACACATTTGATTGTTATGTGCAGTCTTCAGTGCCCAGCAGCACAACTCATAACAATTTAACAGTAAACAATGTAAGATTTATGGTAATAATTTAGCATCTCTTAAGCAAGAATTGACTTGCCTATCTTGTATGCATGTAAAATTTAAACTTGAAACAAAAAGAGGAGGTGAAACTACAGGTATGTTTAGCAGGATCTTAAAAAAGATGTTAGTTTAGTTCAAGCCCCAGATGTAGGGATTTAGTAACCCTAATAGAAATTACCATAAAAACATTTATAGGGTGCTATATTTTACATGACACTATTCAAATATGAATAAAAAATGCTTACATGCTGGTATCCACTCCATAGCTGGCTGCATTTCAGTGGTGGAGTGGGGGAAAGGATTGTTGTATATGCAGCTCTTCACACCAACATCCCACATAAGGATGGCTTACAAGCTATTAGAAATACTATTCTAGATAATGCCTCAGCACACCTCGTGACTGATGTGACTTTGTACTCATCCACAACCATTTCAGATTTGATGATAATTTATACCTTCAAGTCAGCAGCACTGTTACAGGTAACTGCATGGCTCAACAATATGCCAACATTTTTATGGGCGACTTAGAACAATGTTACCTCAAGTCTCATCCTAAAGCGCCTCTCTTCTACTTACACAACACTGATGACATCATCATCTGGACTCATGGTAGGGATGCCCTTGAAGATTTCCACAGTTCGCTCCACTATTAAGCTTAGCCTGTAATAATGCACATAGGAGATCCACTTTCTGGACACTACAGTACAAATTGGTATAGTTACAGTGGGGACCCGTTAACACGTGGGTGTCAGGGGACAAGCCCCCGTGACCGCGCGTTAAAAAGACCACATGCAAACGGGACCCTTCCTCCTGCCCTTCACCACTCAGACTCCGCAACCCATTCCCCAACCAGTGATACGTGGGATCCTGACCACTTCCCTGTCCCTTGCTGTGCCATGCGGCTGTGTGGACTTGCCAACCCCTTTTCCTGTGGGCTCTGCTCTCCTCTCCTATACTTTCTACGCGCGGGATCCCCTGCCCTCTTCCTTCTCTCTTCTTTCCACACTGGGGCTCGGCTCTGCTCCCTCCCTTGTCTTTCTGTTCCCTACATGGGCTTCTTTCTCTTCCTAGCTTTCTTTCCCTGCATGAGGGCTCCTCTTCCTCTTCCCTCTTTCTCCACACCATGGCTGCGCTCTGCTCCCTTCCTGTCTTCCCCTCTCCCCCAGCACAACAGCTCCTTTTGTTCCCTGCTCCCTACCTTCCGTCATTCCCTGCACAAGGGCTCCTCTCCTTCCCTTAACGCACATGGGTTCCTCTTCCATCTCCCAGTTCTGCAGGGGCTCCCAACTCCTTTCCTGGCCCCCACTGAAATGGGTTGAATCCAGCCCCAGCTGCCAGCTCCCAGGCTCCTTAAGTTGCTGCTCACTTCGCGCGTTTCCGTGCCCAGGCCAACTTCCGCCTTTAGGCACCGTGGATTCGTGAGTCCCACGCGTTAAGTCAATGGCTTCGGGGGACATAACCGGAGTGCGCGTTAAGCAGATCCACACGCGAACAGGTTGCGCGTTTACGGGTCTCCACTGTACGTACATCCCTCAAGCTTTCATCCTAAACACACCACACAATCCATTGTCTACAGACAAGCTGTAAGATATAGCAGCATTTGCTCTTATCCCTCAGACAGAGACAGGCACCTTCAGGATGTCTATTAAGTATTCTTAAAACTACAGTACCCAGCTGCAGAAGTGAAGAAACAGATTGACAGAGCCAGGCAGGTACCCCAAAGTCAACTACTACAGGAGAAGCCTGAGAAAGAAAACAACAGAATGTCTCTAGTCATCACCTATGCCCCTAAGTCAGACCTCTAAAGCACATCCTCAGGATCTACAGCCTATTCTACAAGATGATCCCTCACTCTCTCAAGCCTTGGGAGACAGACCTCTCCTCACTTATAGACAGCCGCCCCCACAACCTTAAACAGATACTTACCAGCAACTGCAGACCTAACAACAGAACCATTAAAGCAGGCACACATCCCTGCAACAAACCACACTACCAACTCTGCCCACATATCTGCAAAAAAGACACCATTGCAGGACCTAATAAAACCAGCTACTCCATCAAAGGCTCATTCATCTCCTCATCCACCAATGTGATTTATGCCATCATGTGCCAGAAGTGCCCCTCTGCCTTATCTATGGAACAAACAGGACAGTCTCTGCGCAAAAGAATAAATGGGCACAAATGTGACATCAGAAATTACAACATTCTATAACCAGTGGGTCAGCATTTCAGTCTTTCTGATCACTCCATTAACGATTTGCTAATTGTGGTGCTCAGACAGATGAATACCAGAACAAGACTTCAAAGAGAAGCTGCTGAGATTGAATTTATTTGCAAATTTGATTTCATTGCCTCAGCTCATAATAGGGACATTGGATTTTTCTCTCATTACAACAGGCAATTTTACCTCATCTTCCTCTCTATGCTGTTCCCCAGTGTTTGAATCCTTACAACTGTTTTGATTTGTTGTTACAGTATGACATGTTCCTATGACTTATACTTCCCTGCATTTATTTCCTCCTATTCTGTAAGTTTCCCCATCTTAAGAGTCTGATGAAGTGGGATTTTCTCCCACAAAAGCTCATGCAATAAATAAATTCATTAGTCTTTAAGTGCCACAGACTCCTTGTTTGTTTACTGAAGTAGACTAACATGGCTGCCCCTTTGGATCTTGATGGTAAAAAGTTATGTATCATTATTAATCTAATTTGTTATCTAGTCTCTCACCTAATGTCCATTTTATGGTGAAGAGATAAATAATAAATCCCCATTTACGTGCTTATGCTAACTCGCCTCCTTTGTTCTTATTCTGTTCCTGTTCTTTAGCCTGCTGAGCAGGGACATAACAGTGGTGGCAAATATCACTTGCAAATAAGTTAAGCAGTAGGAATGGATTTTTGGTGCAACTGACCTGAATATTGGAATCAAACATCAAAGATTAATTGTTAGTAAAGATTGTCACAATTTGCTGTTTAAAAAAATCTCGAAAGCTTATGAGCTTTGTATTTTACCTTTGAAAGACATAAAATGTGGGTTTGAAATAAAATTGGATGTGAACTACTCAGTAGTTTGCACCTATGCACAAAACAATTTCATTTTCTTTATTTGCTCCCAGTCTGCTACTCCCTGCTGCCCTGCTTGGGATGCACAGTTTTGACAATGTTGATCCCAGTGAAAAGGTACATGCCTCCAAAACATTCGTCTATTTGCTATATTATAAGGCCTTGACCTCAGCTCTCCAATTATTCATGAAATTACAGCATCTTGCTACACCACTAAGAAAAGAATGTAGTCATTTAGAGGACAATGCGGTATACTCATATAAAAAGCAAGCTCAATAATCATCAAGCTCTCTTGCACTGGAAATACATCTACCTTTAAGGAATAAGACACATACCAAGTTTCATTGTTCTTTATGTTAGACTGCCTGCATTGAATTATTTCATGTAGGATTTTTCATGCAGTCAAGTGCCCTTATGTTGCTACACTATACACACAGCAGTAACTCTTCCAAAGACATTCCCTCAATAAATGTAAGTTAAATTTGGCTGCCCCAAACAGATAGTTGTATTTGCTGATTTACCCAAGATTTGTGATAAAGATGCCCTCTGTTGTTTGGTTAAAAAGAAAAAATAGTTCAAAACATGAAGGCTTCAGAAAGGACATATGGGCTAACCCCAAAATTCATTTAAATCACTGTTAATCATTTTAGTAACTTTAGCAGCCTTGGTTCAGAGCTGGGGTGAGAGGAACTAAAGGACTCAAGAAACTTGTATTAATTTTTTCCCTTCTATGTCACTGGTTCCTATCCAGGCCATGTTGATAGACACAAAATCATTATTGTTTGAGAAGTATTTTTTTCTAGGCAGGCATGCAACAACATGTTCATTGCCATGATATCTGAGTGTTTCATCAATGGTCACGAGACTTAGCTTTCACATACTGATTAACTTTCAAAGTGCTGCACAAATGTTAACTAATCTCACAATATCCCCATTCGATAAGTGTCATCCTCACTTTACAGATGTGGAAATGAAGACAGAGATTAAGCAATTTGCTCAAGTTTTCACAGAAAAATCAATGGCACACCTAGATATACTTTTATGTCCCCATTGAAATGTAAACAGGGAGTCCTGTGGCATTTAAAGACTTACAAATATATTTATTGCATGAGCTTTTGTCCCACCAAAGCTCAAGCAATAAATAGATTTATTAGTCTTTAAGTGCCACAGGATTCCATGTTTGTTTTACTGAACCAGACTAACACGACTGCCCCTTTGGACACCAGCATACAGAAAGTGATGTAGTGCTGTGATTTGTTAATCACTGTTTGTGAACAAAGAGGAATGACAAAAATAAAGGAACAATGTAGGTCATTTAAACAAAAATGTTAAAGCACCTGTGGGATCTTTTCAGATGATGATGCCAGTTATGGTCCGTCCAGTAGACAGCAGAGATTTTAATATGTATCCTTTAAGTGTGAAATAATTCCAATAAGTATTGCTTCTTAGGATATGTCTACACATCTTTTATTTCAAAATAAAACTGGTTATTTCGAAATAAAAGAGATTAGGTCCACACGACGTTTTCTTATTTTGAAATAACAGGATCCATCATTTTGAAATAAGAACCATCATTTCGAAACAGCTTAAACCCCATTCATTTTGAAACAGCTGTTATTTCGAAATGGTTATTTCAAAATAAGGCCGTTTGGACATGTTGTTTCGAAACAACACCATTGTTTTGAAACAACTGTTTAAAAACAACATGTCCAAACGGCCTTATTTTGAAATAACCATTTCAAAATAACAGCTGTTTCGATAGCAGGCTTTCCCTTAATTCAAATTAACATTTTCTTAATTCAAATTAACTTATTTCAAAATAACTATGTGTGTGTAGACATAGCCTTAGTGATTGTCTACACTGGCAGCAGTGGTCAAGAGGGGTTATGTAAGCTGCATAACAAAGCTTGTGTATCTCCTGTTGATTCATTTACATTGATGTACCATGCAATCTTCACAGTGCTGCATCATCAGGCAGGCATCTTCCACTGACATGGTCTTCCACCTTTCCAGGAGGTAGATTGTTGTGTAACTGAGTTGACCAGAAAGTACTCTCTGCTTGACTGAGCAGATCCATACAGACCCACTCAATCAGTTCTGCTGCACCAATGCCTGCCACAGTGGCTGTGTAGACGTACCCCTTGTTTCAAAATGTTCACTCTTTAATGGTGAGTCCCATGCTTTTGTCTTCTGTGTCGGTCAGGGCAAGCACTGTTGCCCCTGTCACTGGGCAGCTGGTGCCTCTGTAGGCCCAGTGACACAGGAGGGAGAAGGGGTGCAGGCCAATCCTCTACTCTGAACCCCAGCCCTGAGGCCCTATGAGTAGCAGCTATGTACTGCCAGCACCGCCAATGACTGTGCTTCTTTCCCTTGGGCTATTTCCCCCTCTTTGTTCTCATTTACCTTTCTTGTGGCTCTCTTCTGATTCCTCTGCTTATCTCCAACATCCCTCACACACACTATAGGGTCTGCTTACTCTCCAGCCCCTTTTGGCTGGAGCAATGGTTTTTATCAGGACTCTAGCTGTGCTTTAATTAGTCTCAGGTGTTTCTAATTACCCCAAAGTAATTACCGCTGCTCAGTCTGCAGGGAACAAGGCCCGGAACATTCTGGGGCTTATATGAATCCCTTCTGAGATCCTCCTGCTTCCCTCTGGCCCTGCTGTCTCATACCTTGTAATCAGTTTTTATGGCTAATATGCAATTTATGCATGTGATCATATTTTTCACTAGTGACTTATACAGCAACTGCAATAGCTTTGCATTTATTCACAGCTAAAGTAGTTCCCCTTTAGCTTGTGGCACCATCCGCTGCCCCTTCTTTTTGTGTAGCAACTGCAATAGCTTTGCATTTATTCACAGCTAAAGTAGTTCCCCTTTAGCTTGTGGCGCCATCTGCTGCCCCTTCTTTTTGTGTTCTTGGCCTCACTTAAATGTATGGTGCCTGAATATGAATGGGTCCATGGTGCATTACAAATGACAGATATTTCCAAGCAAAAACACATCATCATCAGTATGACACACTCTTTGAAGTGGAAAACTAGACTGGGTCTGGAATGTCCATTTCAGTTAAGCCAATTTTTATGGTAGGGAAAGTCTCCTGTGAAAACATTTCAACCAGCCTTATAGGAAACATGGAAGGAACAGTGGACTTCCCTTCTTTAGAGTGGGGTAGCAGACCCACAAGTCTTCCAATGATAAATGTTGAGGCTGCTCAAGACAGATGATGTTTTTCCTCTCTACATTTAGGTATGAACTTAAAGGTGGGCTCATTACATATATAATAAATTACATTTTCCAGTGAAAACAATCCTATCTATGAATAAAAGGCAACCTTCCAAAATTTAAAAAAATACAATTTTCATTGATTTCTGTATTGACAATTAGCTATTCCTTGAAATCAGGGAACACTTACATCCAAATGGTATGGAAGTGCCAGAATGAAGTAATGGGCATTTCCAAGATTTGAGGCAGGGGTTAAAGTAAGCCGGAACTCACAGGAACGGCATTCTGGGGCCCATTATTTTTAGGGGCTCAGTGTTCCAGGGACCCTAAAAATAGAAAATGGAACTGGAATGCTACGTTCCAGGGCCCACCATTTAAAAATAGCGGGCCCTGGAACGCAGCGTTCTGGCTCCATTTTCTATTTTTAAGGGCCCCCCAATGCTGAGCCTCTAAAAATAGCAGGCCCCAGAACAACATTCCTGTACATTCTGGGAGGTAGGGAGCTGCCCGGGCCTGCGTTGAGGCTCTGGCCTGAGCCTGCTCTGACTGAGCATGCTCTGCAGTGACATGGTGGCAAGGTAAGGGGGCACTGAGGGTGGGCGTTCGGGGACAGGTAAGCCTGCCTGGCAGGGAAAGGGTGCGGTGGAGAGGGTTGGCCGGGGAAAGCAGGCAAAGAGAGCATGGCACAGTGGGGGGATGGGGAAGGGCTGGGGGACCAGCAGCAAGATGGGGCCAGGGGCATTAGTGAGGGTGGGGGGTAGGTGTAGGGAGCCAGTAGCTGGGTTGGATGTAGGCATGTTGGGGGGCAGTAGCTGGGGTGGGGAGTAGTAGCTAGCATGCATGAAGGAGGGCCACACCAGCACGAGGGGGGCCCATCAATTTAGAAGGGTTCTGGCGCCTGCCAAATGATACTTTAACCCCTGATTTCAAGGATTCATTTTCACCAGTTCTGCCCAGTTCCCTGGACCCAATTGGAAAGCCCTTAAACGTGATCCATATCTACTTAAGAGACTAAAGCACATGCCCAAGTGATATCTTGAATAGAAGTGTTTTTTGAATTTGGGTCTCTAATAATAACACTGAGAAACTCACTGTCTTATACTGGCATAATTTATTAATAAAATCTTCCGCAGAGTGACATAAGTTACACAGACATATGTGCCACTGTGGACAGTGCGATGTTGGCAGGAGTGCTTCTCTTGCCACCTTAGTGCAACTACAATAAAGAGCTTACAATGGTGCAGCTACATCGGTATAGCTGTATCACTATAAACTCTCTAACGTAGCTGTGTCCTAGGAAATCACTGGCTTTCCTGTTCTTTAATGAATTAAGCTGATATCCAGGAAGATGAACTAATGCAGCATTAATAAAAACACAATGTGTACAGTGGACTCTTGTGTCATTGATGAGGACATGTCTATGACGTACAGTGCACAGCAGGACAGCTGTACCAATGCAATACTGCCTCTGCAGTGCGTCTGGTGAAGATGCTCCATGCCAGGGGGAGGCCAGACTTACTGATCCCCCTGAGGCTTCCCTCCTTTCTGGGAAGTGAGGAATGGGAGTGAGGGTGGGGGGTGCAGGGCATAGATTGGTGTGGAATTTGAGCTTCACAAGCCATATTTTACCTGTAAAAGAGCTGCATTTAACTCGAGTCACTGCATGGCCACCCCGTTCTATGCTGATGAAAGAGAGACGAATGACAGGAGCTATGTTGGGTGCACTTATGTTGGTGTAACTAATGTCGCTCAGGGAAGTGACTTATTCACAACCCTAACAGAATAAGCCATGCCAACCAGGGGTTAAAATAAGGGGTAATGCACCAGAATGCTGTTCTGGGGCCCACAAATTGTAGGGGCCAGTATTCCAGGGCCCCTAAAAACAAAATAATGAGGTAGAACACAGCGCTCCGGTGCATTCCCTCTTACTTTAACCCAGGGCCATAACCAAAGCAAGGCAACCAGGGCAAAGTACTAGGCACCAAATTTTAGAGAGCGCCCAGAAGCTTAGAGGGAAAATTGGCAGGTGCCTTCTAAAATTCACCCTAGTTACAGCCCTGAGTGGCAGGAACCGCAGAAGGCTGCTTCATTAAGCTCCAATTCTTGGGCAGCTTCATTTGCGGGGCCACATTGGGCACTGCCATCTCTGGCCTGGCCATGCTGCAGCTCTGCCAGGACCGAACTGGCCCTGCATCGGCAGCCTCTGTGTCCCAAAATCAGCCACAGGGTAAGAGTGGTGCCGGCAAGGGGCACCTGCATCACTGCCTGCTGTCGGGACCTGCTGGCCAAGTACCCCAGGCCAGGAACCAGTGCCCCCACCCCACCCAATAGATCCCCCGCCCCATGGATCCCACCAGCATCTCTACTGCCCCATAGACCCCCTGCCCCATGGATCCAAATAGCCCCACACTAACCCCCTACTGCCTCGCTCCATACACCCTCCCGCCAGCCCCCCCTTCACCCCATAGACCCCCACCAGCCACCTCTCACCACCCCACCCTGTCCCATAGACCAGCCCCCAGCCATTGCCTACTGTCCCATGCCATCCCGCCTTGCCTCACAGGCCCCCACCTCACCCCAGGGGCCACCCTATCAGTCCCCCCACTGCCCTGCCTCATAAATCCCTCACCAGCCCCCTCCACTACCTCTTTACCTCACCCTAGGGGCCACCCCACCAACCCCCCCACTTTGCCCCATAGACCCCCCCACTTCAACCCAAAGGCCACTCCACCAGTCCCCCCACCTTGCCCCGGGGGATTCAGGAAAGCTGTCTGGCCAGAGGACTCAGGGAAGCTGGCCAGCGGAAACAAGGAGTCCTGTTGCACTTGTAAGACTAACAAAATTATTTATTGCATGAGCTTTCGTGGGAGAAAATTCCACTTTGTCAGATGCTTTGATTTTCTGTTAGTGTGACCTGATCCTATGACTTACACTTCCCTGCATTTATTTTCCTCCTATTCTGTAAGTTCCCCTATCTTCAACGCAGTTGACAAAGTGGGATTTTTCTCCTATGAAAGCTCATGCGATAAATAAATCTGTTAGCCTTTAAAAGTGCTGCCAGACTCCTTGTTCATTTTTACTTTCGTAACTGATGCAGCAAGCCCAAGTTTGTGGCAGACACACGATCCCCCTGCTCACTCCACTCCCAGCCAACCTAATAGCTCCATGCCAGGCACTCTCCACCCACTGCCACCTTGTAGTCACTGCTCCTGGCCGCACTGCTGCTGCTTCTTGCCCTGCCGCTTGGGGTGTCTGAGAGCCCGAAGGGGCAGCACAAGGCTCTGCACCAGCGGGAGGTGGTGGTGTATGTGGTGAGCCAGAACCCAAGGGTGGGAATAGAGAGGTCTGGAGCAGCACGAGTCACTGGAGCAAGGGGTTGGGATGTGGGGCTGGGGAGGGGTGGAGGGAGCATGGGGACAAAGAGAATGCCTAGGGGCTGGTGGGGGCTGGGTAGTGGGGAGAGGACTATGAATGCCAGGAGTGGGGGCTAGGGATGGCAGAGCCTAGGGAAGTGTGCAGGGGGTTGGGGGGCTAAAAGGGGGTTGAGTGAAGAGTGGGAGTTAGGGTTAGGAGGGCTGGAGTGGGGGATTGGGGGCAGGGAGCTTAGGGAATGGGGATGGGTGCTGAGGAAGACATGGGGAAAGAGGGGTCTGATGTGGGCACTAGTGGACAAGGTTGGAGTGATGTGGATTTGGGGATGTGCTTCATTTGTGAGGAAAGAGCTGGTGGGGCTCAAGCAGTTTTTTTCCGTTCATGTTATGACTGTTGCCTGCACATGCACGAAGGGGGCCTGGACAATAAGGGAAGGAGGCCTGGAGATTAGGAGAGTTCCAGAGCCCATCAAATTATACTGTAACCACTGATGCCAACATAAGCTATAGTGTAGACATAGCCTCAGTTATTCATCGATTTGCCATTAAAGGGAACCACTTAATTTATTTGAAATTAGTTGTTGCATTTTTTTAAACAAATGGAAATGATACACACCTCATGCTCTACCATACTCCTATCTTCTACAGAAGCAGTGCTAGCAATACACATTTAAATTAAGTTGAACACTGATTTTTTGTCTTTCTAGCGGCATACACATAGATCTCAACTGGGTGTCTAAAGTTAGGCACCTAAATCAGCATCTAGATGCCTAAGTAAGTGGTCTGACTTTTGGAGGTACTGAGCACACACAACTTCTCTATTATCAACAGGAGTTGTGGGTGCTCAGTGCCTCTGAAGAATCAAGCTAGTTCAGCCCTAACCCTATAAAGATATATGCACAGGCTTAGCTCTTACTATTGTAAAATAGTCCTATTAAGCTCAATTGGAGTGTTCACAACTGTAGAGATAAGCATGTGTATAAGAATTGCAGAATCTGGCCTTATTTAGGTGTCTATGGTTGGGCACTCAAATTTGAAAATTTTGGGCATGGTAGCACAATAGTATTACCACACAGTAGTGCCAGAATGGCACACACTACTGCATATCTCACATAGCTCAAGTTCTGCACCTATCTAGTTAACAAATCACTAGACTGGATCACTGCCTAAAAAATCTTTCAAGTCTGAAAATCTGGAGCCACACAACAGCCTGCTACAGGAAAACAAATGTGATGGGGATGAAAAAAATCAAAGCCCCTTATTAAAGTAATCATCTTTCTTCAAACCTTCTCTCTCTATCTCTGAAAGAAAGAGAGAGAGCGAGAGAGAGAGAGAAGTTAGCTCTTTCAGTTTCATTTTGAGTTTGATATTTAATTAACGCCCCTGCATCTAGAATCAGTGTTCCAGTAATGTTCTCACTGATGACTTATATAGGGGTAATACTACCTTCCTGCTCCTAGGTACAGCACTGAATTGGACACTCATGTCACCATACTTATCTGTCATGACCCTTAGTTTTTTCCAAGGTCACTGAATATCAGAGTATTGTCTCCATTGTTGTAGCGTGACCTGTATTATTTGTTCCTAGATGCACACGGATCTTGCATTTGACTGTGATAAGATGCATATTGTTCAGAAGAGTTGTCCTTATCAAGCAATACAGATTGGTCTGGGTAATCGATCAATCCTCATAGTTATATCCCACTCCACAAATTTGGTTGTCATCTGCAAGTTTTACCAGCCCCAGTTTTATATTTTCTTCCAGATCATTGACAGAAATATTGAATAGCATTGGGGTGAGAACAGATCCCTGTGGAACCCACTAGAAACACAGCATAAGATGACCATTCCCCCTGATAATTATCTTTTTGACATTTTATCAGTTGCCCATTTTTAACCTGTTTAATGTGGGTTACAACCAATTTTACACAGCACTAATTTAATTTATGTTAGATTTACACATGTCTATTAGAATGGCATGTTGCATAGGATAAATGCCTTTTGGAAGTCAAGTTTCATTGAAAAGACTCATTTACCATAAAACCATATTGACCAGCATTAAATATACTATCATCTATACCTACTCATGTGTTTCTAAACCTGAATCCTAATGGGTAGTTTAGTGAGACATTTTCAGAAATTCCTAAGTGATTTAGGAGTGGAAGCCCAATGGATTTTCAATGGCACTTATATTACTCAATCACTCAGGGGCTTTGGGAAGAAAAACACACCATATTTGCTTATCCACCCAATCAATTCATGAAACTTGCTTTAAATATAGAATTCAAGCAATATAAACAATCAGTGTAAACATGTAAATCTCTACTTGTGCCAACTGGGAATTTCATAAGGGTTAATGACTCAGTATCCTAGATTTTACCTAACAGGATCAGGAAACAAAGCTTACCACCATCTACTAAATAATGATCAAGCAAAACTAAAAAACACCTGTGAAACTAGTGCGGAATTCATCAATTTCAGCAGCCAATTTCACCCAGGGAAGAAAATAATTACGAGACCAAACTGGACAGTATTAGGCAAAAAGCTCACTGAATATAACAAGACCCAATTTTGAGCCTATCAGCATGGCATACACGCAAATGACAAAATTGCAATCTTAAAATTATAGTAGTAATAAACTGACTGTGGCACCCCTCCCTTCCCCCCAGATTTCACTATGACCTACAACAAAAGAATGGGTTCATTTAGCACCATTTTCTTTTCAGCTGTACAGACTTTTTTGTTATGAGAATTAAGTTTCAGGATTCAACATTTTTACTCTTCACATGCACTGCCTCAAAACTCTGAAGAAACCAATGCCACAGACCTGGATTTTCAATATTCATAGCCATTCACCTCTGTCTTTTCACAGTTCAGTCAGGATGTAAGAAAAAAAAAGGAAGTGACTATTGCAGACAATGAGACTGTGAAGCATTGTAAAAGGTAAATGATGCTCTGTGCATTGAGGGATAATGATGTGATATTGCTTGAGATTCCACAGAAATGGGCAGTGCTGTAAATCTAAAGGCTGGTCTTGCATGAGGAGTGCCTACCATATGAGCTGACCTGCCGAGGTCAGTGGACCTGCTTGTCTGAGTAATAATATGCAGGATGATGTCCCTACAAACGACCATACATAAATTGTAGTCATGTTTAGGACTCAGTCCAAACACTTGTGAAGTCAAATGAAGGCTTCCCACTGATTATAATAGCAATAGGATCAGGCCCCTTAGGACTTGTGCAACTAAGCAGCAGAGCTGGAGTCTTAAGCTACTATTTGCCCACAGAACCGCTACTGTTGGGACAGCAGCAGTGAGTGATTTGAAACACCAGTGATGTAATTCAGCTTTGTTGTATTAATTGCACTGTGAGACACTGACTGTTCTTCCTTTGTTGCCAAGATCCAAAGAAGTAGCTGTGTTAGTCTAGTTCAGTAAAACAAACAAGGAGTTCTGTGGCACTTACAGACTAACAAAATTTATTTATTGCATGGTCTTTCATGGGAGAAAATCCCACTCTGACAAAGTGGGATTTTCTCCAGCAAAAGCTCATGCAATAAGTAGATTTTGTTTGTCTTTAAGTGCCACAGAACTCCTTGTTTGTTCTGTCTTTGCATGTTAAGTTTTTTACCTCTTTTGGGAGACTAGTGATGAGCATCACTTAGTGCCAGCTACCATAGTAGCTTATGGGATGATTAAGCATAAAAACGAGGCATGATAAAAAAAACATTATGCCTTAACAGCAGCACAGCTGCAGTGCTGTAGCTGTTGCAGCATAGATGTGGCCTTAATAACTGATCTGTTTTGCCGTGAAGTCAGCAGAAAGGCTCCCCATTAACTTCAGCAGGAGCTGGTTTGAGCCATTAACCTCTCTCTGCCACATTTTTCTTCTGCCCTATCTGGAAAATAGGAATATACTCATCTCACAGAATCATTGAAAGATTTAATTCACTGAGATTTGGAAAGTCTTTAGATGCAAGTTCTAAAGATGAGAAAGTCAGTTCTATGCAGTTTTGTAGCAAGCTCAACAACACTGTGCTTCAGTGCCCAATGTTTTATGTAGGACATGTCCAGTACCCACCAAACTGAGCAGCAACTCTCTGACCTTGGTGGCCGTGCAGTGGCCTGACACTAATGATTTCCATTCACTATTGGCCTGGCCTGAACTCCTATCATGCTAACAGCTCAAAAGAAAAAAGGCTCTGGATCTTATTGCCAAGACGCTGAAACATCGAGCCTTCCTAAATGAATATGTCTACATTGGATTCCAATATTCTTGATATATTCAGCAATTCAGATTGTTTTATTTCTATACTCTCCATGTATTTACTGGTAGGAAGTTATCATGCTGTTATCGAATTGCAAATAAAGTCAGGATATTGGATCACAGCCTTCAGAGCTTATCAGATGTTAACATTCAGGGAGGATTCTGTTGCAAAGACTGGAAAAAGACAATAGACTCAATGAAACCTGTAGCAACGCAATGTATCCCAACCACAATAACATGTTTCATAAAGAAGCAGTTATATTTTGAGTAAAGTCCACAAAAGTGATTCTTGGCATTTTAGAGCAATCGCACTAGTTCATCAAACTAACAGCCTGACTGCACCAGCCTCAATGCTTAAGGTTAAAGTTTCTCCTGCATTGAGCTCAAAAGGATTTATGGGAGCAGAGAGACTGCAGAATGAGGCCAAACACACACTTACAGATGAACTTAACCTGTCAGCTGGTATGTAATTTTCCTGACATTTATTAATTAAAGAAACCCTAAAGATGTGAAAATTATCTATCAAATCACAGAAGTGTTAAAAGATGGCAAACAGCAGTGCCAGCTTCTTCCCTTCCCACCTCCTCTTACTTAACACAGCATCTAATCCATAGATCTCAAAATTATTTAGAAAGCTGGGTCAATGTCATCGTCATTTTACAAAAAGGAAAACAGGCTTCCAGAGAGATAGGGACTTGAATCAATAGCACAGATGGGAACAGAATGTGGGTCTCCTGATTGCCAGTTTGAGGACTTACCTCTTCCCCATAAGCTGCCAATGTACTTCACACCTGACCACATGGGGTGAAAGGTCTGAAGGAACTCAAGTATAAAATCACAAACATAACTTTGAGGTGCAACTTACTGAAGGATTGAAGATAGCTAATGGGGTGATGATTTTGAAAAAGGCTCCAGAGGCAATCACAGCAATTACAACCGGTAAGCCTAACTTCAGTACCAGCCCAATTGGTTCAGACTATAGCAAAGAACAGCATTTTCAGACGCAGATGAATATAAACAAGGAGTCTGGTGGCACTTTTAAAGACTGAACAAATGTATGTATCAATGAGCCTTCATGGGGGAAAATCCCACTTCAAGCATCTGATGAAGTCGGATTTCTTCCTATGAAATCTCGTGTGATAAAATACATTTCTTAATCTTTCAAAGTGCCACCAGACTTCTTGCTTGTTTTGCTGCACTAAACTAGCACAGCTATCCCTTTGGAACCTTTCATAGATGAATATGACAAACTGAGCACAAGTCAACACAGGTTTTGTAAACATAAATTATACCTGACTAAGATATTAGAATTAGTTGAGCGTTTCCACAAGCATGTGGACATGGATTATGCATTAAATATAGTGTCCGTGGACATTCAGAAATCTTTTGACATGGTCACACATCAAAGACTCTTAAGCAAAGTAAGCAGTCATGGGAAGAACAGAAAGCAAGAAGTCATAGGATGCATAACTGATTAAAAGATAGGAAACAAACTAAGGAATAGATAGTCAGTTTTCACAGTGGAGAGAGGTTAATAGTGTAGTCCCCAAGGGGTCTCAACTGAGACCAGTGCTGGGGGGCCTGGCACCTCCCTGTATCCTGAAGGCAACATTTAAACTAAATAGTAAATGGTAAGACCATGGCTTACCATTTAAATGTTTAGCCACTTACATCCCCAACATACAAAATGTGGGGTCTAAATTAACTGTTACCACTCAAGAAAGGTTTTGGACACATGGATAGTTCTCTGAAAATATCAGCTCAGTTTACAGTGGCAGTCAAGACAGGTAACAAAGTTAGGAACCATTAGGAAAGGTATTGATAAAACATCAGCTCAGTTTACAGTGGCAGTCAAGACAGGTAACAAAGTTAGGAACCATTAGGAAAGGTATTGATAAGAAGGCAGAAGATATCATAACGCCACTATACAAGTCCATGGTATGGTCACAGAAATACTGTCCACAGTTCTCCTCACTCCCACGTCAAAGAAAGAGCCATTAGAATTGGAAAAGATGCAGAGAATGACAACACAGATTATTAAGGATATGGAACGGCTTCCATATGAGGAGAGATTAAAATGAAAGATGACTAAGGGCCAATATGATAGAGGTCTATTAAATTGTGAATGGTGTGGGAAAAATGAGTAAGAAAGTGTTATTTACCCCTTCACAAAACACAGTACTATGAGTCACCTAGGCTATGTCTACACTTAAAATATTAGTTTGGACTTGGTTAGTCTGAACTAAATAGTTTGAAAGTTAATTCGAACTAAGTGCATTGTTCTAGTTCGAACTAACTTTTTAGTTTCAAGTAAAAAAGTGAGGTTAGTTTGAACTAAAAAAAAAAAACCATGCTTAGTTCAAACTAACCACTAGTTCACACTTACTTAGTTTGAACTAGCATGTTTACATTGTGTTAGTTTGAACTATATATGCAAATTAGTTCAAACTAAACAGTTAGTTCAAACTAACCAGCTGAACTAACCAGCTCAAACTAAGCTTTGCTTAGTTCAAACTACGCAAAGCCTAGTGTAGACAAGGTTCAAATTAGTTTGAATTAAGGCTCCTTAGTTTGAACTAATTTACTAGTGTAGACATAGCCCTAGTGAAAATAATAGGCAGCAGGTTTAAAAACAAATATAAGTGCTTTTTCACACAATGCAAAGTCAACCTCTGGAACTCATTGCCAGGAGATTTTGTGAAGGCAAAATGTATAAGTGGCTTCAAAAAAGAAATAGGCAAGTTCATGGAGGATAGGTCCATCAATGGTTATTAGCCAGGATGGTCAGGGTGCAACCCCATATTCTAGATGTTATTAAGCTTCTGACTGCCAGAAGCTGGGACTGGACAACAGGTGACAGATTACTCAATAATTGAGCTCTTCTCTTCATTCCCTCCAATTCACCTGACACCAGCCACTGTGGGAGGACCCAGTATGGCTAATTTTATTTTCTTACATTAAAGAAGATTTCTTTAAAAGCACAGACAGTTGGGCCATGCATTATACTCCCAGGTAGCATGTTTGAAGCATTGTCTGGCACACAGTCAAGAACAGGTTAGAAGGAAATGATGAAGACAGCTGTCCCTAAAGATGGCTTAGAAGTGAAACTGTGTGATACACATTGTTTTTCTGGTTTTATTATTCATATTTCTTACTTGATTTCATAGTCAGAGAAATCCCAGCAAACAATCTGTAATACTCTAGATATATGCAAGAATAGACTCTTTGCTCAAAGGGTTCGATTTGCTTCTTGCTTCCACCAATTTATTATACATGCGTCTCTCTCAGATACTTAAAAATGAAACAAAGAAAAAAAAGAAACAAGCAACTCAAGTCAAGGAGGAAGGAGAGTATTCAAGTGGTTTAGAAAGAAAAAGGATCTTTGAAAGATTCAGTTTTTCTTTTAAATGGAGTGACTTGCCTCACTGATGATGATGCACTGAGATACTAATCTGCTTGAAGTAAAAATTCTTTGTTTAGTAAAAAATATTGTAAGACTTCTGTAGAATGCAAGTTGTTTTTCTGACTGCCCCTTTCCCCTTTCACACATCAGCAGGTGTTGCTCCTGCTAGGAAAGGCTTAGCTGGATTTAACAGACACACTAAGAACTTCACCCAGGTAGGAGGAAAGCAAAAGTGGCTTTCTGTGGGGAAAGAAAGAATCTAGGCTGTGGGCTGAATATTCTCAGAGATTACTTCTAGAAGCAACTAAGCCTGTGGAAAGGTGAGAACTAAACCTTATGTTACCTTGTTGATTTCTTGGTTAATCGAAATTTAAGGGACAGAATGCAGGCCTGGAAAGGAGATAGAAAGACAGAAATATAACTGGTGAGCAAGTCACTTCCATGGCAGCAGGGCTGGCCATAAGCTCAGCAGCTGTCACTCTTTTTGCAGACCTGGAGTAGATCAAAAACTTGGCTTATTTTGCTTGGTCTAATTTCCAGCTAGTCAAAGAGGGACTAAGTCATTCACTGATTCTTCTCAGATTCATCTAGGTAATATTCCCACCTGATCCTACGCCTTATACTCTCTTGCATTTATTTTCATCCCATTCTGTAAGTTCCCCCATCTTCAAAGCATCTGACAAAGTGGGATTTTCTCCCACGAAAGCTCATGCAATAAATAAATCTGTTAGGCTTGGTCTACATTTAGAAGGTTAGTTCAAATTAACTTAATTTGAACTAATTAATTCTGTCAGGCAGGTTTAGAAGCTGTGCTTAACAGCTCCTGGGGTAGGGGGCAACTAATCTGCATGAGTCCTGTATTAGTGTGAATACAAAGAGCACAATTAGCTGATTAGCATACTGGGCAGGGCATAGTGAGTAGTGGTATTTGGGGTTAATCTCATCACAAAGCTATCAATATCTGTAATTCTACTAAAGGGAAATATAAAATACTGTCTTCTTATGAATTGTTCCTCCCTGTTTGTTTCAAATCTGTCTGAATTAGTTAAAGGGTAAAAACTATCCTTAGTTAAGAGGAGGCTTGTAGGAAAGGCGACTGCATGTTTCAGCCTGAAAGAACTTGAAAAAAGCAGGGGTGGGGATTTGAGGCCATTCTCTCCCTCTATTGCTTCCCTTGTTTTTTGATAGCTATGGCTAAGCCTCCTGTGAGGCCTTTGTCATTTAGATAGAGATAGCTGTTTACAGCTACTTAAGAGCTAGAATCACCAGGGAGAGAAGCAAACTCCCTCTCTCACAAGAATCACTAGAGAGTAATTTCCCTCTCTGAGCTGAGATGACCGGAGGGCGCAGCCAGTGGCCAGTGAGAGCAGCAAGCTGGGTGGCACGAGTGACCGGAGGGCAGAGCTGGCGGACAGCAGGCAGAGCCAAGGAACATTTCTAGAGGATGGAGCGAGTGATCAGTAGAGGGTGTCAGCAGACAGCTCGCGTGAATGACACTCCTTATTTACCCTAGGGTTGGTTGGGAGCTTAGTTAACACAGATCAGTGTCAGTTTTGCCATTAAATTTGTATGTTCTGTTATGCGGTGTGGGTTGTTGGGAACTTCGCTGTATACTAATTTTTCTAGATTAACGTTGATCTCTGTTATTTGGCCTTTTGCATTTTGTTTTACTACTACAGTATTAAAAGTTCTTTTACTACACTCAGACTTGTCCTTGTGAGTGGGGAAGCCTTACCCCTTTGGGGTGCCCAGAGAACAGTGCAGGATTCCCCAGAAATCTGGGTGGGGGCTCGAGGCGGTTGGTGGTGTTACACTATTGGGGAACCCCTAGATATAGCACCCAGCCCTTGTCCTGCCAGCCCACCCTGGCAGAAGGGTTACAATTAAAAATTAGTTCAAATTAAGTTAATTTGAATTAACATGGGCACACTAGGAAAACCAACGCAAACTAGCATGTCCATGGACAGGACTTGCTAGTTTGAATTAGCAGAAGGGCACCATGGGAGGTGTGACAAGATGGCCTCCAAGGAGGGCCATGGCCCCACTCCATATATAGAAAGAGGAAGGCACTCTGGGAGAAAGAAGGTCAAAAAGATTTAATTTAAATTAATGGTTAATTCGAATTAACACAGCTACATGAGGTTAATTCAAACTAATAAATTCGAATCAACCCTTACTTCAAAGTTAAGATGGGTTTTATAGCTTCAAAGTAAGCTTTCATTAATTCAAATTTAGGAATTCCTTAGTTCGAATTAATGTAAACCAGTGTAGCCATGCATTAATTTAATTCAAATTAATCCTCATTAATTCAAATTGAATTGTAAGTGTAGATCTACCCTCAGTCTTTAAGTGCCACAGGACTCCTTGCTTCTATTCCTGCCTTTGTCATCATAGCATGGCAACTGGGCAGATGGCCAAACCTCATTAGAAGCAACATGCCCCAGCTCCACTAGACCCCATTTTTAAAAAAATAAACATCCCTTTAAGTGCTAGATTGATATATCCAAACACTCCTATTTCTTATACAGCACCAAGACTTAAATAATTTGTAGAATATTTATTTTATGTGCAAATGCAAGATTCATAACCTGTCTGTCCAACCTATAACTGTTTTATGAATCCAAGTCTTTGTTTAAAAAAACAAAAACAAAAAGCAAAAACCTAGAGAAACTTACTAGGAATACTATAAATGTCTTCATTCAGTCCCTGGTACTATACGTAAGCCCAGGAGATCTCAGCTTGAAAAAGGAAACTAATTCACAACAAAGTGGCTATGTACCCACATAGGGTACAGTCTTGAAGGGGTAGCGGAGGGTGTGTGATAAGGCAGTGGTTCCCAACTCACTGCCTGTGGATCACTTTTGGCTCATTACGATTAAGCTAATATATAATGATTGCTTGGAATTAAGCATCAAAGGGGCAGCTATGTTAGTCTAGTTCAGTAAAACAAACAAGAAGTGACGTGGCACTTAAAGACTAACACAAATTTATTTATTGCATTAACTTTCATGGGAGGAAATCCCACTTTGTCAGACATTTTGAAGATGGTGGACTTACAGAATGGGAGGAAAGAAATACAGGGAAGTGTTAAGTCATGGGAACAGGTCACATTGTAATAGAAAATTGATTCGATTTGATTTGCTGTTACAGTGGGACCTGATCCCATGATTTACCCTTCCCTGAACTTATTTCCTCCCATTCTGTAAGATCCCTCATCTTCAAAGCATCTGACAAAGTGGGATTTTCTCCCACAAAAGCTCATGCAATGAAGAAATTTGTTAATCGTTAAGTGCTACAAAACTCCTTGTTGGAATTAAGTGGAGGCCAGATAGGACAAGAACAAACCAACCAACCAACCTTCAAAAAAATTCTCCCTGCAAAAAGGGTACAGAAATGGATAAAATTTCTTAAAAGAAAAGTTTGAAAGAGACCAAAATCTATAGCTATGGGAAAACACCCTATCATAGGAAAACCACCCCCCTGCAATATACACATAATTATCTAAAGAAAAGGAGAAGACTTAAATATACAAGATATAGCAAATCAGTATAGTTCTGGTAAGTGGGAATACTACTGCCAATTACATACAGATGGGTCCAAAGAAGAAGGAACAGGGAGAATGGAAAAACTTTCTGTATGCTCTCATTAACATTACTGTAGGCAATTTACAGTGGTACATCTGACAGGAGAAATGACATTCTTAATTAAATATTACTGCTAAAAACTGAATTAGTGCAGTTGGATATAACCACAGTGAAAGCATTGATCCTGGTGCATGCAGGGATAGCAGGTAACAAATCGGTGAACAAACAAGCAATAACGCTTTTAATCATGAGCATGTTGACCTAGGAAGCCCCTACATAAACTGGAATTTAAACACCTATGAAAAATGAGCAGAGGAAGGTATGCCAAGAACTATTGGTAAATGAAACAAAGGGGAAAAAATAGCCAAGAAATATACTCCACAGTTGACACTGGTATAATGCAAGGCCCTGGAAGAAAAAGCAAAGTGGGAGAATACTTATTTAGAATTCTAACAGGACATTATGAATTAAATGACAATTTTATTTCTAATTAGCATGCACAAAAATGAATTATGTATAACATGCAAGACCCATGAAACAATAGATCATTTCCTCTGATATTGTTGACAGTACCTGTGAAAGGAGGTGTTTTTATACAAAACTCAGAGGCCTTAAAGTAACAATTTTTCTTTCAACAGATATATATATATATATAAAAAAATTCCCCTCTCACCCCTATGGGTGGTATGTGTCTTCCTCAACCTCGGGTCCTCTACCAGAGGCCTGGGAGTTTGAGGGTTCTGCGCAGTATCTTAGCTGTTCCTAGCACTGCACTCTTCTGGACAGAGAGCTCTGATGTTGTTCCTGGGACCTGTTGGAGCCACTCTCCCAGCTTAGGAGTCACAGCCCCGAGTGCTCCTACCACCACTGGGACCACTTCGGCCTTCACTTTCCACATCCGCTCTAGTTCCTCTTTCAGGCCCTGGTACTTCTCCAGCTTCTCATACTCCTTCTTCCTGATGTTGCTGTCACTTGGCACTGCTACATCTATCACCACCGCTGTCTTCTGGTCCTTGTCTATTAGCACGATGTCTGGTTGATTGGCCAGTACCTGCCTGTCTGTCTGGATCTGGAAGTCCCACAGGATCTTAGCCCTGTTATTTTCCACAACCTTCTGTGGAATCTCCCATCTGGTCTTGGGAGGGTCTAGCCCATACACTGTGCAGATGTTCCTGTACACAATGCCAGCTACCTGGTTATGCCGTTCAGTGTATGCTGTTCCTGCCTGCATCTTACATCCTGCCACTTTGTGTTAGACTGTCTCTGAGGCCTCTCTACACAGTCTGCACCTTGGGTCCTGTCTAGTGTGGTAGACCCCTGCTTCAATGGATCTGGTGCTCAGTGCCTGTTCTTGTGCTGCTATGATCAGTGCCTCAGTGCTGTCTTTTAGTCCAGCCCTTTCCAGCCACTGGTAGGATTTCCCAATGTCAGCCACCTCAGCTATCTGTCGATGGTACATCCCTTGCAGGGTCTTGTCTGCCATGGCACTTCTTCTGCTTGATCTTCCTCCCATGTCTGCTGCTGCCTCAGGCATTCTCTCAGCAGCTCATCTTTGGGTGCCATCTTACTGATGTACTCCTGGATGCTCTGGGTTTCATCCAGGACAGTGGCTTTGACACTCACCAAACCCCGCCCGCCTTCTTTCCGGCTGACGTACAGTCTCTGGGTGTTGGACTTGGGGTGGAAACCTCCGTACATTGTGAGGAGCTTCCGGGTCTTCACATCGGCAGCCTCCATGTCCTCCTTTGGCCAGCTCACTATACCGGCAGGGTATCTGATGACTGGCAGGGCATACCTGTTGATGGCGTGGATCTTGTTCTTCCCATTGAGCTGGCTCTTCAGGACCTGTCTTATCCTTTGGTGGTACTTGGATGTTGCTGTCTTCCTTGCCTCCTCATCATGGTTCCCATGTGACTGTGGGATGCCAAGGTACTTGTAGCTGGTCTGTATGTCTGCTGTGTGGCCTGCTGGTAGTTCCACCCCATCAGTCTTGACTACCTTCCCTCTCTTTACTACCATCTGGCCACACTTCTCCAGTCCGAATGACATCCCAATATCCTCACTGTAGAGCCATGTCAGGTGGATTAGCGAGTCAATGTCTCGTTCATTCTTAGCATACAGCTTGATGTCATCCATGTAGAGGAGGTGGCTAATGGTAGTTCCACTCTTGAACTTGTATCCGTATCCAGTCCCTGTGATTATCTGGCTGAGGGGGTTCAAGCCAATGCAGACCAGCAGTGGGGACAGCGCATCACCTTGGTATATGCCGCACTTGATGGCCACTTGTGCAAGCTGTCTTGAGTTGACTTCCAGCATTGTCTTCCACAGTCCCATTGAGTTCTTGAGGAAGGTCCTTAGTGTCCTGGTGACTTTGTATAGCGCCAGACATTCACTGATCCATGTGTGCGGCATTGAGTCGTAGGCTTTCCTGTAGTCAATCCAGGCTGTGCTCAGATTGGTCTGTCTAGACTGAGTCTTAGGCGACTGCTCTATCTTTGAGCAACTGGTGTTTTGAGCCTCTGGTGTTGTTCCCAATGCCCTTCTGAGCTGTGCTCAGGTACTGGCCCATGTGGTCCTGTAGCTTGGCAGCTATGATGCCTGATAGGACTTTCCAAGTTGTGGGGAGGCAGGTTATTGGCCGGTAGTTGGATGGTGCTGTTCCCTTGTGGGGGTCTTTCATGATCAGCACTGTCCTTCCTTGTGTTAGCCAGTCTAGGTGGGAGCCTGCTGCTAGCAGCTGGTTCATCTGTGCTGCTAGGTGTTCATGCACTGCTGTTAGTTTCTTTAGCCAGTAGGTGTGGATCATGTCTGGTCCAGGTGCTGTCCAGCTCTTCATGTTCTTGACCCACTGTTGGATGTCTGCTACTGTGATGATGACTGGTTCCTGTTCCGGGAGATTGCTGTGGTCTGTTCTCAGGTCCTGCAGCCACTTTGCACTGGTGTTATGAGTCTTCTCTTTCTCCCATATGGTCTTCCTGTACAGTTCAGTTTTTGCTGTTGGTGGCTCTGCTGTTATTGTGTTGTTGCCCTGCAGTTGGGAGTACACCTTGGATGGTTCTTTGGAGAACAGGGCATTTATCTTTTTGGCCTCTGCTTCTCTAGTGTATCTCCTTAGCCTGGTAGCCAGTGCTGTGAGCCTTTGTTTAGCAGTCTCTAGGGCTTCAGATGGAGTCAGTGCCTTGTATTTTTTCAGTAGCCAAGTCTTATCCTTAATCTCTACACCCTTCTGTAGTTCCACCAGCTGACTAACTTCTCTCCGGGTTGCCTTGATCTTATCCTCCAACCTCATGTTCATTTTGATCATGTAGCCAAGCATCTCCAGGATTACAGAGGCTGTAGCTTATACCAGTTCATTGGCTGAGTTATGGTGGTAGTAGAAATTGTCATTAGGGCTCTATTGGCATCTTCTAGCATACTATCTGATGGTACTTCTCCAACGAGCCTTGGTAATCAGTCTCGAGGGTTGACTGTAGCTAGTTTATCCATGATCTTATGCCTCATATCAGCTGCTGTGCTCTGTAATGGAGGGGGTGGCAGTGAAGTTCCAGCTTCAGGTGTTGGCTGCACATCTAGTTGTTCTTCCGGGTCTTCTTCTTGAGTCTGGGAGGTAATGTGGA
>ML682058.1:7307185-7441180 GCA_007922195.1 Podocnemis expansa
CAGCTGCTGTGCTCTGTAATGGGGGGGGGGGAGGGCGGTGAAGTTCCAGCTTCAGGCATTGGCTGCATCTCAAGTTGTTCTGGGTCTTCTTCTTGAGTCCAGGATGTAAGGTGGAGTCGGACTATCTCAAGTTGTGAGAGCAGCTGCCTCTTTACTATGTTGAAGCATTGGGTAATTCGCTGTTTCTCAGTTAGTGTGGATGTAGGTCTTTTTGTCCATCCATAGGTCCCTCCTACATTTCATATCTCCCCTCTCCTTAGGTCTACTGGTGTAGTAGCATTCCATCAATTCCAGGTTCTCTTGTCTCATCCATGTATGGTTTGTTCCAGTAGCCCACTTATCGTCAGATCGTCCTGGTTCCCCAACATCTGGCCCGGACCTTGTTAATCCCGGCGATGTCCGAGCCGGCACGACTCTCCTAGTTCGTGTCACTCTCATATTCTAGGTAGGGAAGTGAGGCATTAGGGGGTCTTTTGCCCAAGGATCCCTACTGGGAAGGTAGGCAGGTACCCACTGGGATTTGAACCCCGGTCTCCTGTATCAAAGGGCATCACTCTTAACCACTGCACTATCCAGTCACCTATATATATAAAATAAGGCTCCTGAGCAATTCTTTCAGAACATCTGGAAAGGAGAGAGATTCTAAATCACGAAAAAAGATATGAAGTACAATCCAAAGCAGTCAGACTCTTGAGATGAGCCTCCTATGCCACAAAAACATACGAAAAACAAGAAAGGAAAGACAGAAAGTAGCTTGTAGCCATTCTGTGAGAAAAGAGAGGTTTTGAGGAAGAAAACCCAGGCAGGACAATAGATCCTGAGATCCTAGCCCTGAAAGAAGCGACAACCCAGAGAAATTACAGGGTAGAAAGCCTGACAAAGCCTGGGTAGGAAGAAGCCCAGGGAAACAGCAGCAAAGAGTGGGACTGTGCAGACATTGGTTGTGGATTATAGGGTCCCTGGACTAGAACCCAGTGTAGTTGGAGGACCCAGGTTCTCCTGCCAATCACTGGTGAGGTGGCAAGAGTCTAGAGAAGGAGACAAGGACATTACAAAGCCCTGAGGGAAGAATGTGAGGACTAGGGGCCTGGAATAGTGGTCAAAGACAATCCTTTGAGGACATTGAACTGTTTCGTGTTGGTCTGTGTTACCCCAGAAGGAGAGGATGTTAATATTGTGAGCTGGATGGAAGGAAGGTTTACAGAAGAGAGACCACCACCATCACAAAGGAGCCACTGTCAACAGGGGAACTGGTGAAAACAGCTGTTAGCTTGTACCTAACCACAAGGAGGTGCTCCTGCATCTATTAACTCTGTTACAGTTTATTATAAGGAATTTCTTGCATTCCAGTTATAAACAGGGGAACCAAACAATGGAGGAAGATGACAATATTTTGTAGCACAATAGGCTGCATCCCACATTTGCAGTTTCATCTTTTTAATATTTTACCTCATTTTCCAGTGGAGGAAAAAACGTAAAGAATTCAAATATTCCCTGACAGCACTTGGAGGACATCCAATCAAAGTCCTAGTGCACGAAAATCAAAGTGAAACTGACCAGTTTATTTTTGTTATACACACTGAATGAAATATTTAAAAAGTAAACATAAGATGGGAAAATAAAAGCAACTGGATTTAAAAAGCATCTTGTCTTCATTCTGGATTTTATTTTTAAATGCAAATTAACTTTTAAAAATGCTTTTATTTAGTATGATAATATTGTAAATAACTGAAATACTGTAAAGAATTTTGTCTTTTCAAACAGGTTCCTTTTAAGCTAACAGTGTCTCATTAATGGCAACAAAAAGCCAACTGCAAGCGATTCTATTCTAAGCTATGCACAAACAATGAGAGGTAACTCCAGGAAAGTGAAATTAGCCTGGGTTAAGTAGTAAGTAGTAATGGGAAATACATATATGGATCAGGATCCGTAATATATGCATGTAGCAGAAATAGAAAGAACAAAGTGGATCATATTTCAAGTGGAAGGCGAATTAGAGAATAAAGGCGATGAAGGCCAGGAACTAATGCAGTATTTTTTCCCATTACTACCGGCCTGAACTTAGAGGTTGTACATCAATGAAGAAGGCAGTTAGAATATTACAGAATGGAAATAAAATCTATAAAATATATGCAGCATTACTCAGATGCATTTTCAGGGAGAATATTAGCAGTATGGTTTCTAGCACTTGCTATAGAGTCATCATTTAGATAACCTGAGGACTGATGAGACAAACATACTAGGGAGCAAACAAAAAAGTAATGAGGTTGACTGATGTTCAGCATGTCTCAAGGATTGACAGTAATGATACCTCCAAATAAGGAAAACAGATTATAACACATGACACTGCATCCAAGCCCAGCTCTAAAACATGATTCACAAAGTACACTTCATCTAAACTCACCCCCCTTGCTGGTGTTTGGGGGAAAAAATTAACAATAAGGCAAATTCAGGGTCTCCTAACATTGCTCCCCTCAGGACTGCTCAGTCCAGACCCTGGGTTCCCTCTGCCTCAAATCCACTCTCATTCCCACCTTATGTCTAGGGTGGCATGAATTAGCCACTTTCAATAGTGAGCCACCAGTTAGCAAGGCAGGTCCACAAGAACATTGCTTCTGTGCTGCATGAGGGATTAAATATTAAAGACTCAGCTCTGCCATCCTTGCTCTCTTTGAGTAGTACATATTTTGATTAGCAAAACAAGCAAGGAGTCCTGTGGCACTTAAAGACTAACAGATTTATTTATCGCATGAGCTTTCATGGGAGAAAATCCCACTTTGTCAGATTCTTTGAAAGTGAGATTTTTTCCCCCATGGCAGCTCATGCGATAAATAAATTTGTTACTCTAAGTGCCCCAGGACTTCTTGTCTGTTTTTCATATTTTGAGTAGTCCTGCTGATACCAACACTAATAATTGCTAGAATGAGCCACAATTGTTAAACCAGATGACCATGAGACACTTTAAGGGACCATTCAGCAAGCAATCTGACCACAGAAATGATAAACAAGACCGGAAAATGATAAATGCTTCCTATCCCTGTTGCAAATAGTGTCACACTATTCAACTTGCAGATAAACAGTTATGGTCTTTTTACCCTACCTGCCAGCTCCACAAGCTAATTCTGGTCTATTTCCATCTTGCACATCACCACCACCACCACCAGGAACTGGACTTTGCTTCCCATATTAGACCCTCATCTATTGCTGGGTAACCCAAAGAGTTTACATTATGCCCTCAGTGACACAGTTACAAATCTAGTAATGGTTAATAGGTTTGCACACTTGACTTCAAACTATGGATTTTTGCAGGTGCCACTGAGAGCATAGTCACAAGATAGTGGATTGGCACCAATGTTCCCTCTAATTACTCATAGACTGTGTGCGCAAACAATTTCTTTGTGTGCACAAAAACATTTTTTGTGAGCACCAATATTAGCACTATTGAATTTTTTTGTGCGCACTTTATTTTTTTGTGTGCACAGGTTTCATGACCTGTGTGCGCGTGGACACACACACAGCTTAGAGGGAACAGTGATTGGCACATGTGTAACTGAGTGCCTAGCATGCCCTGGAGTGCCTCTAACAGTGATGTTGATCCATGCAAAGTTTAAAAAAAAAAAGCCAGCTTGTCTGTCTGAGCCCACCAGAGTAAGTATGTGGCTCCGGCAAATGGGAAAGGAAGGAGAACTGCCATCTTATTTACAAAATGAGCTTATTTAAGATGGAAAAAAAACAGTGAGATGCTATAAATAGGGAGTCCCAGAGTGTTATTTCTACAGAATAGAACTGCGTTTTAATGGCCTTATAAGTTGTAAAAATAATAAGTGGGGTTTTTTATTCCACTGCACATACTTCAAGTGTGGCTATGAAGGATAAGCTAAATACAGAGTGTCTGGAAAAACTCAGTACTTGCTACTCAGTAATGACAAATACAACAAGATGTCAGAGTCTACACTAAGTATAGTCTCTTCCCCTGTGTTCTGCAAGCAGGTATTCTCTATCTGCAGTGGTGAATACTGAAGCTTTACTAGCACTCATTATTTGACCCAAAAGTTTGCCTAATCTTTGATCCAAACACAAAACACATAGATGCTGAAGGTAAAAAAAAAAAAAAAATAGTTTGGTTAGTTATTCCAGTTTTGTGAGCCTCTGTACTTCCTTGCCTTGGTAGGGATGACAGTCAAAAGAAAGCATGGAAATAGCCTGGTGAAGATGACTATTTCTGGCCTGCCCAGTGGCAGAAGCTAACAAGCCTCATAATAAGTCTTTTCTTCCAAGATTTATCTGATTTGCCACAACTGAGCATGTCCAGTTTGTGGTGGGAAAATATTCAAAAATTATTTGTGAACATTCATTCGGTCTTTGAGACACATTCATTATAACTGCAAATTTACTTCTTTTTTGTCATCTTTTCCTGTAACTATTCAAGCAGACAACTTTATTCAAAGGAATGTTCACTGGAACCATAAATTTTCAGTGAACACTGGGATAGAAAATTTAAGTAAAATTCTAATTTGTGATCATAACCATTTGCACTCTGGAAACCTGAACCAAAGAGGAATGCTCTCCTGATGAAAACATACCATGTGACTGTAAATTCACACCATTAAATATTTCACCGATACACACAGTGAAAAGGCTGAATTGGTGGCTCAATATGAAATATATTTGCTTAAAACATTTAATAAATAATTCTGAAAGAACAAGTTTATGATAGTTCCATCTGTCTGATGATTAGTGGACATCAAAAGAAATTAAATTCCACTGTTTGCTATGAACAGAGAATCCTGAGTCTAATTCTAATATGGAAATAGTTCAGATGAGCATCAAAAATCAGGGACGACTTCCTACAGCTTCTGAGTTTTGTCTATTGTTCATTGCAGCTATCAGCAGGGAAGGGGGGGGGAAAACATAAAAGAACCTGTAGAAATTTACTACTGCTTTTATCTGCTGCCTATGAATCTTCTGGGTCATCTTAACATTCGGATGGGAAGAGGGTGGAAGAAAGACACTGCAACTTTTTACCATACTCAGCCTTTCAAACTCAGCATAGATGTGGAAGAGGTAATTGAATGCTGTTTTGCATCATGCAACACTAATAAAATTGTCAAATTCAGATTTTAAATTCTCTATTACAAGCAATGACCTGTGAAAGGGGGGCAGGGAAGGACACAGCTTGAACTTTCAACAGCGGGTTGAGCTCACCATGCTGGCCATTAGAAAAATCTTGTTTTGACTTGGTTTGCTGAACAAATTTGATAAACCACTGCCTGAGAATCAATATAGAGCACCAAGTTGTTATACAATACATTCTTGTGAACATAACACTAAGATTCTTCACAAAGAATTGCGTGTCCTTCTAAACTCTGATTATACAGAATTTAAGGACAGACAACCTGCTTATTATAGAATCATAGAAATTGGAAGAGACCATGAGAGGTCATCGAGTCCAGTCTCCTGAACATATGGCAGGACCAAGTACCCTCTTAAACCATCTCTGAAAGGTGCTTGTCTAATCTGCCCTTAAAAACTTCCAGTGATAGAGATTCCACAACCTGCTTAGGCAACTTATACCAGAAGTTAATCACCCTGGCTATGTCTACATTGCAGAGAATTTTCAAAAAAACTTTTTTCAAAAAAATTATTTTGAAATATATTTGGAATGATTATCTCAAAATAACTTTTTTTAAAAATGCTATTTCGGGAGAACAGTCTGGGGACTGGCTCCTTGGCCCAAAATACCATGACTTTTTTTCCAAAAGTGAAGGTCTTCACCGGACTTTCTTTTTCAAAAAAAAGAAAGGCAATGGAAGAGAGAGGCAGGCTTTTTCAAAAAAAAGCCTTTGCCAAGTCCAGAGATGACTTTTTTCGAAAAAAACTCTCTCAAAAAAGGCTATTTTTTAAACTTAACCAGGTGTAGAATTGGTGAAAAAGCGCTTCAGTATTTCGAGATACCAGCACACTGTTTCGAAAAAGCTAAACTTGACACATTTTTCAAAAGAAAAAGCCTTTTTTGAAATAGCTTTTTTTAAAAAAAAGCCATCACCTATTCCGGCAAAGGCCTTTTTGAAAAAGCCTGCCTCTCTCTTCCATTGGCTTTCTTTTTTTTCGAAAAAGAAAGTCCAGTGTAGATTTTTCACTTTCGAAAGAAAAACGCTGTGGTATTTCAGGACAAGGAACTGGTCCCAGGACCTTTCTCCCGAAATAGCATTTTTGAAAAAAAGTTATTTTGAGATAATCATTCCAAATATATTTCAAAATAATTTTTTAGAAAAAAGTTTTTTCGAAAATGCTCTGCAATGTAGACGTTGCCCCCAACAGTTAGGAATTTTTTCCTAATGTTGAACTTAAACCTCCCTTACTGTAATTTAAGACCATTGCTTCTTGGCCTATCAACAGCAGTTAAGGAAAACAATTGTTCTCCCTCCTCCTCATGACAACCTCTTAAACTACGTCTCCACTAGCAAAAGTTAGTTCAGACTTGTCCGAACTAGTAAGTTTTAGGTCAAACTAGTCCATGTTGTTAGTTTGAACTAACTGCCTTAGTTCAAACTTAATAAATTCGAATTAAGCGTTAGTTTGAGTCTTGGCCAGACTTAGTCTGAACTAAGGTTCGAACTAAGAACTTAGTCTGAACTAAACGCCAGTACTAACTCATTTGAACTAAGCATTCCTTAGTTCAAGCTAAGAAATTTCTTAGTTCGAACTAAGAAAAGCCTAGTCTGCCCATGGACTAAATTAGTCCGGATTAAGGATCCTTAATCTGGACTAATTTGCCAGTGTAAACATAGTGTCTGATACTTAAACTGTTATTAACTCAAGTCTAAGTCTCTTCTTTTCTAGATTAATCAAACCCAGCTCTTTCAATCTTCCCTCAAAAGTCAGATGCACACTCCTAATCATTCGTGTTGCTCTTCTCTGCACTTTCTCCAATTTGTCCACATCTTTCCTGAAATGAGGCAGCCAGAACTGGACACAGTACTCCAGTTGAGGCTTAATCAGGACAAGTAGAACAGAAGAATTACTTCTCGTGTCTTACTTACAACACTCCTGTTAATACATCCCAGAATACTATTTGGTATTACACTGCTGACTCATATTTAGCATGTGGTCTACTATGACACCCAGATCCCTTTTGGCAGTATTCCTTTCTAGGCAGTCACTGCACATTTTGTACGTGTGCAATGGATTGTCCTTTTCTAAGTGGAGCACTTTGTACTGGTCTTTATTGAATTTCATTCTGTTTACCTCAGACCATTTAGCCAGTTTGTCCAAATCATTTTGAATTGTGACGCCATCCTTCAAAGCACTTGTAACTCCTCCCATTCACTTAAGTACCTAGACACCACATACAAGAATTAATAGAAGAAGCCGCAGCAGAAGCACTGCTGTGGGTACCATCTGGACCATTTTCTCTGTCCATCCTCAGGATACCATGTCTTTCTGATAGATCACTTTTACAGGGGAAATGACATTGAGTACTTCAGCAGCCTCTTTAGACATGAAAGTGGTGATGGTGTTGACATGCTGGTCCCAGGATGTTAGAAAGAAAAAGTGGGTGAAGTAATATCTTTTATCTTTTCCGATGATGAGAGAGATAAGCTTTCATGTTTACACAGAGCTGCTCTTTGGGTCTGGGAAATGTGTTCAGTGTCATAGCTAAATATCAGTTGGAAAAGATTATTTGCTATAAGTAGTTAATACACATTTCCAGGAACCACTCAAGGTGATTAACACCTCAAAAGATCAGATGCCAAACATGGGTCCAACAAAGAAAGACATTTTTAAATAAATGCACTTGAATGTATGCATATAGTCCTAGACCCACGCAGCTGCACCTAATGGGAAGATTTTCATTTACACTAAAGTCACTTCATACCACTCTGATGGTGTAAAGGTGCCTTAAGGAGAAAGTAAGCTATATTTACATACAAATTATAAGTGTAGCATTGTAATCTGCTTCAGTGTGAATGAGATTGTGATGCAGTGTCTCTTCCCAAGCATTTAAACCATGGGTGTCTTTTTTCCCTTGTAGCAAATTAATCTATAATAGTCTATTTTAATAGCTTTTACGCTGTCTTTCTCCACAAGTCACTTAATCATAAATTCACCTCTATAATTCATAGCTTGAGCTAATAGAATTTTAGTGAATTGAATTCCATCCATCAAGACTGACTCACATGAATAATGAAAACTTAAATAAATCTGGACAAATGAAACTCTTTTTATAAAATTATGGAGAAGCAGGGCCAAACTCTGTTGCAAGCCAGCGAGTGAAGATAACAGAGCTGTGGTAAGGTGCACGTACCTAGTAGTACAGTATTGGTGTTAGCATCCACATACTTAGGATATATCCTACACTACAGAAAAACAAAACCCAACCAGCGGCAACAAGTCTCAGAGCCCAGATCTATAGACCCAGGCTTGTGGAGTTTTTGCTAAAACACTAAAATTAGTTGTGTAGATGTTCTGGCTCAGGGTGAAGCCCAGACTCTGAAATCCACCTGTCTACCTCCATCGTACTCAGAGCCTGAGATCCACTCTGAGCCAGAAAGTCTACATGGCTGTTCTTAGCACCATAGTGTGAGCCTCATTTGTAGCACCATAGTATGAACCTCAATTTCTGGGCTCAGACTAACTGTCACAGGGTTTTTTTTTCTTGTTTTGTTTTGTTTTTTGTTTTTGTTTTTTCTGTTTTGTTTCACAGTGTAAACATACATGAAGTCCTCGTAAATCCTAGTACAAAGTAGCCATGCATGGACTGGACTGAGGACCACTTCAGGCAGTTCCCATCATCATAGGTTATAGGCAGCAGGTCTAACAGTAAAATTCCATGTAATGCCCTCAAGGATGAGAGCTTCTACACAGGTTCCAACTTTGGTGATAACCTCAAAAGGTAGCAGGCATGATTAAAGAATTACAGACTCTCACCAAAATGCACTGGCATATGATAGCCAGAGCTTTCAGCAGGGGAACATTAAACAAAAGCAGTGCCAGAAACATCTTTGCCCCACCATTATTTAAGGGATATGAGTGATAGATGGATATAGAGGAATCTGTGGAGCTGATTAAATTTTCTGATGGAGAACGGGTTAGTTAAAACATATCTTCAAAAATATTTGTTCATGATTTTTCTCCCCAAAGCTGAAAGCCTTACATTTCTCTTCCCCACCCCCACCCCCATCATTTCTCATTCCTTTTCCTTCTGTAAGTATTGAATCTTTTTCTGTGCCTGTCACTAGGAGATGGAACTGTTAAATGAACCGTTGTAAATTGAAGAAAACATAGGAGGATTTTAAAATTCCTCCAATTATTCATTAAAGCACTTCAGTACCTCCCGTTCTGATGGCATAATCCATTTTTAATTAGGCAGGGTGTTAGGCATCCTTTGTCAAGCATCGATAAAAGGCAAGAAATTACCTCTCGTACCGTCAAAGCATCACCTGACTGCAGCTAACATCTCCTCTCTTGTTACAAGCACGTCTATCCACTATAAACTAATTGTACCAGAGCAGCCTTCAACAGTTCTCTAGCAGTTCATAAGCATTTGGATCCTGCCTTAACTACACTGGGGATTTGAAACCCTGTTAGCACCTTTCCAGAAGGCTACATCTAAACATACTGCAGTTCTTGTTTGAAAGGTATAAAAGGGTTTTAAATCTCACTATAGAAGGGCCTTAGCAAATCATGAGAATTTCTGAAACCCATTTTTAGTACAATAGTTTAGTTAATTTAAGGACTTTTCTAAACAAACATTTAATTCATAGAAACCTGGGATATGAATCTACATTACACTAGCTTGTCTGCACCAACTGTAGCTGTGGACACTGCTGAAGCACACACACACTTGCAGTTTGCTAGGGCACTTTGATGTGCCTCTCTTTGAATAATAGCAGATTTAAACACACCAACGAACTGTTTCCATTGTCTATACAGCAGGGGTCTGAAACACACAGCCCGCAGGCCACATGCGGCCCCTAAAGCTATTTCCTGCGGCCCACAATGACACGATCATTACCAATATTTGCAATATCATTGTATGGAAAGGTTTCAGTGGTGCAGCCCTCGGGTTAACATACTAGTACTCATGTGGCCCTTGTGGTGATTTGAGTTTGAGACCCCTGGTCTACAGCAATGGTTCTCAAACTTTTTCAGGTTGCGACATGACCCTGCAAGACATACCAGCCTACCTCCCCCCCAACGCCAAATCCAGTCATCTCCTCAGCTCTGTGTGTGGTGACACTGGTCTACAGCCAAGCCCTAAGATATAACCACATTTCATCTGATCCCTCAGACAGAGACAGATATCTTCAGCATCTCTATCAAGCATTCTTAAAAACTACGATATGCACCTGGGGAAGTGAAGAAGCAGATTGACTAAGCCAGACAGGTACCCAGAAGTCAACTACTACAGGAGAAGCCCAAGAAAGAAAACAACAGAACACCACTGGTCACCACCTGCAACCCCAAGTCAAACCTCTATAGCATATCATCAATGATCTACAATCTATTCTGCAAGACAGTCCCTCGCTCTCTTAGGCCATAGGAAGGAGACATCTCCCCATTTACAGACAGCCCCTCCCCCCCCAACCTTAAGCAGATACTGACAAGCAACTACAGACCTAACAATAGAAACATTAAAGCAGGCACATATCCCTCCAACAAACCATGTTCCCAACCTTGTCCACATATCTGCACAAAAGATATCCTCATAGGACCTAATCAAACCAGCTACTCCATCAATGGCTCATTTACCTGCTTGTCCACCAATATGGTTTATGCCAGGTATGGCCAAACTGCGGTTTGGGACCCACATGTGGCTCTTGAATGAAAAAGTGTGGCTCCCAGAAGAACATCAGCAAGTCAATTTAGGAAAGCAGCATCAGCCTAGGAGTTCAGCAGGGGATTGGGACAGTGGGTAGAAGCGCAGCATGGTCAGGATTTTAAAAAGCTCTAGCCTACAGTCTTCTACATGGAGCAGCAGCTAGGTTTTTACTGTATAGGCCTATTTTTCGTGGTAACCTTAAGTAATTATTAGAATTTGACATTAGTAGGATCAATATTTGCCCTCTTTTTACAATAAAATTAAAGTGAGCAATGAATTTTAAACTTAGTAATTTTGGACTAGGTAAAACTATATGGCTGTATGACTCAGTGTGGCTCTCAAAGTTTTAATAATCCACTTGTGTGGCTCTTGAGTTCCATAAGTTTGGCCACCCCTGGTTTATGACGTCGTGTGCCAGCAATGCCCCTCTGCCTTATACACTGGACAAACAGAAGAGTCTTTGCAAAAAAGAATAAATGGACACAAACCTGACATCAGAAATAACATTCAAAAACCAACAGGTGAACACTTTCAATCTCCCTGCTCACTCAGTTGATGCTATGTTAATAACTGGACTTAAGCAAATGGATTACAAATCAAAGCTTCAAAGAGAAAGCATGCAGATTTGGTGCCATTGCCTTAGGGCTAAATAGGGATTTCAGGTTTCTTTTTCTTTTTCTTTTCTTTAAACTGTAACAGGTGATTTTGCCTTCTTTTTACCTCGCCTCCTTCTAATATGCTGTTCAATTCACTGTAACACTTTGACCTGATACTGACTTACACTTCCCTGCATTTATTTCCTCCCATTCTATAAGTTCTCCATCTTCAAGCATCTGACAAAGTGGGATTTTCTTCCATGAAAGCTCATGCAATAAATAAATTTGTTAGCCTTTGTGCCACAAGACTCCTTGTTTGCTTTACTCAGCAAACTGTTGGTGTCTCTTTCAACAGTTTGTGTGCAGCAGATTCACATCACAGCATGTCATAAACTAAGCATATGTGTAGACAAGCCTTGAGGAAGAGGAAATCCTGTTATTTATTTAAGAGAGTTCCACCAAGTGCTTAGCTCAGGGGAAGCTTGACTCAGATGTGGATGCCAGTGGTCTCTACTTAATTTACACATTGCTCTTATAGCAGATAAGCAAAGCTATGGATAAACTACTCAGATGTTTATGTGATGTGGCCAGCACATACTTACTAGCTGGTACTGTAATGGGCTAAGATCCCCTACAGATAGGGCACAAAAGGAGACCCATAACTAGAGGTGTACAAATAATTTATTTTCAGGTCACTGACAATTTAAAAAAAAAGCCCCTCCCCCCCAAATTGCTTGGGCCAAAACAAAGTATCTTGCTCAAACCCACTAAATTTTATTAGATTTTAACCATTTTAAATATCTGATTAAAAAAAAATTAAAGGACATGTTGAAATAAAAAACATCACAGAACTGAAGGCCAGAAGGACCTAGATCATCAAGTCTGAATTCCTGTTTATTATGAGCCTCTCCCACCACAGTCACTACCCAGCAGCACCCACACACTAAACTTCACAATAGCAAGGAATTAATTTTAGTGAGACATACCCAGGTAAACTTGCTACATGTCCCACGCCCACATGCTGAATAAGAAGGGAAGATTCCCCCTCACCCCCATGACTATCAATTTCATCTGGAGAAAAATTCTTTCCTATTCCTAGATATGGTGATCAGTGAGACCCTGGCTCAGCATGTGAGCAAGACCAGGCAGCCAAGCACCCGAGAGTATGTGTTCAGTGCCAGCTCAGAGCCCTGGCCTTCTCCATCCGATATCCTGTCTTTAATTTTGGCCATCTATGGGGCTTCAGAGGATGGACATGACCCCCGCCCCTGAAGACGCTGGGGAAGAAAAGTTCATCCCTGATCTTTGCAGATGACTGCTCTGAACGAAAACAACAAAAATAGGTTTAAAAATGTGAAAGTGAAATGCTCTGACTTCTCAGAGTGGGTTGTTAAAGTTCATTTGACTCAAACAATTGAGCAAAATCCACAGAAATTTGTATTTCAGTATTGCCAAATCTGTATTCTCACCCCAAGGTTTGTGAAAAAGTTTCAGCCAGCTCTACCTGTCATACACACACAGAGAGTTTCTTCTGGGCCCTGATCTACACTTAGAGGGGCTTTCAAGTGGCAGTCGACTGGCAGATATGCAAGGCATGTAAAATGCCTTGTGTTACTGCTGGTAACTTTCTAAGCCACGGGGATACACTGCTGAAAGCCAACCATAAATGGCTTGCGGTAGGCTTTCCCTTATGCTGTCTAGAGGGCAGGAGTTTTGGGACTGACCTTCCAGAGCAGAGCAGTGAGCACACACTCACTCTAGCCCAGAACTTCGGGCTGATGGTGTTGATTTTGCTGCCATCAGTGAAGACATACCCTCAGTCTGCATTCTGCAGCTACAGAAAAGTAGTTATTACTCCCATCCTGGAGGCACCCTCTCCTCCAAACTATCTCCAGCAGCAGAAGGAACCTCTAAAGTTTGTGCGTTTTATAGAATGCTTCATTTATGATCTTATTGAATGAAAGGTGCTGTAAACATAAGTTTATCTAATTAATAAAGAGTTAAAACCCAGACTAAGATTTTCAATATGGGCACGCAAGCCTGGAATCCTAAATCCCTATAGATACAAATATATGACCTCATTTTCAGAGATCCTGAGCACCATCAGCTTCAACAGACATCAGTTAGGCCCCCTCTGAGTATTTCTGGTCACAAAATAGCTGTTCTACTTGATAATTTTAAAGAAACATGTATTAGACCCTGTATAGACGTCAGCCTTTGCAAGGCACTACTACACAGTTTATATCTGAGCTAGCAGGTTTCCCCTTTACATATAGCACAGAAAGTAACGAAGGCAGTTATGGTAAATGTTGGGTCTTTAATAGCAGCTATTGTTTTAAAAATAAATTGTATTCTACTTACAAGAAGCTATTCAAATATGTCTGATGTATCTGGTATACCAAAGGAGAGTAGGGAGAAGAGCAAAACGTAGATGAATAGATTTACCCATCTTTTCTTTGAATGTCATTATAATAATGTGTCCATTATAACCATGTTTCCTGACTGCGTTGTAATCAGGGTGAATGCATATAAAGAAATGTTGCGCTAAGTGATACTGAGGGGAAAGTCAGGATAGCCAGCAGTCCCTTCTCATCATTGCTTAATCTAATCGAAGATCTAAGGCAAAAAACTCTTTGGCAGAAATCTAAAAGCTTTCAGATGAAAATGTTTGGGTTTTTAAATAAAATATCATAATTTTTAGCAGAAAATCTTGATGAAAATGATTCTTTGTTGTTGTTGTTCTCATTAAATTTTCTGTGAGGCCATTTTCCTAACAGCTCTGCTAATGACATCAGAAAGAGCAATTGGGAGAGGTAATATCTTTTATTGGAGGAGCTTCAGTAGAAGCTATTACCTCACGTACCTTGTCTTGCTAATATCTTGGGACCAACATGACTATAAGAACACTGCATACATTACGAAGAGCAGGCTGTTTTAGTCATGGCCTTAGTGAGAACTTCATCTGTGTCCAGCAGCCTCAGTGATGAACCACCCTCTATAGTCATTACAGCTTACTCCTTTCTGGTCTCTGCCTGAGGGACAATATGACAATCAGAGTAATGGAAGCAACTGTGGTAGGCTCAGAAAGTGGATCTAGTCTTGTAAGGTGCTCACCACACTCAATTCACATTGGAGTCAATGACAATGAGGTACTCAGCTCTTAGAGACACAGTGAGCTTCATTACCTACGTAGCACATTAAACAAGATACTGTAGGTGTCTGCCAAACAAACCCAACATACATCATTAACACCTGATGAATATCGAGCTGCTCAAAACAGATCTGTCAATAGCAATTTTCATTTATTTCCCTGTTTTAAAATGACTAATCTTATTTTATAGTTTTTAGGTCAGTGTGGAAAAATCCACAGAGTGTGATCAAGTGGTCAGGAAAGAGATGTTATTGCTGAAATGCTGTAATTCCTGACCTCGGCATTTGGACATTATTGTAGTGGTGCTTGTTACTGAGCCCACTGCCAGCAGGGAGACAAAAAGCAAAAATAAAACTAAATAACCAAAAAGGTTCATTCGTGTAAAATGGAAATGAGGTACAATAATAGTAAAGCTCTTCTGTGTAGGGGGCTATCTCAAAGTCTAGCCTGGAACTGTGGAATGAACTCCCACAAGAATCAGGGGCCACCAAAAACCTCACCACATCACTTTCCAATCTATGTGCAAGGCACATTTCATTGACATTGCCTTTTCTAACATACACTATGTCTATGCTAGAGGGCTCAGAGAAGTCAATTTAATAAGGTCAGCTTACAGAGTCCCCATTTGTTTAAGTCGACTTTACAACGTCAACTTAAATGGCTTTCCTGTCTTAAGGTGACTTTAATGGCCACATTTTGTTAAGTCGACTTAACCCTTGAAGTCGACTTTAAGGGTGAGAGTTAAATCAACTTAAGAAAGTCCTTAAGTCAACTTAATGAACTACAAATATGGCCCTGGAGTTGCTTAAGTAGCATCCAGTTTAGACATACCCATACATAGCAACCTGTATACTTAAAAACAAAATACAATACAAAAATACACACCACACATTTAAAACATTGACAAAACACGTCACTTCATTCTACTCTGTGTGGGTACATGCAGACGCATGCACACACACACACTCCTCCCCCACTGGGGAGATGAAGAGAGAACAAACATATCACATTGCTTAATTTGCTACTGGAAGTCACTCATATGTTGTGGTGATGATCAGCATGGCATAAGACCCTAAAGAATAGAACCAGTCACTCAGAATTCAAGTGAATATTAGTGATTAATTGTAGCATTATTCCTCTAGCTCTGCTCATGACAGATTACCCAAAACCTGACTTCGTCTTTACACTAGCATGCAAGAAACAGAGGATTGGGAGAGAAAAGAGAAGGCAAAAAAGTGACAGGTGATAGATGTTATTTTACTAACTATGGTGTTTAAAACCTCCTTCCCCTAGCTCCTGTGAGGCTTCTAGCACTTACCCTCCCTGCTCTAGCCTGGCCCTGGTTGGGACAGGGCAGGCTTAGTGCCTGCTGCAACTCCACTCCTGGCAGGACCAGCTCAAGATAGGGGCTTTGAGAGCTGCAGCCCCAGGTCTAAGGGGGGCCTCATCCGCCCACTGCCCTGCAAGATCCAGCTCTGCTCAGGCCAGCACAGCACTGGCTGAACCCAGAGGTACTGAGAAGGGCATGACTGGCACTGAGAGGAGTGGGACCCTGGGTCCTGAGGCTGTGATGTGTGACACACACACATACACACCCCCGGCACTTACCCACCATTGCTCCAGCCCCGTGCCAGTTGGCGGGGGGGGTGCATCTGGCTGGCCGTGCACAACACAGAGTGGCACAGGAGGCTCTATGCCTCTCAGAGCCTCCTACATCCCTCCTCCTGCACCTTGTGAAGGGCCACCCTAGTGCCCCCCTCCTCCTGCAACCTACCCCACCCCAACCCCCACCTTCCCCATCGTATGCCACTGTTTGAATTCCTTGCATAACACAATGACTGAAAATTGTTGCCACTTGAGGACTGTTCAGTGCCCTGTGTAAAGTAAGTTGGAAGGCTCCAGTTCTGTTCCAGGATAGGTCAGGTATCCTCTTCACAAAAGTCCAATGCCATATCTGGACATCTGCAAATTTTGAATACAGCAAAGAGCCAGAACCCAGCCCTTACTCCATAGAGGCACACCCTCCAGGGCAAGGATGAGGCACAATGGTGCTACGTAGGAAGTCTACCCTGCTTGTGCCTTTGTTAGTCCCACCTGTGGATAACTGGGAGCTCTGAAGTTTTTCTGTGAATATTATATTGATTTTCACAATGATGAGGCAAGGACACTGCCACTCAAAGAACTGTGGTTAAGGCCTCAGCTTAAGACCTGAGAGAGTTCATTCTTCTTCGAGCGCTGCTCGGATACATTCAGTATCAGGTGTCTACATGCCACAGCACACGGTTGACCGGAAACTCTTTAGCTTTAGCCTGTCAGGACAGGGCTGGTGGCCACCACCCCCTGGCCATCCTGTGGCTATATATATGGCCGCAGCCCTGCTCCTCCCCAATTTTTTCTGCCTGCAGCAAAGGTTATGGAACAGCCTATTCTTGCTTTATACAAGTGCCTGTCTCTTTGTTTTGTTTTACGTGTATTTTTTGCTGGAAGATCTGTTTGTGGACATCGCCAGCGTTCCTACTGAGTCCTTCCAACAAAAACCTGAACCCAGGGGACAACCCCCACGGGAGGTATTTTAATGCCTGTGTGAGTTCACCGGGTGGATTATGCTCTATCTGCAGGTTTTTTAAATGAAGGACTCAGGAAGACAGGGAGTGAATGCTGCATAACATCACTCCGGAATGGGCTCTGCAGCCGACGCCGGGTACATCTGTTGCACCCAAGGATTCACTGGCCTGAACAGGCACCAGAGCTCTCTCTGTGCTGTTCTCCGGCTATGAATAAAAGCCGTGATTGGCCTCTAACTCAGCGCCACAGGAGCCCTTTCGGCACCGCTCTCCAACTATGAACAAAAGCCACGATCGGCCTATAACTCAGCACCGTGTGCTTGGTCTGCACTTGAGCCCTCTTGGCGCTGCTCTCTAGCTATGAATAAAAGCCGCGACTGGCCTCTAACTCAGCACTGTGTGCTCAGTTGGCACCAGAGCCCTCTTGGTGCCTCTCTCCGTCTATGAATAAAAGGCATGATCAGCCTCTAACATGGCACGGCATGCTGGATTGGCAGCAGAGTCCTCTCACCGCCGCTCTCCAGCTGCGAATAAAGAGCCACGACTGGCATCATGCTTGGCACCCTCTCACACCATGTGATCTTATCACTGGCACCTCCTCTGCGAAGAAAAGGCTGGAGCATCTGAGCTCTGCGCTTTGGCAGCCGTGCCACATACCAGTCAGCACCAAGGCTCTCTCTGCGCCACTCCTCACCAGAGCTCAGGTAAGCACGCTCGGTGTCAGCTTCGGCAACGAAGTGCCAGTACCATTTCTGGCCTTCCCCTCTGGGGTAAGCGCCTAGAGCCTATCACGGTGCCACCCACATTGGAGGCCTTTGAAGCGGCAGAGGCCCTTTGGCTCCTGAAGATGCCGCCAGGCTGCCGAAGCAAATGGTAAATCCTCCTTCCTTCCTCTACTTTACTCAGCACCAAGGGGAGCGCTCACTACTTGGGCCCAGCACCACTGTGAAACTGTGGGCTCCAACCCCAATGATGCCGACACCTTTGCCTTGGCACTGCAAGAGATCTGAGAGTGCATTCCTCAGGCCTGGCCTCTTACTGAAAGGTCTGTGGCACTGGGTTCTTTCCGCGTACTGCACTCAAAGCTGGCTACCTCCTACTGAGGCCCAACTCGGTGCTATGGCCTCAGATGAGGGCACCCCAGTACCAGGATTGTCCCTTCTCCTGACTATAGCCATGAACAAGGGCCAGGGTCTTACAGGGAAGACCCTACCACACTTTAACCCCTTCACTGGGTTACCACCTACCTGGGTCAGGGTCATGCCCCTCGAGGGGGACCAGGACCCCTTATTAGACTTGGTGTTTGAAACCTCTGCGGTTGCTATTACAATCTTCCCCATTCATACTTGTGTCCTTGACATTGCTGGGACACACTGGACCGAGCTGCTCTGATTCATCCCCGAGTCCCTTAGGAGTCAGAAGGTTTGACCTCCTTGGTAGAAAAAGTCTATTCACCTTCAGCTTTTCAGCTGAGGGTTGCTAGCCATCAGGTCCAGGTTAAAAGATATTCCCTAGACCTGTGGGATGCTATGTAGTGTTTTAGCAGCTTCCTCCCACAAGAACACTTGGAGGATCTGGATGCCTTAATCGAGGAAGGTGCCTTGGCCTCACGTGATGCCCTTACAGTGGCATGGGATGCCTTGAACACGGCCAGCCGCAGCACTGCTATAGCTATGGTTACACGCAGAGCAGCCTGGCTTCGGGATTTTGACCTCTCCTAGGGCTTACAACAGTCCATATTAGACCTTTCTTTAAAGCGACAGTCTTTCTTGACCTGCCCACTGACTCCCTGATCCATGGCAACTGTGCTCATAGGTCAGACCTCAGAGCCCTGGGTATGCTTATTCCCTGGGTGCTTCAATGTTCTCCCAGTCTACCGAGACCTATGTTCCCTCTAAGCTGTGTGCGTGTGTGCGTGCACACAGGTTGTGAAGCCCTTGCGCACAACAAAATAAAGCATGCACAAAAAAATTCAATAGTGCTAATATTTTTGTGCTACTTTAAGAAGGTGGTTTCAAATAGCATGTTTCAAATAAGATTTTGTAATTTATAAAATCATTTCCATCACCATATCAAAATAAAATTTAGATATTATTTGCATCATACACACTTGCTTCATTGTGCTTACAAGTTTCACCATACTAACTGGAGTGTGCACAAATTTGGACACTGGTTCTGAAAATTTGCACAAAAGAATTTTTTTGTGCACACAGACTATGAGAAATTAGAGGGTACATTGACCGTGACCTGAACTCATGGGGGAGGGGTACTTGTTGTCCCCCCTACACACACACACAACCGAAAGGGCTACCTTTTAGGAGCCTTTGGACCGTGGGATGATGGTCCCTTTCCCTTGTTATAGGTGATCAGCTCCATCAAACGCTTGAACATCAGGACGGTACCCTAAATGCTTTTGTTAAATGCCCCCTCACAATCAGCCTGGGGATACCTCTTCCCTTACCATACTCTGTGGGTCAGGTAAAGGCCTGGCAACCAGAGAACTCTCCTCACAGGCACTTGGTTCCAGTCGCATAAACTCTTGGAGCCTTGGTGGCAATCCAGAGGTCATAGAGGTATGAGCAGGCACATGATGCCCCCCACCAAAAAAAAGAAAAAAAAATAAACCATTATAGTCCTTTGGGACAAGGGGAACATACCTACATCTCTGCCAACTCCTTCCCACTCGGGCACACTAAAAAGGGTATGCTCCCATGCCGCTTTCCCAAGAGCACTCCTTATCCATGTTGGCCTGCAATGGATTTTGGGGAAACTATTGTGGGATGATGCACCCTGCCCCCTAGCTGACAGGTAAGAGGGCAACCTTGTACTCCTTGTCCTCTATCTTCTCCTTCCTCACCTACCCAGGCAGTGCCCCCTCTTAATATTGGGGCCATGCTCTTCAGACTCGCATTAGGCTTTTGCCAGAGGGATCCTCGAGCCTCACCACAGGGGTTTTGCCTCTTCAGCTCCTACTCCTCCTCTCCAAGGACCTTCACCAGATCACATTGGCCCTTCTGTCCACGGGCAAACCTCAAGTTTAGCCCACAACTGGAACCTCCTCTGCTCTGGTGCCTCCCTCTAACCAGACAAGGGTCGCTTTCCTCTGAAAACCCTAAACAGCCATCTAGGAGCTGCCTTGACCTTTCTATGGCATCCCTCTCCTCCTTAAAATTGCAACAAAGGGAGATAGAACTCTTAACCACTATCAGTATTTGTACACCTGAGTGAGCCATTTGAGGACCTGTGGTCCTTAGCTCAGGGTAGTTCCTCTGCAGAACTCTGGCTCCCAGGGAAACTTACAAAACCTTAACAGGCTGGAAAGTCTGACGCCTTATGGGTGACGATTTTGTAACATCCCCTCTTTCCCTCCTCCATGTTTCTTAAAGAATACAGTGGATTTTCTTTGTTTTCTCTAAGTAGGGGTTGCCTTATGCTCTCCTCTCCTCTTCCTGGGGTCTTTCCCTCTTCCCTCCTCCCACCCGGGACCTGCCCAAGCTTTACGCCTTCCAATACATGGGAAGGCTCACCAACAAGACCCCTTCCCCTCAGAGCAGGTATTATAGACCACATCCGACTTGCATCTTGCCTAAGGACTCGTCTTCTCTCCTCATCAGGAGCTATGCAAGATCCCTCGTAGTTGGTCCGTTGTAGCCAGGACTCAACACCTACACCCACCGCTGGAGAGGAGTCAACCAGCTGTGTTATGAAGGTTGACTGCCTCTCCATAGAAGTTAGAGTGAGAATATCATGTGAAGGAATAGTGAGAATATCTTGCGAGCCATGTGTCCCCACCCAAACACTCTGATTCTGGAGCTCGAGGGCACAACTCTCGAGGTGGACCTGACCTGTCCACAGAGACAGCTGGATACCCCTTCCCACAGTTCAGCATACCTCTCCCTACACGAGTCCATGTACCAGGAGAGTAGAGTAAAAGGACAGGGGAGAGAAAAGCGCACCTAGCCTTGAAGTTGCACCAGCCCCACCCCAGAACCCTACAATGGTTTTTCATTGCCCCTGTCTCAGGTCATTCCCCTGCCCCTTTGGTCAGGGACAACCTAACATGGGAATTCAATCACCCATCTCCCAGTTTCTCTCTTCATGCTGGGATAGGTGTATCTAAGGATTCTCCCCACCTTTTTTTCCCCTACTATAACCTGCTCAAGGGTCACCTCTAGAGAAGGGCCCTTCTGAGATGTCCACTCCTCTCTTTATGATGACCTCCTTGATGTAGCATCTCTGATGCTTTGGGCCCCAGAATGGGTTTGCCAAGCATCTAGGCCTTTTTCCGGGGCCCTCCCTCCAGGCCCTCCATTCCTATGCGTCAATGGATGGAGGGGCTGGGGTCCCCAGCCACTCCTTCCTTGTTATCCTTCTTTCTACGTTAGCTTCCATATGGAGGCGGGACACCTTAGTTTAGAGCGCCCCTTATCAAACCTACCCATGGCATCTCCTGCCGGCATGCCAATGGGGAAAAGCCTTTTGCCTATTCCCCGTTTGGTCAGGGGGTGTTCCTCGCCCCCAGTCTTGGTTAGTAACTTAACCTAATTGACCCCCCCCCACACACTTTTTGGGGGCTGAGGCAGCAAGGGTGGCCATTATTCCTCCCTTGTTCTTCGCCAGTGGCTGTAGGAGCCTGTTGCCCTGGATCATGCTTGCCTTTCTCAGGAGTCGATTCTACTAAGAAAAGGCAACCCTCCTACACTTGATGGTCTTGCTGGTGACAAGGATGTTCTTTTGCTATTATGATATAGCAAATTCCCCGATAATGAACCAGGGACTGCCCCTGTTGGAATTATAGTCTCCTGATAGAGTAGGAAATGACCCCTTGGCACTGTCATGCAGGTCTTCTCTCGAAGATCTTGCACTTGGTGGCATGTCCATAGGCATTCGCCTGGTGGCCCACTGCTTCTTCACCCAATTTTGGGTGCTGTGCCATTTGTGGGTAGCCATGCTGATGGCGGATAAGGCTCTAATTCCGTCCACCTTCCACAGTACGGCTAGCAGTCACCTGATACTGAATGTATCCGAGCAGCGCTCAAAGAAGAATAGTTGGTTACTTTCCAGTAACTGTCCTTCTTCAAGATGGGCTGCTTGGATTCATTCAGGTCCCTCCCGCCATCCACGCTACTCGGAGTTAGCTGTTAGTAGGAACTGGGGAGGAGCAGGGTTGCGGCCATATATACAGCCACAGGATGGCCAGGGTGCGGTGGCCGTCAGCCCTGTCCTGACAGGCTAAGGCTAAAGAGTTTCCAGCCAATCATGCACTGTGGCACCTGATACTGAATGAATCCGAGCAGCCCATCTCAAAGAAGGACAGTTACTGGTAAGTAACCCACTGTTTCCATGCTCTGCCAAGCCTCAGTTCCCTATCTGTTAAGTAGGGATAACAGTACTTGCTTAACTAACATAGGGTGTTGTCAGAATAAATATGTTGCAACATACTTAGATACTATGATAACTGAAGGACATGCAAATACCTTAGATAGAAATTGCTTATTTTCTTCACCATGATCTTGATTATTTGTAAGTAGTTCGAGATTAGTTTACAGAAAACCCACTTCATTTTTTAATGAGGATAAAATTAAATTGCAAAATCTCAGACATTTGCCTAACTGAATCAGACTATGGGTCCTCACTTATTCCTAATTCTCTAGCAACCCTCCACTTCTCCCACCAAACCCTCTCTAACAGAACGAAAGTTAACTCCAGAAAATAGACAAGATCACCCATCTACACAATTCCTACATTTAGCTCTATGGCAGATGCAGCAGATTACAAGAGGTTACATGGGGAAGAAAAAAGATCATTAAGTGCTCAGTTACTATGAGAGCTACATAAATACTGCTATGTCTATACTGACAGTGCAAAATCACCACCATCAGCCCGGCGTTCCAGGAGCACTTAGCAGCAACTCTTAACTCGCCAGAAGCCCTGGCCCCCAGGAGATGTAGGGGAAAGCCGACCATGAGGCATTTGCGGTTGCCTTTCCCAAGTGTGTCCCAGCGGCTAAGGAAGTTGCCAGGATTTACGCAAGACATTTTAAGTGCCTTGCATAAACGCTGGTTGACTGCCGCTGAAAACCTGGCTGAATGTAGACTAGCACTAAGTGTGCTAGACAAAACATGAGCCAAAGGCAGAAAGTTTCCATTAGTTCTTTGGTCAAACATCAAATGCTAGAGCCTTTCTAGGAAATTAAATAAAACTTGAAAGATTCCAGAGTCCTCATTTCAAACTTTTTTGGTCAGATTATAAGAAATAGTTTCACAGATTTTAAAAGTCCAGAAAGGACCATTATGATCATCTAATCTAACCCCTGGTTTACCACAGCCCAGAAAAACCTCACCCAGTAAATTCTGTTTGACCTATAGCAACTTAGAAACATCCAATTTTGATTTAAAGCTTACAAATGATGAAGAATCCACTATGGCCCAAGATAGATTCCAATGGCTAACTACCCTCACTAGTGAAAATGTGCACTTTATTTCTAGTCTGAGTTTTTCTAGTGGTGCTCTTCAGCAGTTTCCCAGGTGTGACTCTGGCAGTTCATTTAACAAAGTCTACTGCCTTTTTTCAGGACTGCAGCAACAGTGATAAGTGAAGTGATTCATCAGCATTGTTTGTACAGGGAGCAGATAAAGTCCAGTAGGTGTGCTACAATTTATCCAAATGAATGACCCCCTTCACACTGTGATCATTGCCTAGGATAGAATAGTTGGCTGGATGTAATGATCCATAAGTGCCTACTGGGAAGGGTTATGTCATAAGCAGACATTAAAAACAGGAAGTAGGATATTTGTTTTTAATGTTTGTGTGTGAAACAGCCCAAGAGGGGGGAGCAAAACATTATACTAACAAGTCATGTTTACTGGTTGATCCAGTTAATAACCCTGGACAATCTTAACTACTTGCTCTCACTTGTGCTTATATGTTATAGTTTTAGATTTCAAACAATCATTCAGACTTATACAAACCTCATGCAATATTAAAATGCTTATGCTACTCGCTTCTGCCCTTGAAGCAGCACAACATGGTTCCAGTGTGCAAGGAATGAGAGAACGGTGGGTTACTCACCAGTTACCGTCCTTCCTTGAGATGGCCTGCTCGGATCCATTCAGTAAAAGGTGTCTCCGTGCCGGAGCACCGGATTGGTCAGAAAAAACCTGTCTCAGCCTGTCAGGAGAGGGCAGGCAGCCTCCGCCCTTCACGCCACCCTGTGGCTATATATACGGCCGCCTCCGACCCCTCCTCAGGTCCTTAGAGTCGCCAACTCCAGATGCGGGGATGGAGGGGAGGGACCCGAATGGATCCCGGCAGCCTATCTCAAAGAAGGACGGTAACTGGTGAGTAACCCACTGTTCTTCTTTGAGCGCTGCTCGGATGCATTCAGTAATAGGTGACTACTAGCCATGCTGATGGATGGCAGGTGGAGTTGGGTCTTCCGCCTTCAGCACAGCAACACGCCCCATATAGGAGAAGCCCATCAACAAGATCCTAGCCAAAGTCAAGAGGCGAAGGCTTTGACATGGCACATAAGAATTGAGAACTGAGGGCCAACCCAAGACAGGGGCAGGACCAAACCCACCGAGACATATGAGCATAAGCAGGTCGGACCAAAGTCACCATAACAGGAATAAAGGATGCAACGTGAACATAGAGGGTTGCGTTTAGATGCTCCACATAGGTGGAATAGCACGAGGTATGATGGCCAGAAGATAATGTCTGGCCATAGGGCCTTGTAGCATGACCTCATGGGAAATGCTGGATGCCAACATGTGAGGAGTTAGCCGTAATAACCATGGTCTGCAGGAGAATGAAGAAAGGGATAAATATTACTCCATCAACTGAGCACATCAAGGCCCAAGCTGGGAACCAAAGAGTCATGGACTAATCTGGTCGGCTGCGTGGTACGCAGGTAGCCGCAAGGGAATAACCTTATCCCTTGGCCTGGCCACAACCAGTCCTGTGCGGTCTGGTCGATGCAAGTGAGAGTGAAGGTACAGGAATGTATGGGTGGGGCCCCAAGAACGACCAAGAATGGTCTCGCAAGAAACTTCACAGCAGCATATTGAGAGCCAATCTCAGCAGTGCAGGTCATAAGGTATGCTGGCTGTAAGATTCAAATTAGTGTGCAAGTGCATGTTTCCAGCTGAGTCAGGTACCAAGAACCGGATTCTCGCAGAAGGGGAACTCCAGGACACTAGCACCACAAGGGGGCATGGTGGCCTGACGTAGTACTACTGGATTGGTCCTTGTAAGGGCCTCAGTAGCATGAGCTCACGGCGAAGGTCTGCTTTGGCCTATAATCTCGTGGGGTTCTCGCATCACGAGGGCCATCACGAAGGCTACACGAGGGAGGGAGAAGAGAGACAGGGAATAATGCCAGCTATCGCTTGGCCACCCAATCGAGGGGCCAAGAGGCTCATAGAGGTGCCATATTAGGTCACGGTCTCGAGTGCCTATCGCATTACCAGGAGGGATAGTACTACCGCTATGCCGCGCCAATGTAAGCACCAGGGGAAACTCCTGGATACAGGGGTTACCCCCGAAAATATGGTCACCAAGGAAGGAAGGTTCATTTTCCTACCACCTAGGAAGTGAATCTACCCGCAGAGTGACAACTGTAGTATCTCAAGGGTACCCTGGGGTTAGAGAACCAAAACGAAGTATTATCCCCAGCCGGGAAGTTGGAAGGTGATTTTGAGGGAGGTACAACTCCTAAATTCCTGAATATTGCGGGAAGCAGGGCTCTAGATTGTTTCCCTCTGTTCATCACATAAATGGATAGGCAGTGTATGTCAATGATTCCTCAAGAATTGAGGAGGAACAGCAGTCCTAGTGAAGCGCCACCAACGCACATGGGGGTGACCCCATGGTAGAGCCATAGGTCCCCAAGCAGATGTAGTGGGAAGACCCCCGGGGGGAGGAGGTGGGGCAGGGGGCACCCCCTACCAGGGTACATGACCAAGGGGCAGAGAAGGCAGCTACAAGTCACTCGGCAAGGATTCCCTCTGCTTGGAATGTGGCCTCCGGCCCGGTTATGACGGGGGCTGGTGCCACAGAGGAGGACGCTGATATGGAAAGACCCCGACAAGGTATCCCACTGCTGTTCCCCTTCCATGGGGATGTGACATTGGCGCCATCCCTTAGGTTCCCTGATCTGGAGGTTCCAGTAGGGTACACTAGGTCCCTGCTTCACGAGTGAAGGGAGTATGAGAAGAACTGATCACCGTTTTTGTGAGGTGGGCCTAGGACGAGGGCTCCTAGGGTAGGTGCCTTGGCAACCACTGAGATATCTGCAAGGCAAGGGGTGTGTGGAGCCCTAGTTTCTGTGAGGAAAGGGGAGTGTGGAGTGGGAGGGGTGCGCCATTCGCCTTGGCCCCCCCCGAAGTCTAAGATCCACCATGACTATGTGGACGCATCCCATTTGATGAGTAGGAGGTGGTTCTCATCGAGTTGAAGTGTCAGGCCCACAAAAGGGCTGGTTACTCGTCATGCTGGCGGTTTGAAAATGAAGGTATTCCCAAACCCCTCCCCCCCGACCGGGAATTGAGAAGGCCTACCTGATGGATGGCATCAGGGTCACAGGAGTGGTCCTGTGAGTGAGCGCACGTCTTGGAGCCTCTGCAGCAAAGGCTGGGGCTACTACGAGACACACTTCTCATCCCTGGCAAGAGTGTTGGTGCAAATGACACAGGGTTGAAGGATACCCGGGGAAGGAGGGGGGGAGGGGGGAGGGGTAGATTCCCTATGAGTGCCTGAGGTAGCCCCTGCTGAGGGAGTGTAGGGTTGGACCATCAGTGCAGGCAGGGGGCGTCTTTGTCTTGGTGAGGCCCATGCCGCCCAAGATCAGAGGAAAGAAACCCCAGTCAGGGTTGGACACCTGTGGAGGCAGTAGCAAAAGAGAAAAGGGGGGGGGTCTGGTTCCCACTGAACCCTGTTCCCCTTCGAGGGGAGGAAGAGGGTGCTGACAATCTACTGTGGTGATGCCCTGAAGTCTTTACTCCCCAAGGTTCAAGAGTGGGGTGGCGGTGAGTTGGGTGGGTCCCTTCCCTGTGGGAGAGAGGAAGACGGGGTCTCAGCCTTTGCAGCAGATGATGGTGGTGGAAGGGAGTTTCCTGTGTTCCCACCATGATAGAGATGAGTGTGAATTTGGGGGATGGGGCATTACCCCAGAAGACTAAGTGGGAGGGGTGGGCCCAGGAGGAAGCAGGCCAAAGTATTTGGCCTCTCCCCGGGGGTCTCGAGTGGTGCCCACCACAAATAGTGTTTTTGGGGGAAACAAGGCGTCCCTTTCAAAGAGCAGGTCGAGGACTGCTTGCTGCACATTAGGGGGCACTCTAGCCTCCCTAAGCCAGGCCACCCAGTGGATGGTTACCGCCGAGGCCATGGTGCAAGCCGCTGTGTCCACTGCGTCACATGCCAAAAGGAGGAAGTCTTGAGATATTATGTTGCCTTCCTCAAAAAAGGCATCATACTCCTCTCTGGCCTCAGGTGGGAGCAAGCGTCGAAATTTCATGATTGACTCCCACACATCCAGCAAGTGTTTGCTGGTTATGGGTTGGTTGTTTGCCACTTGCAGTTGAAAGGCCAATGAGGAGTAGACCTTACGGCCCAAAAGGTCCAGTTCCCTGGCTTCCCTGGAGGATGGGAGGAGGTCACTGGGGTGCTCCCCCGCGCCTAGCGCCATTTGCACCACGTCCCTTGGGGGGACTGGGTGACTGGCGAGCACTGTTCCTTCTAAGGCACGCGGCAGCGCGGCCACGCACTTGAAAAAATCCTGCTGTGCAGGATTTTCCTGCCCCCGTGCATGGGGCAGTTCAGGGCAGCAGTGTGGCCAAGGTTGGGGCCAGACAGTGCTGGGCTGGGCCAGCCCTGCAGCCGGGGAACAGCCAGGAGCCGGAGGCAGCAGGCCCCAGGTCCTGCAGCAAGGCCAGGAATCAGCTGGGAGCTCCACACTCGGGCGCATCTCCCCTCAGCCGGCGGAAGGGAAGGTCTGCGGGCTCGGGTCAGCCCTACCACTCCTCCCTCCCCTCCCTTCCCCAGAGCCTGTGGAGGCTCTGCACCCTCCAGCCGGGGCCTGGCCGTTCGCATGGCTAGCCTCAGCCTCCAGCCCGGGATCCTCCATGCCGGCCTCCTGCCCCCCACCCGGCTCTTTGGCCAGTGAAGAGGGCTGGGGGAGAGGGTTGGGTTGCTCAGGTAGCTGGCACAGAAAGCGTGGGGGCAGGGAGGGTGTGTGGGGAGGGGGGAGAAGGGGTCAGCATGGTGGGCTGGGGAGGGCTTGGGGGGGCTGAAAGAGGTGGCATGAAGATGGGGAGCTGGGGGGTGGGGTTTAGGACAGCTGGAATGGGGGCAGGGAGATTAGGGAGTCGGAATTGGGGCAATTCTTCAGCTTTCTAAACAAGAGGTATGGCAAAGGGTAAGTGCCATTCACACCCTGAAGTTTGAAAAGCCTCAAGTGGGAAACAGGGAGTGCATGGTGCCAAAATGTCCCTTCTATAACTAGATAAAGCTGTGGAGGTGAAAAATCTAAAAATCGCTTGTATATTTCCTGAAAGCTAGTGTGGATGTTATTTAAGTGGAGCGACTGAACAGAGAGAGCGTTTGAGCATGCTAACCCTGTGCCTTCAAAGAACCTGGAACATGTTTTCTCCAGTATCCTGTAAATTACAACAGTTCATTACAAAACAAACAAGGAGTCCTGTAGTGCTTAAAGACTAACAAATATATTGATTGCATGAGCTTTCATGGGAGAAAACCCATTTCATCAGATGTTTTGAAGAACAATTCATAGAAATCTTAGAGATGTAATGGAGATATCAGATAAGTATTTGTTTTAAATATAGTAACAGCCAAAAGACTGGGAATCAAAGGCAGCCATGAGATTGTTCTCTTCATTATGCACCCTAATCTGTCCATCAGAAGAAACCATAATGCATTAAAGTGATGTGGTATTTTGGTAGTTTTTCTCTTAAGTTGAAGTGTTGCCCCAAAATGATGCGGCAGGTAAAGATACAAGGGACTGAAAATAGGCTTTTAAGAAATACTGTAGCCTTATCTTAAAGCAGCTAGAAGCCCATTGTTTTGATTTCAGCTGTGTTTAGCACCCTTCTTGTAGCAGCATTTTCCTGAAAAGAGATGTCTGGAATCTTTTTGATTTTTAAAATTTCAATAGAATTTACCCCTCTGGGACCATCAAGACATCTTTAATGCTACCAATTTCAAAGGGGTAGCCATGTTAGTCTATTCCAGGAAAACAAAACAAAACAAGGAGTTCCCACGAAAGCTCATGCGAAAAATAAATCTCTTAGTCTTTAAGTGCCACACGACTCCTTCTGTATCTTAAATGCTGTCAGTGATAATTAGCTGGCTTCCCTGTGAACTGTCAACTCTGCATGTAGAACACAGGAGATGAGGGTATTAGGCAGAATTGTGACACCTAGGATCCAGATTGAATATAACTTTGGTCTTGGGTTGTTTGAAAGCCATGGATTAGTTTCTTTTGATTGTATAGCAATTTGGGCAAATTTTACATAAATTGGGTGATTTTATTAATAAAAAACAACTTTAAATAATTTCTATTAATTTTTCATTGGTCTAGATTTTTCAATAATTTTTGTTGCACGAGTTTGCACACAAATTTTATTCAGAAAAAGTTTTGCACACGGGTTGAAAATTTTGCACACAAGCCACCAAACCTTAGAGGGAACATTGCTGGTGAGACAGGGAAAATCCAATTCGGAAACCCAATATTTAACACCCGCCGTGTCCGAAACCGGGGCAATAGAACTTGGGCTCTGCCACCGGGAATATGCAAGGTCCCAGACACTCAGGTGGGGTGGGACAGTCGAGGGTTCCATCGAGGCGAAGGCTGGTCCAAAGAGGGTATCGGGAGGGAGACTCAAGGGCTGCACCTCCATGCCTAGGTGGGCCATTGCCCAGCGCAACAGATCGAAATGCGCCAACAGATTTCCCGTATAAGACCCTGGTGCTGGAGAGAGGGCGGTACCAGGCGCTCGCTGTGGTGGGGAGGGAGTCTCTTGAGGGGACCATTCCTGTGGCCTGAAGTGAAAAGGCAACAGGGCCGATGTGTGGCACCAAGGCCGCTTAGAGCCCCTTGAAGGTCCTTCCTCCAGACTGGAAGTGGGGGAAGGGGACCAAGACCCTTGGGGCGGTACCGGCGATGGCAGGGTGGTGTGTTGTCGGGGGGATGGTTCTACAGTGACAGCCCCCACTGGAGTGGAAGATAGGGGACTATATGGTGAGGACGAATGCCCATGGTGGATCCAGGCCTTAGATATGAAGGCTGGTTTGCCCCTTCTGGTTGGGATTGGGGCAGAAGGTGTGGGGAGCAAGAGGAGGGCTCGAGCAGCCTCCACCGCTTCTGGGGTGGACAGCACAAGAAATGACTCCATGCTGCTCCATGGCAAGTCCTCGTCCGCGGAAGGGGGACTGCCTGGGCAGGAGATCTTCCGCTCCTGCAGCACCAGGCTATGGCAAGCCTGCAGTGCCGAGGGTGAATATGGCTGGTGCTGGGGTGAGCTCGGCACCAGCGAGGCCGGACTGTACTGGGCCATCGGTGCCAGAGATGATGTGGAGCAGCACTGGGGCGATCTGGGTACCAGCGATACCGGGCTACCCGAGGGCGACCTCGAACGGTGCCAAGGTGCCGGGGCACCAGGATGCCAGATTCGGCACCAAGGTTGTGTGGTGGTGATGGTGGCTACCGGTGGTATGGTGCCATGTAGGCTCCGGTGCCAAGCTGGGTCTCGGTGCCGGGCGGGAACCCAAAACCTTGGGTGAAGAGTGCCGGGTCTCCTCAGAGGCTAGGGCATGGCACCATTGTTCCCTCTCCTTGATGGTTCAGGGTTTGAAGGAGAGATCATGGAACAGGCTGAGACCATGTGGTCTTTGCCCAGGCACCTGAGGCACTTCCCATGGGAATCGTCCCGGGGGAAGGCCTTGCCGTACTTGGTGCAGGGTTTAAACCCTGTCATGACCGCAGGATGTTCCGGCCTGACAGTGGAAGACTCTTGTGGTGGAATAAAATCCAAGAAGAGCTGCTCCCAGTCTGGCAAAAAGCTCGTAGAAAGGATGAGCTGGTTATGATTCACAAGGAGCGGACATTCCAGAACCAACGCGCAAGACAGAAGAAATGAAACTGAGGAGGAGTCGGGAGGCAGGCACATATATAGCCACAGGGTGGCGCGAGGGGCGGAGGCTGCCTGGCCTCTCCTAACAGGCTAGGACAAAAGTTTTTCTGGCCAATCCAGCGCTCTGGCACGGAGACACCTATTACTGAATGCATCCAAGCAGCGCTCGAAGAAGAAGTAAGGTTCTGAGTCTAAGAGGAAACTGCACTCCAGTCAAATGATGCCCTCGAAGCTATCCCACAATTATTCAGAGCAACAAATTCTGTAGTGGTTAGTGTAGATCACATCGCACCATTTCTGCCCCTTACAGCTGCATTTGGAAGCTTGTTTAACACATCACCGTGAGCAGAGACGGCACTTTTATTTCAAGAAAAACGGCTCTTTAATGGCAGGATTCAACTGCATATTGCAAGATAAAGGTTAAAAAACCTTGCAGCTGTGTGACTGAGGAAGCATGCCATTTAGACAGAAGCCAAGCTTTACAGAGCCACTTGATGCTTAATGAAATCCCAATGTTATATGCAGCCAAGCTTCAAATGAGGATGAAGACACAAACTCTGCTTCACTGTATATTGGCTTAGCTTTGCTAGTGTGCTTACAGACAAATCCTGAGTAAAGGTCTCTGCTCATTGTGTTTAGGCGATGATGACAAAAGATTATCTTCGGCCCCAACCATGCTCGATCTACCACTGGAATTGGGTTGCTTCTGAGATGTGTAGGTATGGGAGGCAGCAAAGGGACATGTGAGAACAGTGGAGTAGCTTCTGTGGCCCAGTGTACCCTCATGTGGGTTTTAAGCCAATGGATCTGTGGTGTTTATACAGGCACTGGACACCTTCTTCTTTCCCTTGACCTACCACTCATTCTACCTACATTCTGGCAAAAAGAATTGGAAAAATACAGCTCTGCTGCATAGCACATGCAGCTCTGGACAGTATAGGTGTCCCACATAAGAGAGTAACGGATTCATGTGAAGTTTTCTTTCTTTGTTATTTACATGGTGGTGTGCTCATCATTATTTAATTCAATATCTAAACATACTTTTTTTTAAAAAAAATCAGTGTTAAATTTTTTATCTTCCAGCCATCTGGAGAGGCCAACATAAGTAGTTGTTGGCTGTGTGTGTGTTCTTCCAGTGTGTATGCTGTCCCAGCTCTGCACAGATAACTGAGACACCAAACCACAACAGGATTATTCACTAAGGGTATGTCTTCACTGACAGTGGATTCCAGGCATGATTAGCAGCTAGTATGCACTCACTGCTGCACTCTGGAAGGTCAGCACTGGAAGTCTTGTCCCCTAGGAGAGGGAGCTAATAGCTTACCCCAAGCCATCTGTGGTCGGCTTTCAGCAGTGTGTCCTGGTGGCTTAAAAAGTCGCTGGCAGATATGTAAGGCATTTTACATGCCTTGGTATCTGCCAGTCAACTGCTGCCAAAAAGCCCTCCAAGTGTGTAGACTAGGGCTAAGACTAGAGGTCCATTACAGTAATGAAGGCATCAGGCCACGTTTATTGTCAACAAAGTAAAAAGCGTCTTATACATGCTACAAGAACACCTGATATATGTACATCCATGACAATGGTACTGACTCAGTAAAAGGTGAAAAAAAAAGAAAGCCCTTTCCTTACTTTGCCAGAAAAAGACACTCACCTTTGAGACCCCATTTTACACACCAATACAAATAAGTTGCATACTGCCCCTCTGATCAACGTGGTTGCTACACTCAGATGTGGTAAGATATCCGCCTTTACCTTGTACCACATGGTTCAGTCAAAATTTCTCTATCCATCATGTCACCAAGACATCTCTATTTATCATCTAGAATTTAGTAAGGCTTTTGATATGGTCTTGCATCCCCTTCTCATTAACAAACTTGGCAAGTACAGCCTGGATGGAGCTACTATAAGATGAGTGAAAAATTGGTTAGATAACCACTGCCAAAGAGTAGTTATCAGTGGTTCACAGTCATGCTGGAAGGGCTTAACAAGTGGGATCACAGGGATCTGTTCTGGGTCTGGTTCTGTTCAATATTTTCATCAATAATTTGGATGATGGCATAGAGAGTACACTTATAAAGTTTACCAATGATACCAAGCTGAGAGGGGTTGCAAGAGCTTTGGAGGATAGGATCACAATTCAAAATGATTTGGAAAAACTGGTGAAATAGTCTGAGCTGAACAGAATGAAAATCAGTGCAGACATGTGCAAAGTACTCCACTTAGGAAAAACAATCCATCGCACATATACAAAATGGGCAATGACTGTCTAGGAAGGAGTACTGTGGAAAGGGATCTGGGTGTCATAGTAGACCACAAGCTAAATATGAGTCAACAGTGTAATGCTGTTGCAAAAAAAGCAAACACCATTTGGGATGTATTAACAGGAGTAACAACAGTGAGAATTCTGTGGCACCTTATAGACCAGAGATGGCCAAACTTATGGAACCCAAGAGCCGCACAAGTTGATTATTAAATCTTCGAGAGCCACACTGAAGCATATAACCACATATTTTTACCTACTCCAAAATTACTAAGCTTAAAATTCATTGAACACTTTAATTTTATCATAAAAATAGGGCAAATATTGATCCACTAAAGGCAGATTCTAATAATTATTTAAGATTACCATGAAACTAGGCCTACACAGTAAAAATTTAGCTGTTGCTAGATGTAGAACACTACAGGCTTGTGGCAAGTTTTTTTTGTTTTTTTTGTTTTTTTAAATCTGGGCAGTAACTTATCAATGCAGCAGCTAAAAGCTCTCTCAAATGCTGATCTCTAAGTATTGCACAATGTTTTGAATTTCATTGTGGAATATGATGCTTCACAGCAGTAAGTTGTGCCAAAATTGAAAATAATCTATGTTCAGTTTTATACTTTTCTCCTTTGTATTTTCATTTCTTAATATTCCACATCATGTTTAGGACTTGTAAAACATGATTTTATTTTAACAACGAGTAAGCTGCATTAGGGCCTATGAGAAAATCTAAACATGCTATGGCTTCTCTGATCATGTCATGCTTCTCTCCCCCACTCCCAGTTGCCACTTCCCTGCTGTCTCTTACCATGCTGTTGCTTCTCTGCTCTCCCCAACCAGGCCATATTTCTGCCTCCCACCCCATCCTGGCACCTACCATGGCCCCGCTTCCCTGCCAATATTTCTGCCAGTAAACTTGTTCACTAAAATACTCATGGACAGTGAAGACAAAAGGTCTGAGGACTCAGAAACAATTAATTTTAAAATGAGAGTAACAGTAAGGAAAAATACTGCTCTCATCTTAATCCTGTGAAGAGATGCACACAGGGACACCTTTTCAACTATTCAGAATCACAAAAGATCAATGAGTATTTATGGGGACAGAAAGTGCAAGATAAGAGCCTGTCTCAGTAAGTGCTTTGGAGTCCATGCACAGAAGATACTATGGAAAAAATCCCATTGAGTTTATTCAGTCTGGGGTCAGGCCATGTATAAATTCTAAATATCAATATTTGGTTTTTATAATACAAAGTAAAATCTTTACTGGTGAGAGATTTTTTTTCAGAAAGTTTACAAACACAATTTTCCGTCCTCAGCCCTTCACAACAATTACTCTTGTCTAATGGGCTCAGATCCCACAGAGTCATTCATGAAGACTGCACGGAAATATAAATAGATTTTGACTATACAACAAAAAAGAATTAATACATATGAATGCTATTTAATCAGTAGAAGTATAGTGCTGCTATTGAACTTTGCAGTGAATGTAAATTATCTTGGGTAATTGAGTTAGTTATTATATTAATTAAAATTTTCTTATAAAATACATGTACTAGGAGTTCCTTCTGCAAACAGATGACATACTGATGTCTCAGGCACACTTGCTCAATGGTCTTAAGGAATTTTTTTCTAAAGCCAGTTTTCAGCTGTGGTGGTCTATCCTAAATCTGAATCATTTTGCATGTTGAAAATGAAACTTGATCCATAATAAGTACTTGTAACATTCTTTAAATAGAGGGGATTTTTTAATAACCTTTTGACAGTAGCCAGTGGTTTCGGATGTAACACTTGTGTCAATTTTCAGTCATTTCTGATGATTCTTATTTAATTCTCAAAATAGAAATACAAGAGAAATAATTTTGCATTATATTACAATATCTGGAAATGCCAGGTGATTTTTAAAAAAAAGAAAGTTAATTTACAATTGCTTTTCAGGTTTAAATTGATAATTATCATCATTTATCTGTAGTTCATTGTAGACTTGCTCTTGATCAATTTATGTTGCCAGTTTTAAAAATATTTACCCAGAAAACAATATCAAACAAGAAAAGTATTTAAAAAATCATGTCCTGATGTAATTAAAGACTGTATCATAATGCACACAGACAAGGAGGGTAGAATTAATATTGTGTACATTAAGTGTGGAATCTGACAGTTACTTGTTCCAAGTGCTTCTTTTTACACCTAACTGAGGAGGTTGGCTTTCCCTGCTGGCTCTGACAATGCTGCCCCTCCCCTCCCAGCCCTTACCAGGCTCCTTTTTTCTGGGTGAGGCTCTCACAATGCAGCTCCGCTACTCCCCTCCCTTCCCCGCTCTGACCACACTGCTTTTTCCCTGCCGGCTCTCACCCTGCCACTGCCTCTCTGCTGGCCCCGACCCCGGCAGATTTCTTGTCCCTGTCTCCCGCCCTTCCCCCCTTCCCTCCTCCACTCTCCCGGGAGCTGCAATTTTTCTTTAAAGAGCCACATGTGGCTCGTGAGCCGCAGTTTGGCCACATCTGTTATAGACTAACAGATTTCTTTGGGCTCCAACCCACTTTGTGAGATGCATGAAGTGGAAACTACAGTTGAGAAGTGTATATATACACATGCCAGGGTGTGGGAGAGCAAGCATAAGCAAAGTCAGTTCAGAGCAGATGGGGCCTATTCACAACAGTTGATCAAAGGGAGAGGATGCGTGAACAGATGAATCACTTTTTGTAATGTGTTAACCATTCCAAGTCTTTGTTCAGACCCAGTCTGATTGTGTCAGACTTGCAGATTAGCTCCAGCTCTTCAGTTTCACACTGAAGTCTGTTTCTGAAGTTTCTTTTTGGAAGTATGTGAACTTTCAAGTCTGCTACTGAGTGTTCATGGAGGTTGAAGTATTCTCCTACTCATTTATGGATATCGCCATTTCTGATGTCCATTTTGTGTCCATTTATCTTTTTACACAAGGACGGTCCGGTTTGCCCAGTGTACGTGGCAGAGCGGCATTGTTGGCACATGATAGCATATACCACATTAGTGGATGTGCACGTGAATGAGCTCCTAATGGTGTGGCTGATGTGGCTGGGGCCTGTGATAGTATCCCTGAGTCGATGTGTGAGCAGAGTTGGCAACAGGGTTTGTTGCAAGGATAGGTTCCTGGGCTGGTGTTCTTGTTGTGTGGTGTTCGGTTGCTGGTGAGTATTTGTTTCAGATTGGGGGGCTGTCTGTAAGCAAGGATATGCCTGCCTCACAAGGCTTGAGAGAGAGTGGGATCATCTTCTAGGATAGGCTGTACATTTTTGATGATGCACTGGAGAGATTTAAGCTGGGAACTGTAGGTGATGACCAATGGTGTTCCATTGTTTTCTCTGTCAGGTCTGTCCTGTAGTAGGAGGCTCCTGGTTAGCCATCTGGCTCTATCAGTTTGTTTTTTCACTTCACCAGGTGGGTACTATAGTTTCAGGGATGCCTGGTAGAGATCTTGTAGGTATTTCTCTCTGTCTGAGGGATTGGAGCAGATCCGGTTGTACCTTAAAGCTTGGCTGTAGAAGATGGATCATGTAATGTGTCCCGGGTGGAAGCTAGAGGCACGTAGGCATGCACTGTGGTCAGTTGGTTTTCGGTACAGGGTACTGTTAAAGCACCCATCTCTTATACATACGGTAGTGTCCAAGAAGTGGATTTCTTGTGTGGACTGTTCCAGGCTGAGGTTGATGGTGGGGTGGAAATTGTTGAAGTCTCAGTGGAATTCTTTCAGGGACTCTTTTCTGTGGGTCCAGATGATGAAAATGTCATCAGTGTAATATAGATAAAAGAGAGGCAATAGTGGATGAGATTCAAGGAAGTGATGTTCTAGGTCAGCCATAAAGATGCTGGCGTACTCTGGGGCCATGCAGGTACTCATAGCTGTTTCACTGACTTGGAGGTATAGATCATCCCCAAATCTGAAGTAGTTCTGGGTCAGGACAAAGTCACAAGGTTCAGTTACCAGCTATGCTGTGTTATCATTCGGGAAACTGTTCCTGATGGTTTGTAGTCCATCTTTGTGAGGAACGTTGGTGTACAGGGCTTCTACATCCATAGTGGCTAGGATGGTGTTTTCTGGGAGACCACCGATGAATTGTAGTTTTTTCAGGAACTTGGTCATGTGACGGAGACAACTAGGAGAGCTGATGGTGTAGTGTCTGAAGAGAGAGTTCACAGAGCCAGACAATCCTGCTGTAAGAGTGCCAATGCCCAAGATGATGGGGCATCCAGGATTCCTGGGGTTTGTGGATCTTGGACAAAATACCCCTGGTTGGGGCTTTTGTGGTGTGTCCACGTAGATGTGTTCCTGTGCTTCCTTAGGGAGTTTCTTACACAGATCTTGTAGTTCCTTTTAGTATTCCTCAGCAGGATTAGAGGGTAATGGCTTGTAGAATGTGGTGTTAGAGAGTTGTCTGGCCGCTTCCCATTCATAATCTGACCCATTCATGATGACCACAACACCTCCTTTGTTGGCCTCTTTGATTATAATGTCGGAGTTGTTTTTGAGGCTGTGGATGGCATTGCATTCTGTACGGCTGAGATTATGGGGTGAGTGACACTGCTTGTCGATAATCTCAGTTTGTGCGCATCGGCGGAAACACCCTATATAAAAATCCAGTCTATTGTTTTGGCCAGCAGAAGGAGTCCATACAGAATCCTTCTTGTTGTTACATTGGAAGGAAGGTGTCTGTGGGTTAGTGTGTTGTTCAGTGGTGTGGTGGAAATATGCCTTGAGTCGGAGATGGCAAAAGTAGGCTTCCAGGTCACCTCAGAACTGTATCATGAGCGTGGGGGTTGTGGGGCAGAGAGTCCCTGAGACAAGACAGACTCTTCTGCTGGTTTGACTATTTAGCTGGATAAGTTTACAATATTGTTGGGTGACTCAAGGATATTGCAGGTGTGGTTCCTTGTGGCCTGTAGAGAAGCAAAGAGTGTGTTGTAGGTGGCCTGTCTTGTTTTTGTAAAGATCAGCCACATGGAAGTTTATCTTTCCATGAGGGTCTCCAACACTAAGATGTCTTTCTTGATCTCATGGTCCCTTCTAGTTTCTATGATTCCATGGCCATATTGTCAACGTGAGGGGTCAGTAAGCCCTCATTATCTTTGGGGGATGGGGAAGTTCTAGTACCTTTCTGGCATGTGACTAAGTGAGTGCTCTGTACCAAATACTTTTTTAGGAAGGTGTGTGTTGCAATACCAGTTCTGCCAGTTACTCTGAGTGTGTCAGCATTCACAGCCTAACTTGTACTAACTTTACTTCTTTGAGCGCTGCTCGGATACATTTGGTAATAGGTGTATCTGTGCTGCAGCGTGAAATTGGTCAGAAACGTTTGCTCTAGCCTGTCAGAGAAGAGGTCTGGCGGCCATCACCCCTCGCGCCACCCCGTGGCTATGTATATGGCCGCCACCCCGTGGCTACATATATGGCTGCCACCCCGTGGCTATGTATATGGCCGCCACCCGGCCCCTCCTCAGTTCCATTTTATCTGCCTCAGCATTAGTTGTGGAACAGCTTGGTCCTTGCTCTAGCATGCAGCCTGTCTTTCATGTTTTATGAGCTTCCCACTCGACTGGGAGCACTTGTTCATGGACTTGGTTCCACCAAGAAGTGCCCTCTCCCTGGAGCGCTCAGCTTCCAAACACCGTGCTCCATCGTTGTCCACCATGCCAGGGTTCAAACCCTGTGCCAAGTGCGGAAAGGTCTTCCCGAGGGATGACCCCCACGAGAAGCGCCTTCGGTGCCTGGGTGAGAGCCATGTGGTCACTGCTTGCTCCATCTACCTGTACTTCAAGCCGAGGACAATCAAGGACAGGGAGCAAAGGTGCCACACGTTTGTCTCTGGGCAAGCACAGCAGCTAGCCCCCAAGGCTTCAGGGCCCTGTGCAGCATCATGTGCCGGTTCAGCGCCAGAGCCCTCTCGGCACCATTCCCCCAGGGTACAGAAAACCAACTCGGTACCAACATTGGTATCGTGGCACCAGTACCACTCCAGGTCCCCTGCACAGGGCCCCCCTTGGGACCAAGGGGAGTCAGTACCGCTCCCCATGACCCCAGAGGCATTTGAGGCAGTTAAGGTGCTCCTCCTATTGCTGATCCCACCATCACCGGCACCCATCCAGGGGCCAAGCCAGCCTTCATTTCAAAGGTCTGGGTGCACCAAAAGTGGCACCAATCACCGTCTCCAGTGTCGGTAGGAGTTCCCCATCACCAGAACCTGTTACCACCCACAGCCTCGGTACTGTGAAGCCTTCTCCTTGGCAACATGACACCCTGCCATCCCCGGCACCATCCTTGAGGTCCAGAGGGGCTTCCCCACCTTCCAGCCAAGGAGAAGGGGCCTCATGGGGCACTAAATGGCCCTGTCATCAGCCCACAGCACCGTCCCCTTTTCAATACAGGCCCCAGGAATGGTCCCCTCAGGAGACCATGGTGCCGAGCCCGGCACTGATGCCATTGGCACCAATTCAGCCGGCACTGGCTAGATCCCTGAACCCAGTGCCGTGCTCATACACGGGGGATCTCTCAGCGCATTTTGACCTCTCGCTCCGCGTTTCTGTCCATATGGGTATGGAGGTCCAATCCTGTGAGGGGCCCCCTGACACACTGTTCGGGGCCTGTGTTCACATCAGCGGAGCCTATAATGGTTCCCCTGCAACTCAGCATATGGGATTTAGCCTCCTCCCACTGGCAGAACCCTAGCTCCATCCCCCCAGTCTCAGACACAGCAGGTTTAAAATATAGAGTGCCAGAGTTGGCGGCTCCCTCGCTCTCACACCACCCGGCTCCATCTCCAAGGGCAGTGGAAGCCACCTAAGGACCGGGTCAAGTTCCCAGAGACCCCCTCCCAACATCAAGGAACTCCACGGAGCTGGAATTGCTCAGTCGGAAGGCATACTCTTCCTCCGCCTTCCAACTATGTATCGCTAACAACCAGGCCCTAGTAGGCAGGTACATGCTGGATGTATGGGAGTCAGTATATAAGTTTAGATACCGACTCCCACCAGAGGGGAGGGAAGAATAGGACTCCTTCCTCGAAGAGGGCAGGGTAGCCTCACAGGACCTCCTCCTCTCAGGTTGGGATGCCGTAGACGCGGCGTCCCGCACAATGGCCTCAGCAGTGACCTTGCGTCGTGCAGCCCGGCTGCAGGAAGCAAGGGTGCCCCAGGCCTCCCACCAAGTTGCCCTAGACCTGCCCTTCAGCGGGGATTCACTCTTCCCGCCGGAGACGGACACTGTTCTGGGCACGGCCCGTGATCCCCGGAGAGAGAGAAAAGACTTGCGTCTCCTTCCCTTGGGCCCACTCCCACACCCTCTGACCTCAAGGTCTTAACGCTGAGCCTAAGCTCAGACAGAACGGGTAGAAAATAATAAGAACTTAAGGCCAGCTGCCTGAATCCTGAGCTCTCGTAGCACCATGAACAGTTAGGGGCTAATTTATGTGGGGCTAACCCATTTTTCCTCCCTCCCTTAGTTCCCTCCAAACACTGACTATCTGGCAGGAAACGGAGTTAGTTCTTCCTGCCTACTGAGTCCTCTACCACACTCAAGAGGACTCCAAATCCCCAGCTTCAGCAGCCTATTCTAAGCGGATCCATTCAGCAGGGCACTTTCTCTAGAAGCCCTGGCCTAGGGCCTTCAACCTTGGATCCCTCTAATGAGTTGCTGACCAACCCTGCTCCCAGACAGGGCCACGGTTTATCCCTAGCCCTTTTTCCTTTCACTCCTGTAAGAGGCCTAAAGCCCAGTGATGCCACGTCATGCGGTGCTCTCTCGCCCCTCCTGGGATGTTTAGGCTAGAACCAGACATGCCCTACTGGTATTGGACATGACGCCTTCCCTCAGGCATCCTGAGGTACATTGGCACTCTTCCTCACATACCCTCACTGTACCAGGGAGCCCTATGTGCATACATGCTCCGCTGGGGTAAGTACATAACCCGGGCCTTGCATGTCCTCCGAGCCAGCTACCCAGTGCCAGTCCCCATAAGGGACTGCACCTTTGTGCCCCACCCGCCTGTTCTCTGCTGTTTCTCCCGTTAGCCACCAAATGCTGACTAGCGGACACCAGGATGAATCCCTTAATGGAGTTAAGGTATACTACTCCAACCCACTTGCACCTCACCCCACTAGTCTCTGAGGACAGCTCTGGTCCTCCCCAACCAGATACCGGCTGCACATGCCGGAGTTGAGTCCCTGGACACAGGCATTGGGTTTAGCAGCTTGTGCCCTTCATTTAATAAATCAACCCTCCCATCATTTGGTGCTTCAGAAGGGTTTCATTCCTCTAAAGCCCAGACCCCCCACACTTTCTCCGCTTTCCAAGGGGAAGAGCCACAGCCATGTTCAAAGAGGAGGCTCCCCATTGCCTGAGTCCTGGCCTTAACCTGTGCAAAGTCGAGGGATATGGTCACCCAGTACTTGGGACGTTGGTCCTCATGACCTGAATCTCGCCCCTGCTTTTGTGGGTTTACTTACTTACTTACTTAATCCTCTTCGTACCTAAGTGGTACATAAAGTGTCTACTAGAGACCTCCACTGCTGTCGATTGGCCGTATGTTCGGTGATGTTGTTCCAAGTTAGACCCTGCTCTTTCATGTCTTTTTCTACTGTTCTTCGCCAGGTTTCTCTTGGGCGGTCATGTTTTCTTTTACCATCAGCTGTCCAACAGAGGGCCGTTTTTGGTGGTGCTCCTGGCTGCATTCTGCACACATGCCCTAGCCATTTCCATCTTCTCTTCTTGATTATAACAGCCAAACTTGCGCAGCTAGTTTTTATGAGAAGTTCTTCACTGGGGATTCTATTTGGCCAGAATATCTGTAAAATTTTCCTTAGACATTTATTTTGGAAGGTCCTAGTTTCTTCTTTATATTTGCTGATACCTTCCAGTATTCACTCCCATAAAGTAGAACCGAGAGGACATTGCTTCTGTAAATTCTTAGTTTTGTATTCTTGCTTAGAACCTTTGATTTCCAGATTTCTTTTAGCATGGCAAAGGCTTGATTTGCTGTGTTGATTTGGTTCTTCACATCCTTTTCAGTATCTCCATCAGCTGTGACTAGGCTGCCAAGGTAGGTATATGCTTAGACTTTTTCAACTTCTTTGTTGTCGATTGTGATGGGATCTGTCGACTTGCTGTTCTGTCTCATTTCTTTTGTTTTACCTATGTTTACTTTCAGTCCTATTGTTTGTGCAGTTGCATTTAGTTTGTCTGTCTTCTCTTGTGTATCCTTGTGTTGGCTGGATAGTATAACAATGTCATCTGCATAATCTGTGTCTTCTAGTGCTGAAGTAATTGTCCAGTGGATTCCTCTTTTTTTGTCTTTTGTTGTTTCTTTCATGAGCCAATCCATGGCCAGGATGAATAGAAATGGTGACAGAATACATCCTTGCTTAACACCGGTTGTAACGTTCAAGTTTTGGGGGTTTAGTTGCACATTAATGGGACGGTGGAGCTACGAATGCTGCGGTAGCACTTGAGGCTCCATTCCATCAATGGAGCACCTAAAGGCGTTTGTGCCTGCACACTCTCTGCCCAACTATAGAAGACCCAACCTTGTCTGATTCGAAAGCTAAGCATGGTTGGGCCTAGTCAGTTCTCAGATAGAGACTTCTGGGGATTAGCAGGTGCGCTAGGCTGAGGAAACCTTGAGACGTTACCCTTCCTCTCCCTTAGTTGTTCAGCTTTCCATATCGCCAATTGCTGGCTTCCCAGTTGCAGACTGGGGACCGATGTGGCAGACTTGTTACAAGTATGAGTTGTTTTTCCCCAGACCATCCTTCCTATCGAGGGCCCCCTCTTAAATTCACCCAAGGACACCCTGAATGCAGGGGCTGCCCACAGGAGGGCTTATAGGGTTCCCTGTAGGAGCCTCACCAAGCAACATTCCTTTCACTTCACTCCAAAACCATTCCTAGTCCTAGCGGCCATCCCTTGACTTACTAGGCTCATGTCCTGAGGGAGGGCGAGACACCCCTCCCCCACCTCTGATGGGGCCTGCAATTGGAACAAATCGAAAGCCTGGGCAGGGACATCAAATCTCAGGAAATCACTGACCCCAACAGAGGCCACTCTTCCAACAATAATTAATATCTTGTAGGAATCAAATCAGAACGGAGTGCCATGTGGGTATCCTAAAGGGAAACCCAGATCGGCACCCTGCAGGGTGACGTATCCTCCTTACACCCCTGCTACTGGACATTCCTTCTCTCCCTACACTGGACCACAAGATCTCCCTCGTGGCCCTAACTCAGCAGCACCCACAATCCCCACACATGCATTCTCTGCATCCCACCCCTTCCGACAGTCCAGCCCATGAGTTGTGGCCCTCACGTACTACAGGGCCACACATGCCAAAGGAGTGGCTGTCTTCATTGACTTGGGCCCTGGTACCGGGTTCCTCGCGAGACGTAGGTTTAGCTGGGGCCCTGTCCCACGCTGGCAGCAGCCCCTGCAGGAACCCACATCTTGTGTCCTGCCGGGTGGCCAATTGTTACCCAGCGGGTTATTATACATCAGGGCTGTCCAAACTGCAGCTCGGGAGCCACATGTGGCTCTTGAATGAAAAAGTGTGGCTCACGGAAGAATGTCAGCAAATCAATTTAGTAGGTGAAAGTATATGGCTATACGCCTCAGTGCGGCTCTTGAAGGTTTAATAATCAACATATGTGGCTCTTGAGTTCCATAAGTTTGGCCACCCCTGCTGTATATGTTATAACTCAATGTAGTATAATATACTAACATGACTTAATATAATAATTATGACAATCATATTAGTGATAATAGGATAGCACATTGTGGCAGCTGTTAACGGCTTGCCTCACTAAATAATGGAAGGTCAGAGTGCCTTCAGGCAATGCCATGCTGGCTTTGGTTCTACCCTATAGCGCCAATCCACTCCGCTACTTACAGCTAGCCTCGCTTAGCCATAGCGTCAGTTTAGCATCCGTTTCTCCTTTTTATACCGGTCAAGCAACTGCTCGCTCTTTGTGCTGTCAGAGGGTGTAGCTCCTTGCCTTCTTGCACTGTTCCCCATCAGGCTGGGAAGGGGATAGTCTCCTAGGCCTTCCCTCTTCCCTCTCCTTACAGTGTCACCCTTACTGCAGGAGCTAAGCGGTCAGAGTCACACTTCGACTCTGGGACAAGATCCCCACTTGTACTTTCCCTACTGAATCACTGAAAGGGATGGCATCACCCTATGCTCGCCACTTGTGGCCTACCAGCATCAGGGTCCCTTTACCCCTTCACAGGTTTGCACCAACCAGGATACCTACCTTCCTGGCCCCAAGACCTCCCTATCTATACTCTCATAGGTGCTCTTCTTGGCGATGCAGTCCTCCATCAAACTGTAATTCATGTCACCTTTCATCCCCTGATGGAGTGTTCCTAAGTCGCCTTGTCTTTGCGCATGACTGGTGCTCGGACAAGTTGGATCTTTTGTTCTCCCCTGGGTTAGTCCTGGCTGTCTCAGGCTGGTCTGGCCTGGCCTTCAGTCCTTAGGTCATTTTAGGCCTCCCAAGGACCTTCTTGCTAGACAAGCTTCCCATGGTGGAGACGTGCTGTGCTGAGGGTGGAAAAACCAACTCCTCACGCCATCCATAGGCACGGCTAGCAGTCACCTATTACTGAATGTATCTGAGCACCGCTCGAAGAAGAATGGTGGGTTACTTACCAGTAATCGTCCTTCTTCGAGATGGGCTGCTCGGATTCATTCAGTCCTTCCCGCCATCCCTACAACCAGAGTAGGCGGCTTTTAGGAACTGAGGAGGGGCCGGGCTGTGGCCATATATATAGCCGTGGGGTGGTGTGAGGGGAGGAGGCCGCCAGCTCTCTTCTGACAGGCTAGAGTAAAACTTTCCAACCAATTGCACGCTGTGGCACAGATACACCTATTACTGAATGAATCCAAGCAGTCGATCTCGAAGAAGGACGGTTGCTGGTAAGTAACCCACCGTTTCTAACAGCAGGGCTTGACAAATACTTTAGCTCAGGCCTCATACATAGCCTGTTATACTCGGCTTCATGTCTCAGGCTGTTTCCTTCTACTACACCAAGTTAGTAGTTCTGCAATTCCCTTCCGAAATCTTGGATAAATACCAAGGTCTTGGTCACTTACTACTTTTCAATTTACTAATTTGTTCAAAACCTCCTCTACCAACACTTCAATCTGGGACAGCTCCTCAGTTTTGTCACTGCCCCATATAGGCCTTTTTTAAAATGGTGGAACAGAAAACTGATTAGGGAGTCATAGCTGTAAATTTCTCACTGTTTTTAAAAAGGAAATATTCAGAACTCCAGGGCCCCCCATTTGTAAGAAGCAGAATGCATGTTAATTGTTTATCTTATTTTCATGTAATCTTTTTTAAGGAAAGTAACAAACAACTACCATTTGTAAGGAAGTGGTATAACTTGCCCCAGGACAAACCCAAAGGAGCACAGCAGGAGCATCCCCAAACCCAGTCCGCTGTCGTTACAGTTCCCTGGGGACCCTTCTCTGTGATAATGCTATGGCAGTTTGAGGAAAATCAGATATCAAAGGCAGCTCTTGCCATGACAGGCAGGACAGCAGTGACTCTTCCTGTCTATAAATTGACTGAGAGAAAGTGATGAGTGGTTGATCATCTGTGATGTTATAATGTTATTACTGTGGCAGCAGCAGAGAACAAGTGTGCATATAGTCCTGGAGAGGAAGTGTAGTCCCCAGCATTCTGGTTTTCTCAAGTTTCCTAAAAAACCCCAATAACTGACTAAAAACAAACATCTTTAGAAAAAAGGTGGTCAGGAAAAAAAAAGTCTGGCTAAAGTGTAGCTGAGGGGTGTCCAATCTTTTCATGTTAGGGGCCACACTGCAATTTTTTCTCATTCTGGAAGCTGATGGTCTCTGGCACATGGGAGCCAAGCCTAGGTTTGCGCACACACACCACACACACACACCCCCTCAACCTCAACCTCATGCCCCTCCTCCCTACACAGGGCAGGAGGGGTCCCCAGCACCGCCACCCAGCTGCCCAAGGGAGTGGGGCCCATACCTGCATGGGGGGCAAGGCAGCTTGGGCAGTAGGCTGCAGGAGGAGGAGGAGGCAGGGAGGGATGGCATAATTAGGAGAGAAAGTTGGAAGGAAAGGGAAAGAGGGGAAGTAGCTAGGGGCTGCCTCTCTGTTCCCCCAGCTGTCTCAGCTGTGGGGAAAGGAAAAGATAGCATAGCTGTAGAAGGAGGGACCTGCTATTCTTCCTTGCTGGCCAGCTCGGGCCCTGCCATTCACTGTACCCAGCCCACCAGTCAGTTCCAGGGCTGGAGGAAAGGAGCTGGGCCAGCTCAGGACTGAAGTGGAGGCAGGGCTGCCGCTGCACCCAACAGGGCAGCCAGGGGCCTGTTGCTCCACTCCATCTCACTCCACCGGCCACCCCACCACCAGCTTGGGACTTGAGAGGAGGGGCTGGAGCACAGGCCTGGCTGCTGCTGCACCCTGCTGGGTTGGCAGCCAGACAACAGTGTCTGGTGGGCCAAAGTCTGGCCCATGGGCCATACCTTGGACAACCCTGCTGTAGACCCTGTAAAAGAGAATTCAGATGCTACTGAAACTACTCTCACTACTGACAGACCATACTACGGGAAAACAGCATAATCTCTGAAGCCACTCTACCTCCCTTCTCTTCCCTAAAGGGTTTCTGTTTATATCCATCCCCATTCTCTCCCCACTTGGACTCCTACTACAAATTTTTAAAGATCTACATATACATCCTCACAAACTGTTAGAGCTGTTCTATTGATATCAAAGTATCTTGTATTTGAGCAAGGAAGTTAGAAACATGACTGTGTAGATTTCAATTAATCTTCAATAACAAAAAATTATGAATCAATGTTTGACAAATAAAGTAGGACAAACCTAGCAATAGAATATATTATATTTTCCAGTTTGTTTTACTATTATATATCATAAGAGTAAATATATGCTATGCTTTTTAGAAAATGTAAGATAAAGCATCATCTACTGATAATCTGTATTATTTGTTTTGGAAATCAGTCTTTTCCCCCCTTGTTTAACTTTCAAATGAAAATGCACATATAAATGAATATATATAACCTCCTTACAAACAGAGCTATTTGTCAATAGTATGTTGGCAAAGCTCAAAGCTGCCAGGGAAGTTGACAAAAATAGAACTACAGTACAAAACTAAAAGCAATCTTTTGTGTGGAGGATGCTTAAATTTACCAAAGACAGCCACAGTTGGTGAGTATATACACAGCAATTCTTCTTTGTAATTAAACATGAATATCCAATTACAGTCTCTCCAGGATACAAATTTTCCCACCACCCCCAAACTGCAAGCTTCAGGCAGGCACAGCATTCTCCCCCCCCCCCCATACACATACAGTATCCTGACTGGAGATCCCTCCACCCCCAGCCAAAACAGGCTTGTGCTACTTGGATGGCATCAGACCTTCTCAAATGTGGTCATCTTGCCATCTAGTGACTCAGCTATGGAGTAGGTACAAACTCTACTATTACTGACAGACTACAAAAGAGATTACTCAGGTGGAAGAAGCCTGTGTTCTGAGAATAAAATTTGGCTGTGGACTTCTCTCTTTTTAGTTATCATCTATCTCAAATTTTTCAGGATTCCTCTTTCTGGTTTTACCCAAGTCATTTCTCACACTTTTCAAAGAACCAGGAGGGCCCATCTGAGACAGTAATTTAAACAATTGCTGGAACTTAGTTTAGTGAAGTGATCCTGTTTCTCTGCATTATAACATGAAGTTGTTAGATCACAATATTGAGCTAATCTGTGCCCCACAGGACAAAATTTAATAGGGGACAAATTTGAGTTCTAGCGTCACTGCTACATGTATGCAGCTTGGGTAGTAAATGTGGATATTCTGAATCATTATGAAGAACCCAGAATCTCTCAGAAAACATAAAGAGCCAAAAATACTACAGCAGTGGTTGCAAAGTTTGAGTCACGACCCAGTACTGGGTCACGGACCTGCAGGTACTGGGTCGCGACACCAGCGCTGCTTTGGACTGGGGGCTGCTGCATCATGCTTCCTGGTTAGTCAGCACTGAGGGGGCGGCTGCCCCTCGCTCCCCAGCCAGCTGGCGCTGCTCCCAGGGGGTGGGGGCAGTTGGCCCTCGCTCTCCAGCTGACCAGCGCTGATCTGGGGGGCGGGGGTCACCTGCACAGTGGAGGGGTTGCAGCATGGCAGAGGGGTCTAGAGCTGGGTCCTAAAGAAAAAAATATGATGACCACTGGACTAGAGCACATTCAGATTGCTAGAAAGCAAATCCTGGATTATAAGTGGATGCATCTATTTAATCAGGTGCATGTTTTGGAGTCCTAATTGCACAATAATGACAGCTCAGCAAAATATGAGAAATTGAGAACCACTGACCAAGCAATTGTGAAGGTTGATACTGTTCTCCATTTTTCATAAACAAGACTTGGGCTTTATGCTTCTAAGGAATAATGAAATGTGGATACAAGTGGTGTTCATGACAGGCTAATTCCTTATTACAAATAAATCAATAAAACTAGCTAAAAATGTACAAAGTCTCTGTTCCTGCAAAAGGTCAGTTTCCATACACTGAAGTTTTTCTATAACTTGACCTCAACATGACTTACAATGCAATAACAGTTTTGAGATATTTTTTGGAAATGGAGTTTGCAGCCTGCTCTCAGTATCTAGAGAGGTAAGTTCCAGAAGGGTAGCTGTGTTAGTCTGCTATACAGAGAGAAAAAAAAGCAAGGAGTCTTGTGGACTAATAGATTTATTTATCACATAAGCTTTTGTGGGAGAAAATCCCACTTCATCAGATGCTTTGAAGAAGGGAAACTTACAAAATGGGATGAAAATAAATGCAAGGGAGCATAAAACATGGGATCAGGTCATACTGGAACAGCAAATCATAACATTTGTTAAGACTCAAACCCTGGGAAACAGCATATAGAGGAGGGTGAAGTCAAATTACCTGTTGTAATGGGAAAAGAAGCCATAGCCACGATTCAATCCTGCTTTCACACAATCTAATTTGCATATTAATTCAATTTCAGCTGTTTCTCTTTGAAGTCTTGATGTCCCACTGATTTTCCTGAGGCCCATCGTTAACAAATCATCAATGGAGTGAATCATGAGCATGGCTTCTTTTCCCATTACAACAGGTAATTTGACTTCACCCTGCTTTATGTCCTGTATCCCAGGGTTTGAGTCTTAACAAATGCTCTGATTTGCTGTTTGCAGTATGACCTGATCCCATGTCTTACACTCCCTTGCATTTATTTTCATCCCATTCTGTAAATTCCCCCTCTTCATAGCGTCTGATGAAGTGGGATTTTCTCCCACAAAAGCTCAAGCAATAAATAAATCTGTTAGACTTTAAGGGCTTGGGTTTTTTGCTTTACTAGACTAACACAGCTGCCCCTTTTAACTTATACAAAGAGAGTTTCCTCTAGGGGGAAGATTGCTAATATCACTAACATATCCTCACTATATGACTTTCTATATACCTGGGAACTTTCACACAGGTGGGGATCGGGATGGGGGCAAAGGCTGCTAAGATGCAACTTTCTCTTCTAAGACATAAGATTCCCCTTGGGATTATTTATTTTTATTTAAATAATTTATTGACTTATGAAGGAGCAGAGACAAGTGTTATTCCATGCAGTCAGATACCAATAGCAGTGTAGACATAGAATGCTGCCTGCAAGCCAAATTCTGAACACTCAGTCTCTCCCTTTGGACCACAATAAAGTAGAGATGAGCAAAGGAGTGAGGTTTGGATTTTGGCAAACAAAGTCTCCCAAAAGGCATGTTGAGGAATGGTTCATTCCCCTTAATACGTGTTCTTTTAGATATGAAGGAAGAGGTAGTTCAGCTAAAAAGGTTTGTTTGGATTCCATTTATTTAAAAAAACCATCCCAAATGGATTAGAAAAAAGGAAATAAGGAGCCACAAATATACATATAAGGCATAAGATTAAAAGTACCAAATGTGCTGATTTCAAGCACATGCTCAGGTGTTTTGCTACATAGGCTTCTTACAGAGTTTCTAAAAGTCTAAGGTTCTTACTACTTCAAGAGTTGTCCCTCCTTGCCTTTATCTTCCCTGTTTAGCACCCTCGCCAGGGCTGATCAGGAATTAAAGGAAAGGAAAAATAAGCCTACCACCAACTCAAACACTCGCACCCCTTATTGACATAGTTCTGTTGGTAAGATTTTAAGTGTAGATCAGGCATTAGACTGAAAATTCTTTGTGGGCAGGGATCATATCATTTCTTGTTTCTATGAAGTGTCCAGCAAAATTATAGGTGCTCAAAAATGCAAACTAAAAATACTCAGGAAATTTCAGTGTTAGAAGAAGTTCTACATATTTGATTAAAAAAAAATTATGTCACAGAAACAACACCAATTCTGCTAATTATCAACATTTACTACAGACCACTTGCTTCAAATGGACACAGCACCAATGACTTGCTCTTTTTAGAAGCCATATCACAGCACCAGGCAGCCAATGGGAAAGGGCAGCACACAGTGTCATGCCAGCGTTAGCCAGTTATGTCTGCTTCCTCTTGGCTCATTTCCTGGCTGTGTGAATACTTGTGCAATGCAGAAAGAATCAACATAGCTCCTTGTATAGACAACACTGTTGCATTTTGCTGCTTTGATTTAAGGAACTCTCGGAGAGAAACCTGAGACATAACACTGACAATATAAGAACATCTCACCTTCGGGTTATGCCAAGTGCGCTGAGATCTTCTTATGTCATCAGGATTCACGATGACATTTCTTAGCTTTGAATTCTACCGAGTGTGTTACACCATTATCTGGCGAACCCTGACGTTCAGGATCTCTTGGTGCATTCAGCATACTCTCAAGCTAAGTCTTGGTATGGTGAACATCACTGAGTTTTACCTGTTGTTTTATTCACTGTCAGTGCAGCACCTGATTATATTAATTTGTTTTTTAAGGACGGAGAGAAGTTAAGTTGAACTCAGAGTTCTCTGCCTTTTCTTTCTTACAGAGGACCAGGAAGTGTTGTAAAAAAGGACACTTAATAAAGTGAGGGACTTCTGTGTTAGGTCATTCTCTAGCTTTCTGCAGAAGTGCACGTTTCTTTTTCTATTCTCTCTGATCCTGCAGCAGGAAAGGATGGGGGCGGGGGCGGGGAGAGAATTAGTACAAGAAAACTTGATTATTTTAATTCCACATTTCCCCAAGGGACTCAAAGGGCACTTACTGCCTACCAATGGACAGCAAGGACCAAAAAGTTGTTTGCACATGATTCTAGGCTTTGTCTGTTACAACTTACCAAGCACTAAGATCCATTTTAAATAAGCTAATATTGTTACTGCTTATCCCTCTCCATCACTGACATTTATATTGCCTACAGCATTTGAAGTTCTGGATTTCACAAGAAAACCTTGATTAATGGCCAAGATGCAACCTTTGATTAATTAGTAGGTATCCCAGTATAACATCCTTGAACTTTCAGGTGAATTAGCATAAGAGCTCCTAGAAATTACTCTACATCAAATCAGGCAAGACAAGAGTATATGAAAGGGGAAAAAATGTCACTCTAAGAGAGAAAAAGCCGTAATCTTTACTTCACGCAAAAGGCTCTTGGTGTACAAGTAGTTATGGTGGTATCATCAACATTTTCTCATATTCCATGACCTTCAAATTTCTGGTTAATAGCTAAAATATTAGAAATGCTTGAATCTCAGTGTATATGGCAGTTCGCTTCATTTCCAAGAGAAACTTGCCCATACTTCTTTGATCTGGAATTCTTGCAGTATTGTACATTGTGCAAGATCTAGTATTCTAAGCAAGTACTGTGAGGCCAAGTCAATACTGACAGCAGCAAATTTGCCACTGTAGGTTCAAACTCTCTGGTTCAACTGAACAGTCAGTCAAAACCTGCTCAATCAATCCACGGTTCAACTTAGTAATTCTACCCCTATAAGAAGAGTAGCACTGAGCCAAAGGGCGGCATTGCCCTTCAACTCAGCACAATGGAGCCCATGGAGGTAAATGGGAGTTAGAGAGTCAAAGGGAGATATGCAAGTTATTTTACATAGCTTACATATCTCCCTTTGACTGCAGCTGAAAACTGTGGCAGATATAGAACAGGGCTAAGTTTTGGCCTAGTCAGAACTCATGACATCAGCAGGCAATGTGTTCACAGGGCTGAATTCAGACTAAGAAGTCAGAATCCCCAAGTGCTCTTCTCTACCATTGTCTTGTTCTACAATTGTAGATATGTAGCCTCACGTTCCACGTCTATGTAATCTACCTAGCTCACAGGAGCGTTTTGAGACTTCATGAATTTGTAAAACATTTTGAGATTCTCAGATAAAAGAATGAAGTATTACTTCTTGCAATATTTTAACATTTTCAATCCAGTTCTGGATCAAAATTAGGTAGGGCAAAGGCATCAAAAATTTCAAACCTCAGAAGATCATGTTTAGTGTGGGTGAAAATTTGAATTCTGATCATATTTTTATACTCACTGAAGCGTGAAAGGGAACGTAAGTAAATTCCACTATATGGAGATTCATTAACACTTCAAACTGTTTTTAATGAAATTCTTCATATCATTTGTTGATCAAGAAAATAGCTCTGCAGTGGAGTGCCAATGTAGGATTCAAAAAAAGAAAGAAAAGAAAGAAAGAAATCAAACTAAGGTTATACTGAAGCATGGAAATCTGTATGAAAATCCAAGGAATCAATATTCAGTAAGCTTACTTCTTGATAATCACGAGAAGTCAGTTAGAGAAAAATCTCATTTCTAATTTTAGATTTACAACATGCTTGGGGCACCAGATTCTGTCATGTTCAAAGAATGCAATTTAGTCAAAGCCTGACCTTGGTTCAAGGAGCCCAGTGTATCCATTCATTGACTAGATGTTGGTCTAGTGATCAAACTCCAACATCATTTTATGACAAGTTCATAGCTATTTGACCTAGTGAAGAATGTTAATTGCTTCCCCTCATGGTGCCTTGGTACCCTATTCATTTCCTTTTGTCATTCATTGTCTTTTGCCATGCTGTAGGGAAAAATCTTCCACTCTCTATTTAGTAAGCCGCTACCCTCACCTCTTAAAATACTTCTTAAAATTCCACTTCTTCCATGTCACTTTTAAATTAAATAGACTCTTCAGAGGAGGAATCTACATAAGTTTTTCAAAACTGCAGTCTTTGTTCTGTTAGGCATCTAGGAGACAGTTGTCCAGCAGCCAAACAAATAGAAATAAAGGACTCCTAGTCCCTTAGAAAAAGAACTAGTTCTCACAAGAACAGTAATCTTCCTAAAGAAGTGCTTTTTTAATCCTAAATTTTCAAGCAATAAAATCTGAAACCCACATTCAAATGATGTGTGTAGAATACTATACATTTGCCATCACAATTATGCATACATGCAAATGGCTAGAAAGGTGCCTAACAAACATTTTCAGTTACAAATGTATATGTAGAACTACAGACAAATTTTTGAAGTCTCAGTTTTGCTTAACCTTGAAAATAATTCCCAATATGAAAGGTTGGAAGAGTGCAAACACCCAAAACTACTGAGAAATAAATGGATTTGTCTCGTGTGATATTTCCTAACACACCTTGAGTTATCAGAGACTTTGAGGATTTTACTGAAGAGCATGTGGGTCAGTAAATACTGGTTTTCCTTCTGAGAAACAGCTGGAAGAAACTAATAAAATATACAGGATCTCATTATCTAGAATCAATAGCTTAATAAACTATGGTAGATAATAAACTTATAAGTGCAAAGTAGAGGAGTTTTTGAGCAGAGGGGACTGCATGGTACCCTTAAATGTGAAGTTTAGTGTAAATCTACAACAGACCCAAAATGCAATTAAAAAACAAAACTGAACTGTTACGTGAAAATAAAACAATGAAAACTAAATAAGAATTAAAGAAGTGACATGCATAATTTCACCAACCGCAATGAGTCACAGGCCCGCCTCTTCAGCTATATCTACATCTAAAAATTCATTTCAGACTTGCAAATCCAAACAAGCCTCAAGCTATTTCAGACTAACTGCAGCTTTTTAGTTCAAACTAGCCATGCGTCCTAGTTCAAACTAACTTTTTATTTCAAAACTAGAATGTATGGCTAGTTTGAACTAATGGCTTAGTTCAAACTTGCCATTATTTCACATCTTGGCTGTGCTGAATTCGAACTAAAGTTCGAACTAAGCCAGCTAGTCTAAACTAACCAAGGGGTCTTACTAGTTTGGTCTAGCCTTTGACTAGTCCAAACTAAGAAATTTCTTAGTTTGGACTAGGGAAAGGCTAGTGTGGCCATCGGCCAAATTAGTCTGGACTAAGCTTGCTTAATCCAGACTAATTGGCTAGTGTACACATAGCCTTAGAGGAGCATGGGAGTATGAACCATTTAAACTACTACTTCGATGAGTTATTTTCTTTTTTTTAATTTTTTTCCATCCACTCAAAAAGTGAAATTTCCTATAGAAAAAGACAATGAAAATTATTTCTCTCTCATTTTTATACTATTTTCCATTGTATAGAACAAAATTTATTTTCTGACCATGCCTGCATACAACTAAAAATGCAGATCATGTACTGAATTGAAGATATATTGTAGTGGATAACGTTACTTCTTTGATATAGCTCCTTTCATCAGAATATGCTCTACAAATATTAATCACAACACCCTAGTTACATAGCAATTATATTATTTATATCCATTTCCTAGATGAGGCAGAGGTATGTTAAGAGACTTAAGGTCACACTACGAGGCAAAGGGTCATGATTCCCATTCTCCTGTTTTATACAGACAGTCCAACCTCTGAGTGACCTCACCAAGTAGCTACATCCCAGAATTTTTACTCGGTTCTTACCCAAGGCAAAAAAACTCACCCACAGAGTCAAAGACACTTCAGGATGTGGCTCAATAATTCCACTATTAGCCCTGGGGCATACATCACATGATCTAATAGATCTGTTTCATCTCTAATTTCTATGATCCCTAGTCAAATTCTTGACAAAAAGCATTCTATACATATCACTGAAAGAGACATCAGCTTCATTCAATTGTTGCTGCCTGAGAACATACATCAGCATATACAACTCAGGAGTCAGTTATTATGGGCCTAATCTTACAAAAAAGTGCACACAGTTCGTGGGGATCCATTCGGGCTAGAGGTTGGCCTGCGTAATCTTTCCATGACTGGCAGGATGGTGAACAATTTAAATGAAAGTGATTTAAATCCTCATTTTAATCATAATTTAAAATCAGAAGACAAGCAACCTTAAATCGCTAATTTTAATCATGTTTTGCGTTTGTACTTTTTACCTATTTTCCTAAAGAAAGATACATTCTAAAGGGTTGGTAACCATTAAAACATGTTGCTTTGAAAGAACATATAGCATTTACACTACATTTGACAGCTCTTTTGCTTACCAGGAGGATACATGCTATCTATATATATATATTTATGATGCCTACATTTATTGAGATTCTTAATTTTTATATTATGTTAGACAATGGTGAATTATGCCTTTCTTATTAGATAATTTTTAGTGTGATTTGTGTCAAGCTCTGTTTGAATGGAAATTCAAATTTAGTTAAATGTGCAATGTTTTGGTGTGTTTTTATTCAGTAAAATATCTTAAAATATGCAGGGTACATAGAAGTTTACTGAGATGTTTTGCATTTAAAATTAAAGTGATTTATTAAACAAAAGGAAGTTTTGTTAGTTAGTTGATCTAATTGTTTCTGGTGACCACATTTCATGAGTTTGGAATTCGTTGATGTCATCCTTCCACACCTTGTTTTTGTTCATTTAGTGGAAGAGGAAAACAAGCTTTCCTACTTTTTCAACTCTCCATTAGTTCCTTAATTTTGAATGAAATAGTCGCTGAACTGAACTAATGAAATAAATAGAAGAAACTATTCTCTCTAGCAGAACTGTTTTCAAAAGCTTGTTTAGCACTTCATCAAACTCTAATTACAGACATATGACTAGAGACTTCTACAAGTTCAACGTGATTTAAAACCTTTTCTATGCACATATACTGCTTAATTTAAATGTTAAACTTGTTGCTACAAGCAGTTGTGTGGCACTTTAAGACTAACAGATTTATTTTTTGCATGAGCTTTCGTGGGAGAAGATCCCACTTCCTCAGATGCTTCAAAGATGGGAGAACTTACAGAAAGGAATGAAACTAAATGCAAGGGGGTGTAAAACATAGGATCAGGTCATAAAGTAACAGCAAATCAAACTTCTATACAGCACTACAGGAAGCAAGAGTGACACCTATAACCCAGCCAGCAACATTGTTAATCTCTCAAGCTACACACTTACTCCTGCAGAGGAATCTGTTCTATCTCGAGGACTTTCCTTCTGCCCCACAACTGCCACACATAAGATAAAATTCTGCGGTGACCTAGAGGCCTACTTTCGTCATCTAAGACTCAAAGAATATTTACATAACACCACAGATCAACGCACTGACACACAGATGCTTTCCTCCAAACACTACAAGAAGAAATATTCTTCATGGACTCCTCCTGAAGGCCGAAATGAGAGACTTGAATTCTATACTGATTGCTTCCGCCACCGCACCAAGGCTGAAATCATGGACAAACAACATCCTTTACATCATAACCTCAGCCCTGCAGAAAGCAATGCCATCCACAGCCTCAAAAACAACTCTGACATTATCATTAAGGAGGCTGACAAAGGAGGTGCAGTTATCATCATGAATAAATCAGATTATGACCAGGAGGCTTATAAACAACTCTCCAACACAACCTTCTACAGACTACTTTCCTCTGACCCCACTGAGGAATACCAAAAGGAATTACAACGCCTACTCAAGAAACTCCCTAAGACAGCACAAGAATGTATAGAGACAGAAACACCACCAGAGCCACGGCCAGGGATGTTCTATCTACTACCCAAAATCCATAAAAAAGGAAACCCTGGACGCCCCATCATCTCAGGCATTGGCACTCTTACTGCCAGCCTATCTGGCTATGTGGACTCCCTCCTCAGACCCTATGTTATCAACATCCCCAGTTATCTTCAAGACACCACAGACTTCCTGAGGAAAATACAGTCCATTGGAGAACTTCCAGAAAACACCATTCTGGCCACTATGGATGTAGAAGCTCTTTACACCAACATCCCACACAAGGATGGATTACAAGCTATTAGAAGAACCATCCCAGATGATGACAAAGCGCAGCTCATGACTGAACTTTGCGACTTTGTACTCACCCACAACCACTTCAGATTTGAGGATCATTTATATTCCAAATCAGTGGCACTGCTATGGGCACCCGCATGGCCCCACAATATGCCAACATCTTTATGGGTGACTTAGAACAACGTTTCCTCAAGTCTCATCCCAAGACACCTCTTCTTTACCTGTGCTACATCGATGACATCTTTATCATCTGGACACACGGCAGGGATGCTCTTGAAGATTTTCACAGAGATTTCAATAATTTCCACGACACCATCAAATTGAGCCTGGAACACTCCACACAGGAGATCCACTTTCTTGACACTACAGTACAAATCAGGGATAGACATATCACCACCACCCTATACCGAAAACCTACTGATCGGTATAGTTACCTACATCCTTCGAGCTTCCATCCTAAACACACCACACGATCCATTGTCTACAGCCAAGCCCTAAGATATAACCGCATCTTCTCTGATCCCTCAGACAGAGACAGACATCTTGAGGATCTCTATCAAGCATTCTTGAAACTACAGTACCCGCCTGGGGAAGTAAGAAAACAAACTGACAGAGCTAGACGGGTTCCCCGAAGTCATCCACTACAGGAGAGACCTAAGAAAGAAAGCAACAGAACACCACTAGTCACCACATACAATCCTCAAGTCAGACCTCTGCAAAAGATCATTAAGGACCTACAGCCTATTCTAAAAGATGATCCCTCTCTCTCTCAAGCAATAGGAGACAGACCACTCCTTGCTTATAGGCAGCCCCCTAATCTTAAACAGATACTCACCAACAACTACAGATCTAACAACAAGAACATTGAAGCAGGCACACACCCTTGCAAAAAACTACACTGCCAAGTCTGCCCACATATCTACACAACAGACACCATCATAGGTCCTAATCAAGCCTGCTACTCCATCAAAGGCTCATTTACCTGCTCATCTACTAATGTGGTCTATGCCATCATGTGCAAGAAATGCCCCAACACCTTATATATTGGACAAACAGGACGATCGCTCCGTAAGAGACTGAATGAGCACAGAGCTGATATCAGAAATCAAAGAACAAAGAAACCAGTTGCTGAGCACGTCCATCTTACTAATCACTCGATGATGGATTTGTTAATGACTGTCATTAGAGATGTACCTGGGACATCAAGACTCCAAAGAGAAACAGCTGAACTCGAATTAATATGCAAACTAAATTCTGTGAAAGCAGGACTCAGTCGAGACTATGGGTTCTTTTCACATTACAAAGGGTAATTTGACTTCAGGCTTCCCATTCTTTAAGCCTGTAAACTGCTCTGATTTGCTGTTACTGTATGACCTGATCCTATGTTTTACACCCCCTTGCATTTAGTTTCATTCCTTTCTGTAAGTTCACCCATCTTCGAAGCATCTGAGGAAGTGGGATCTTCTCCCATGAAAGCTCATGCGAAAAATAAATCTGTTAGTCTTAAAGTGCCACACAACTGCTTGTTGTTTTTTTACTGGACTAGACTAACACGGCTATCCCTTTGGAAACTTATTGCTACCTATTTTTAATTTCAAATTTAGTTCTGAGTAGGAAACCTGTATTTTATTTATTTAAATAAAAGTTCTGGTTTTTAAAAAGCTGAGTGTTATCACCCTGAATAGTAGGGTTTACCCTTCAACCTGAGAGAGAAAGCAATAAGTGGACACACACGTACAGAGAGATGTACTCTTAGACTGAGAATAGAATGCTGCCATAAAGGCTAGACCAGCCGTTTTGCAAGCAAGGAACCTTAAGCAGAAAATATCCTGCTTATTCAAGAACCAATAGCATCTCTGACAACCTTTTACAAATCTAGAAAATAGCCATCACAGATGTATAGATCAGATAGAAGAGGGCGAAAAACAGGCTAAAAGATCATTGGGACAGAAATTTTAACCTTTTACAGAAGCTCAATAAATATTAAATTATGCTGCCAACTACTTGTCTCTGTACCCCACTCTAGTCTTTAGTGTATCTTAGGACATGTTGAAGCATTCCACTGTACAAAGAAAATGGAAACAGAACGAATAGTCATCTGTACACTGCAACATTCGCACAAAAATACAAATAGCATGACACAATAGTACATTTCAACGGTAATTTTATAACACCATAATGTTTGTATGCATATAAACTCATATCCCTTGAGACTTGCTGCATTTCTGTTACCAGCTGAGAGTTATTCCTCTGATTAATAAATTATATACTTTATAAAGTATAAATTATACTTGAGGCCTGAACAGTTCTTGGAGGCATTAATTATTAAAAAGCAGGTAAGAATGGTGGAAACTGGGTTAATTGACTGGCATCTAACTTAGAATCTAACTGATTCTTTGACATACTCAATATCTTGCACAGACACTAACTTCCAGATGTTTTGGCAACACCTTTTCTATTCCAAAATGGTTGAATCATTCTTGTTCAAAACTTAAAGAAAGAAAGAAAGAAAGAAAGAAAGAAAGATCACTTCAGACAGAAGCTATAGCTCAAAAGTGATTTCAGGCTTAACTTTCTATAGCAAAGTAGCTGGACTGGGGGGGGTGGGGGGACACAAACAAACAAAAAGAGCCTTAAAATAGCAGAAATGGCAACAGAAATTGCATAGGCCTTTGCGACCTTTAGAGAAAAAAGCAATACAGGTCTGCTCTGGTACACACATGCGTTCACTGAGATACACCACAGTAATCAGTTCTACCAGTGAAATGCAGCCACCTTTGGCATTTATGTGCACTGATAAACAACAGTTGCATTGCCTTCGCACAACATAGTTTATGGTGGGAATTGAAGAATGCCATTTCAAATTGAAATCCAACCCATTTTCCAAAGCAAAGGTATTTGTATACTTGATTTTCTATAACTTTAGTAAACTGAATATATCCTTGAGTAAGATGTTTTCTGAATTTTCTTAGCTCTTCTAAAAGCAAGGCAACTGCAGGTGATTGATTAAACTGATGCTGTCTAATGTGTTGGCTTTGTCTCCATCACACTTCCCCATAAATACATACAAATCCCAATTGTGCAATGATTTAGCAGTAACTACATGATGGAGAAATGTGACACATAGTTTATAAAACAGTGGTATAGCTCTGGAAACAACTGCTTGTTCAATAAATAAATCAATGGTTTGATTTAGAATCAGTGGCAACCTTCAGAAATTCAAATTGTGGCTCTGCAAACACTGCTGAGTATTTTATTTACACTCCTCTTAACATTCAGCAGTTGGCTTTAGTTCTCTTCATTATTACAGTGACACCAAGCTGTAATTGACATTGCTCATTAATCCTTCCATCACAGCCTCATAGCATTCATCCTGTCTTGAAAAAGTGCAGAGAATAGGTTATCCAACTTCTCTAGAACCACCCTCTGCAAAGAAAAAGGAAGAACTTTAATATGAATCACTTCCCATTACACAAAACAGGGATGTAGCTTAAATAGAGTATTTGATGGAAAATCTGTCATTCATTGAATACTTTTAGAAATATGAACACTAAATTCTATCTCAATCTGTATTTCTAAGCAAAAGAAGCAAGGAGTCCTGTGGCACTTAAAAACTAATTAATTTATTATCACATGAGCTTTTGTGGGAGAAAATCTCATTTCATCAAACACTTTGAAGATGAGGGAACTTGTATTTCTAAGGTGCCTATTCCCATAGGATCCAGATACTGAAAAAGGAAATTAAGATTTGCACTGCAATGTTAATGCAACAGTTGTCTTAGTATCTTCTGTTCTTAAATTCTCCTGCATTTGCTTACTGTTTGTGGGGAGATGTACACCAGCATGGGCATGTATGTCTGTGTGTGCATGTGTTCTTTCCCTGCACACTAGCATTTACTATAGGAAGTCTGACAAAAAGGTAAGTTTTGCAAAATGTTCTGAAGATGTTTATACATTAATCTTATCTCTTAACAAGTCTTTACTAAATGATTGTCCAGAGGTTCATAATGTGGACAAATTATGGTAGACTGTCACAAGGATGGCCAAAGGCATATCCCTGATAAAGAGCAACCCCTCACCCCCATCAACCTCCTGCTCAATATCATAGAGGAGCTTGAGTTTCTCAATAAAACAGTGGTCAGATTTTTTTTTCTGAAAAAATATGGGAAAACCATGTACTTTTTCCAAATTTCATTCTTAGAATTGTGTGAACCATTTTAATAGAAACTTTACAGAAGGCAGCTTTAGGCAGACACCCAGCATAGCAAATTTCAGCCCAAACTGTTTAATGTTAGTGAAGTATAAAACTAAAAACAGATTTTCTGATGAGAAGTACTGTGCAACTTCAGCTGTTGGCAGTGCTGCCTATAACTCAGGGGTAGACAAAACTGGCTCACAGCTAGGCACTAGCAATTTTACTTTTGATTATCAGAGGGTGCTCCTCCATTACATTTCTGCAGTGGATCTAACCAACAAGCTTTTAAAACTGGTCACCATGGAAACCGACTTATGAAGGCCTGCTATACCTCCTATAAATATATTAAAGCACTACATCAAATCTATCCCATATATTGCAAGTAAGTGGTTTTCATTGGGCAAGTTTTGCAATTTGTACTACAGCTAGTCCTCACTTAGTGACCTACTCGTTTAGTGACCCCTCAGAGTTATGACCGGCTCTCTGATGAGTTGGTATTATGGCGATGTACGAGAACTCGCATCAACTCTCTCAGATTACCTATATTTACAGTACACTATGCAAACTAAGTTCAGTACATTAGAGCTTAAAACATTTAAAATATATATTAAAAATGTTATAAATGATGCAAAGGTGACATTAAAACTATCTACCGATGGTTGAAAAACCCACTACCAGTAAAGTACATTATGCCTGAAATACCGGTAAGGGCTGCTCCTCGTTTAGTGACCAATTCGTTTATCAACCAGGTTTCAGGAACGGAACCCGGTCACTAAGTGAGGACTACCTGTATACTAATGCTTGAGGTTTGGTCTGTCCCATATTTTATATTCAAGACACACTGCAGTAATAGAGTGGCTCAATTCCTTCATTCTATGGATCACTATGCAAAAGAATGATTTGCTCAAGGGCTTCTATCCCAGCACACAAAAGTGGTTCTCCTTATGGACCACCAAGAAATGGTCCAAGCATAGCAGGTTTACACACCTAAGTCCAGGAACCACTGCACTGGTTTACTTGATAAGTTCCAAAGGGGCAGCTGTGTTAGTCTAGTCCAGCAAAAAAAAAAAAAAAAAAAAGAGTCCTGTGGTGCTTAAAGACTAACAGATTTATTTTTCTCATGAGCTTTCATGGGAGAAAATCCCACTTCGTCAGATGCTTCAAAGATGGGGGATCTTACAGAATGGAATGAAAATAAATGCAAGGGTGACCTGATCCCATGTTTTAAGCTCTGCATGAAAAGAATTCTTTCACTTCAGGGTTTCACACAACTGCTTGTCCTTAAATCAAGGCCTCTGTTTTATAACTTTCTCAAATATTCCTTGAAATTTCATGATCTCTATATTTCAGTACACAGCAGCATGAAAGGATTAAAAAAAAAAAACCTTATTACTGCACTCTAGCACCATAGTGGGCTGCTCAGCCAGCTGTAAATACTTTGAATTCAATTGCCCCTATGCAAGAAAGGGGAGAACACAATTAAATAAAAAGCAATGGTCATGCTTCATATAGTGCTTGATGTTGTACTTTTTCCAGGGCTTTGATTATAAAATGCTCAGTCAGTGCATCTTGTCTTTTATAATATTTTTTCCACTTTGCTGCCCTTCACCTTTCTTCCTGAGTTCCAGAACATTCTGGGCAAAAACCACATGGAAGCTTGACCACTGGTGTAGTTGCAGCATGGCTATCTTTTATTTGAAAATGACGCTGTACAAGCGCCTCTCTTTAAAGGATAGGTAGACAGGGAATAGAATTCAGAGCATAAGCTTGAATCTAACAGAGGTCAAGAGCACCTACAGGCAATTGACATCATACAGCCCACTGAACTGCCACCGGATGTTTAATGGTAAGTTCAGTCAGATGCTTAAATGGACAAGTGCATACATCACACTACTGGGACTGCAACAGTCTCAGCAAAGACCAAAGATTGTATGAGTGGCAGGGAATGAATTTCCTTCTCACTCTGAAGGGAAAGTTCCTCCATGGCAAAAGTGAGACACAGGAGTCAGGGAGCTTGCATTGCCATTGCCTGAACTGCATTCACAGCTAAAAACCATGAATTTAGCTCCCATTATGGGTTCACAATCAGGGCTAGTACAACCATATAGGTGAATGAGGTGGTTGCCCATGGTACCAGGCTTTAAGGGGTGCCAAATTAGATGGAAGAGAATTTTACTAGTTAAAAGCTATATTAATGGTATCTCTTCTAAATGAAAATAATGGTCTCTGATGGGGGTGCAAAAATCATAGTTCGCCTAGGGCACCAAAAAACTTGGGCTGGCCCTGTTCACAAGTTAGGCTCACATTACACTGATCATTGATCCTGTACATCAGGAAATGTTGACAACGGGTGGATAATTGTGAATGTTTTCATACACTGTAAAAGTTTCAGGAATTTTGACACACAATTATTCAACCAACTTTATTTACTACACTGCTGCTTAAGAAGTTTCAGTCAAGAAGCAGGCATATGATGCTAGAAAATGTTTTACCAAAACACCTAAGTGGTTTAGGAGCCTTGGCTTCACTGAAAATCAAAGGGAATTAGAAGCCTGCCACCTGTTTCCAAAAGCACCTGAGTCACTTGGAGTTTTTTAAAAGCATGCCTGTGTGACATGGGTGACTAATCACACATCAAGAGTAGCAAACAGCTAATGCACACAGTTCCCAAAAAATCCATAGATGGAAATTTGTTCACCAACATATGTCTGGTTTATCATGACTTCAAGCCTACATCAGCCACAAATGGAAATGATCTGGTGTGCTGGGGTACACCCATAACAGCTAGGAGGGCACCTCCTCCTGCCGGTTCTGGGAGCAGCTTATCAAGTCAACACACTTTCTCATTATCACATGCTGGCCGTCAGCCTCTGTCTCTGAGTCTGCAGCCCCTCTCTTGCTCCACAAGCTGCTACTGCGTTTTCATCACTCAGCCATCTGGTGACTTCACTGCACACAGTTTCCCCTTCCAAGGTACCCAGGTCTTTCTTCATTGATCCTAGGCATTCACCACTGCATAGTGCTTCTTCCTCAGTGGCTGGCAGGGGAAACCAGGCCCACCCCTTACTCTGGGGTCCAGATCAGGGACCCTCAGCAGTCTAGATCTGTTCTCTTTGCAGACTTTGCTGCCTTCTCTGAGCTCTCTCCTGCCATCCGGCCAGGGCTGGATTAAGGCAGCACTTTTAGCAGCTTTAGGTCCCAGGTTAAAAGTGACCCTGCCACCCTGCAATAATTCAGCCCCATTCAGACTTGCACAGCAGCAGCCGGGCCCCTGTGACTCAGGCTGGTTTGGCAGATCTCTGCTTCTCTGAGCTCTCTCCTGCCATCAGGGGTGCTGGCGCCATAGTGTGACAGCGTTCCTGGCCCTGGAAGGTGGCCCACTGGAGGCTGCACCACATATCAGTCAGCCTAGCCCTACCCTGCCCCTCACATGCCTTCATCTAGCCCTGCATCTGGCACTCCCCTTTCTCTCAGGTTCACCAGCCTCCAGACTCTCCACCGCAGGGAATCACTTTGGAAGCTATAAGGATGCGTAGCCCAAACACTCCTTCCTTTTCGCAAAACATGATTGCAGACTCACATTTCCTGAATTTGTAGTCCTAGCTTGTTCCTCCACAGCCAGGCTCCCTCCCTCATATGTCAGGGCACTGCTTGGCCAGACCACTGAGTGAAGAGCCCAGCTGTGGCCTGATGGTTAATTTGCTCCCTTGTCAATATACCTCAACCCTTTCAGGGCAAGTAGGGTGAACACTCCACCATACAAAGTAATAATAATTTGTTTCAGAGTGACACCTATTTTTTTTTAAAAAATTGACAGAGGGATGAAGCAAATACTTCACTAATAGCAATACTTCAGACAAGCCAACAGGCATAGTTTGACTTCTGTATCTGGTAGCTCCAGTCAGGCCAGAGGGGCTGCATATGTACGGGTCAAATTCCATGCTTGCCTGAGGCTGCAGGTTGTCGAGGCACGCATCCCTCCCAAATTACACTCCGGGACAAGCCTGCAACAATAATCTGTAGTCATATAAAACAATGATGTGTGAAATAATAACCTTATACTCCTCTCATAAAAAAAGAAATTGCACAAATGAAGCCCTGCTCACAAACACGATTCACAAAGAGAAATAGGGCTATGTTCACAATGAATAATTCCACCAGCTCTAATCAAATGGCTTCTGTTAACACAACTGTCAACCCAGGACCTCGCAGAAATCATCTCATTTACATAAATTTTTAATCTAGAGCTAATGTAGGAACAAAGAATAATCACAATATATATTCACATATGTTAAAATGAGTTTTAGGTCACACAGAAGGTTCTGGATTGAGAGCACTGATTATATATCCTGAAGTTACTTTTCTCCCAATTTCTGTTCTTCTCAGTCTCATATAGCTTGCAACTATTTTTTATTTAAAACTTAATATTTGCCACAGATCAGGTGATTCTTTGATCTCCAATTTTTACCGAATGGAATATCAAAAAGCAAGATGGTTTGCATAAATCTGTCACAGTTATGCCTTTTAAATTATGTATAAAACCATCACTGTTTTGAAAGATGTTCCCACATCCTGAATGAAAGCACTCTGGGTACCTCTCATTTAAGTGTCAGACCTGCAACACTGCTGTCAGCCCAGCTGTGAGGCAGGAAAGGTGGCAACCAAACCAAATATGCAGGGTCCTCACTACTTGATAATTTTTCAGACTGCTATTGCTTTATCTTGATTCTTCTCACTCCCCTTTCCCCATCATGTCAATACTTTCCCCCTACCATATTAAACAAGAACAACAGAAGTTAATTAACAGCTCATTACAGTCCTTCATAAAGATATCTCATTCACTCCAATACCAAGCAACATAATTTTTAAGGACTTGTCTATCTATATGCGCAGTTGCATCAATTTAAACTTAGGATGCGATTTTAAAACAATTTGCTTAAACAGGTGCAATGCCTATGTGAATATGCTTATTTTGGTATAAGTCAGGTTTATTGTAGTTCATCTTAAATTAGCAAAAGTTTTAAAAACTAAACCCAAGACAGACACTTGCACTGAAATCGCATCCACCCTGTAGTTTGCACTCCTTCAAGTGGTATAGAGGAAGGTTGAGTCTGGGGGCAAGAGTTTGTTATTAGCATGACCAGAAGTCCGAGTTTTCAACAAGCCAGTTTACAGAATACTTGTCCAGGAGTAGGATAACCAAAGGTCTTGTTGCCTTTGTCTAAAGCAGTTCAGTCTGTCTTTAAATACATCTGAGGGAGAAATACCGGGGAGAGAGGAATTATTTGAGTATAGCACCAACATGGACACAATCTGTCCATCAGGAAATTTAGGCTTCAAATTAGATGCAAGTTTCTAGCCATCAGAACAGTGAAGTTCTGGAATAGCCTTCCAAGTCAAGCTTTGGGGGCAAAACATATAACTACCTTCAAAACTGAGTTTAACAAATTTCTAGTGGGGATGGGTATGGTGGGATCTCCTGGTCTGGCAATTGACTGAGTTTTGACTATTAGTGGCGGATATGCCAGTGGCCTGAGAAGGAATCATAGAATCATAGAATCCTAGGGTTGGAAGGGACCTCACAGGTCATCTAGTCCAACCCCCAGCCAGAGGAAGGACCACTCCCACTAAACCATCCCAGTCATGGTTTTGTCCAGCCGGGCCTTAAACACCTCCAAAGATGGAGACTCCACCACCTCCCTAGGCAGCTCATTCCAATGCTTCACCACTCGCCTAGTAAAAAAGTTTTTTCTAATATCCAGCCTCGACCTCCCTAACCGCAACTTGAGACCATTGCTCCTCGTTCTGTCCTCTGTTACCACCGAGAACAGTTGAGCTCCATCTTCCTTAGAGCATCCCTTCAAGTAGTTGAAGGTTGCTATCAAATCCCCCCTCAATCTTCTCTTCTGCAGACTAAATAAGCCTAATGCTTCCAGTCTTTCCTCATAGGGCTTGTGCTCCAGCCCTTTAATCATTTTGGTTGCCCTCCTCTGAACTCTCTCTAGCATGTCCCTGTCCTTTTTGTAGTGGGGAGCCCAAAACTGAACACAGTATTCTAGATGTGGCCTCACCAGTGCAGAATAGAGGGGAAGGATCACATCCCTTGATCTGCTGCTAATACTTCTTTTGATGCAGCCCAGTATGCCATTGGCCTTTTTGGCAGCAAGAGCTCACTGCTGACTCATATCTAGCTTCCCATCCACCATGACCCCCAGGTCCTTTTCTATACTGCTGCTACTTAGCTGAATGTTTCCCAGCCTGTAGCAGTGCATGGGGTTTTTCCATCTCACATGCAGGATTTTACACTTGTCCTTATTGAACCTCATAAGATTTCTATTGGCCCACTGTTCCAATTTATCTAGGTCTCCCTGAATCCTGTCCTTGCCCTCCAACGTGTCTACTGTTCCCCCTAGCTTGGTGTCATCTGCAAACTTACTGAGATTGCAGTCTATTCCATCATTCAGATCATTGATGAAAATGTTGAACAGAACCGGCCCCAGGACCAACCCCTGGGGCACACCACTCGTTACTGGTTGCCAGCTAGACATGGAACCATTGATTCCTACACGCTGAAACCGTTGATCTAGCCAGTTTTCTATCCACCTTATAGTCCACCTATCCAACCCATACTTCCTTAATTTGCCAGTGAGAATGCTGTGGGAAACTGTATCAAAAGCCTTGCTAAAATCAAGGTATATCACATCAGTGGTTCTTCCTGCATCCAGAAAACCAGTCATCTGATCATAGAAGGAAATGAGATTGGTCAGACGTGATTTACCCTTGGTAAATCCATGCTGAATTGTTCCAGATCACTTTATTTTCTTCTAAGTGTTTGAGGATGGATTCTTTAAGAATCTGCTCCATAATTTTTCCAGGGATTAAGGTGAGGCTGACTGGTCTATAATTCCCCGGATCCTCCTTTTTCCCTTTCTTGAAAATAGGCACTACATTTGCTTTTTCCCAATCCTCTGGCACCTCCCCCATTCTCCATGAGTTTTGAAAGATAACGGCCAGCGGTGCTGCTATCTCATCGGCCAATTCCCTCAGCACCCTTGGATGCAGTTCGTCCAGCCCCATGGACTTGTGGATATCCAGCTTCTTTAAGCAGTCCCTAACCTGACCTTCCATCACCAAGGGCCTCTCTTCTTCTCTCCAATCTGCCATACCCATGATAGTGGGCTGGGAGCTGACCCTGCCTGTGAAAACTGAAGCAAAAAAAGCATTGAGGACTTCAGCTTTTTCTTCATCCTCTGTCACGAGGATGCCTGCCCCATTCAGCAAGGGACCTACACCATCCCTGATCCTCTTCTTGTTATTAACATACTTGTAGAACCCCTTCTTGTTATCCTTTACATCTCTCGCTAGCCGCAACTCCATTTGTCCTTTGGCCTTTCTGATTTTATCCCTGCAGTCCCTAGCAATATCTTTATATGCCTCCTTGGTCATCTGACCAAGCTTCCACTTCCTGTAAGCTTCCTTTTTATGTTTAAGCTCAGAGCAGAGTTCTCGGCTAAGCCATTCTGGCTGCCTCGCATGTTTATTCTTTCTCCTAATTGGAATGGCAACTTCCTGTGCCCTTAGCAGGGTTTCTTTAAAATATAACCAGCTTTCTTGGACTCCTTTCCCCTTCAGATTAGCTTCCCAAGGGATCCTGCCCATTAGTTCCCCGAGAGACCCAAAATCTGCTCTTTTGAAGTCCAGGGTTTTTGTTTTGCTTCTTTCCTTCCTTCCTTTAATCAGCATCCTGAACTCAACCATGTCATGGTCACTACTGCCTAGCTTGCCATTTACCTCTACCTCCCTGATCAATTCTTCCCTGTTTGCGAGTAGCAGGTCGAGAGGTGCAAGGCCCCTAGTTGGTTCCTCCAGCATTTGTACTAGAAAGTTGTCCCCAACACTCTCTAAAAACTTCCTGGATTGCCCATGCACTGCTGTATTGGCCTCCCAGCAGATGTCAGGGTAATTGAAGTCCCCCATGAGCACCAGGGACTGTGATCTAGAAGCTTCCGCTAGTTGTCCATAGAACACCTCATCCACCTCCTGCTTCTGGTCTGGTGGTCTATAGCAGACACCCACCACAACATCCCCCTTGTTGCTTTCCCCTCTCAATGTAACCCACAGACTTTCTACAGGCACACTTCCACTTCCATAATGGAGCTCTGAGCAGTCAAAGAGCTCTTTTACATATAGCGCTACTCCTCCCCCTCTTCTTCCCTGCCTGTCCTTCCTGAACAGTTTATACCCCTCCATGGCAGAGCTCCAGTCGTGCACACTATCCCACCACGTCTCTGTTATTCCTATAATATCATAGTTCCTTGTCTGCACTAGTACTTCCAATTCTGCCTGTTTATTTCCCAGGCTCCTCGCATTAGTGTACAGGCACCTAAGATACCCGGCCGATTACCCTACTTTGTCATGTTGATTTCCAATTCTATTACATAAACCTCCTTGCATTTTTTCTTGGAGTCCTCCTCCCCCACTCTCCTCATGTGTTGGTGCTTCAGTGGAACATTTAAGACAATTATTTGATTCCACCCCCATGTTCCAACTACCTTCTCTTTTATTCCTGGTACTACAGTCCCAACACCCCCCAAGTTCCATCCTTTCACCCAGATCTCCCACATTGCCACTTACCTGTGGGCTTTGGTCTCCTTGCCTCGTTGAACCTAGTTTAAAGCCCTCCTCACTAGGTCAGCCAGTCTGTGCACAAATACACTCTTCCCCTTCCTGGACAGGTGAAGGCCATCTCTGCCTATCCATCCTCTGTCCTGAAACAGGACTCCATGGTCAAGGAAGCCGAATCCCTCCTGACCACACCATCTTCTCAGCCAGGCATTCACCTCTAGGATGCATCTGTCTCTCCTCAGGCCTCTAGCCTTGACTGGAAGGATTGATGAGAACACCAACAGGAAGGTTGGATAGGGTGGCTTTTGAGTCATTGCAGAGAATTATTGCTTGGGTGACTGACTGGTGAGACTTGCCAGTGGGTTCAGGGTTTAACTGATTGCCATGTTTGGGGTTGGGAGGGAATTTTCTCCTGGAGTACCTTGGCTAGAGCTCTGGGAGTTTTCACCTTCTGCTGTAGCATAGGGCATGGCTCACTTGCTGGTGGATTCCCTGTATTTTAAAGTCTTTAAATCATTATTTGAAGACTTTAATAATGCACTCATAGATTAGAGGTTTATTACAGGAGTGGGTGGGTGAGGTTGTATGGCCTGCATTGTGCAGGAGGTCAGACTAGATGATCATATTGGTCCCTTCTGACCTTAGAGTCTGTGAGTCTTTACCCATTACAAAAGCAGAAAATATTCCTTGTCAGAAACATGCTTCAGGCTGGTACACCTGAAGAGACTGTTTTCAATTCTCCTCCATATCATACCCTGTAAATACACATCTCAGTATCCATAATGTCATGTCTTAAAGACATCCCTCTTCAGATTCCTTCGGTACAAGGATTGCCTGAAAATAATCTTGCTGTCATTTTAACAGAGTTCTAGAAAGCATTCTACCTGCTGATCTAAAAAGCTTTCTATCTCATGATCTAGACATTTTACAAAAGGAGACCAATATCATTAGTCCCATTACAAATGGGAAAACAAAGGGAAAAGGGGAAGTGGTTAATCCAGATCATACAGAAAGCCAGGGACAGAGCTGGGAAGGAGGTCTCTCAACTTACTAGTGGTCCAATTCCCAGTCCAGTTCTTCCTTCACAGAACCAAACTATCTCCCAATAGATAGAGATTAGAATCCTGACCAGTACATTAGATGTCACCTCCTTTTTAGCTGTTCTAAAGAACCCATTCCAGGTTTCACATGCTGAGATGAACCTTGCAGCATTCAGAAAATGCTATGCAATGAAAACTTGCAGTCAAGTTGTTAGAGGGCATAATACCACTGAATTCAATAGAGTTATGAGGATTTTGGGGGCACACTCTTGCTTAAGTTCTTGACTCTGTTTAAACAGTTCTGAAACACTACTGAAAAAAATAGTTTGTCACTGCCTAGGCAATAGATCCCTAGCTCCTTTTAGGATATGTTATCTACCATTCCCTCTCCACACTCCCTAACACTATCTGCAATGATTTTCACCTTCTGTATTTAACCCTACAGCTATCATTCCAACCTTATGGGATCCTTCAATGTCACCCACAGAGTCTCTTCCTTCTGCAATTGTGGTGAACCTCAGGTGTTTTATCTACAGATGCTTTGGGAGTAAACTATAAATAACTGGCATTGCAGACTCCTGTTCAGTACTCCTGTGTGAAGGGAAGAGCCAGGATAAGGCACAGCAGTGCAGGCTATAGTTGTATCAGGGCCGCTTGCCAGGCAGCAGAAATCTAGGCTATATCTACATTAATACCCATGTCAGCAAAACTTATGTTAGTCAAGGATGTGAACATTACATCTCCCCAAGAAATGTAAGATAGACCAACATAAGCATTCACAGAGCTATGTTGGTGGGCAAGCTTCTGCCATCAACAGCTTATGCTGCTCACTGAGGTGGGCTTTTTTAATGCTGAAAGGAGCACTCTTCTGTCAGCATAGACCATCTTCTTCAGAAGTGCTGCAACGATATAGGTATGCTGGTACATCTGTGTCGCTCCAGTGCTGTACGTGTAGACATGGCCCTAGTAATCGCTTGATAAACAAAGAAACCAGAAAAATGAAGAAAGCACCAGCAGTCGGTTGCTGGACAGAGAAGTAGGTGAATGTAGAAAGATCATGCAAATTACACATTTTGGGACAGTATACTGACAGTCTCACAGTCATTCTAAAGCTGTAGTTCTCAGTCTTTTGCGGGTTGCAACACACTTAGTTGCAATATGCCACCCTGTGGGACACACCAAGCCATCCCTTCCAGGCCAAATCCAGCCATCTCCCTGGCTCTCCATGACACACACACCACTGTGTGGCAACACAGTTATGTCTCCCAACACAGTGGCTGAGAACCACTGTTCAAAAGCATCCCCTGATCACTTTAGGTAAGTCTACACTTAGAAAGTTAGTTCAATTAACTGAATTTGAACTAATCAATTCAAATGAATAATGATTAGTTCAAATTAAGTTAGTTCAAATTAACATGGCCACACTAGAAACTCTTAATTCAAACTAGCATGTCCATGCACAGGACTTGCTAGTTCGAATTAGGTAGGGGGCACTATTGTATAGGGAAAATCAAGCTGTGGCTAATTCAAACTAACAGTTCGAATTAACGCAGCTACATTGGGTTAATTCAAACTACTCAGTTTGAATTAAACATCACTTTGAAGGTAAACCAGGTTTTATAACTTCAAAGTTAACTTTCGTCATTTCAGACTAGGGCATTCCTTAGTTCGACTTAATGAAAGCCAGTGTGGTCATGCATTTATTTAATCTGAATTGATCCTCATCAATTCGAATTAATTTGTAAGTGTAGACATACCCTCTGGGATCAGAAGGTCTAGTAATGAAATGAGGACATTGGTATGGGGTATTTTCCACCTCTGCTCTTGATTTAGCACCATTCCTAATTCTATATTCTTTCCCACCTCATTCACTGGTACAGATCGCCATGATGCAGTAAAGAACTTCAGCACGTGCCTTCTTCTGGAAAGGGAGCCATCAGTACAGAAGCAACTCATCAATGCTACCTTTGGGAGGGTTCTTTTGCTTCTAGAAAGCAACAGTGCTTTTTCGTTACGCTACTGAACTCATCAGCAGCGTTAGCACTGCCCTGAAAGACACTGTGCATGATAGAATTTCGCTTACTTGCTTTCCTTTCATAAGTCTCCTGTGCTGGTTTGTTACTTATGCTCTACTCAGTCTTCTGAGCTTGTTCTGGTTTGGTTCAGGCTCTCTCAGGACAACGAAACATGAATAGTTCTCTCATGCAGGGGTTTGCAAAACTTTTTTTTCCCCTGGTATCCTCTTTGAAATATTTCAGACTGTGATAACAGCCCCCAAAAATGACAACCCTCACCCAGTGCCATCCTTACTTCTGCACTGCTGCTGAGGGTGGTGCTGCCTGCAGGCCATGCAGCCAACAGCCACTGCTCTTTGGCCACCCAACTCTGAAGGGCTCTGGCTATCAGCCATGTGCAGAGCTGACAATCACAGCCATGGCACGTACAGGGGTGGACAACTTGCCACCCACCCCAATATAATCTCACAACCCCTTAGAGGGTCGCACCCCCCATTTGAGAGGCCTTGCTCTTCTGTATGGAATTAATTCAGTTCATCCCAGTTATGCTTCTGACTTACAGCTGTGACTTGCTAATCACAGGTGACTTTTTAGCTCTCTCAGATTTATCAGTGTGCTCTGCCAGCGTTCACTCCTTGATGTCCAAGGCAGCAACCTGTTATTGGCCAGCCAGGGGTGAGCAAGCCAAGATGACTTAGCAGGTCTGTTCTCGCTCTAGTTTGTAGGCCCTTCTCAGAGACTGGCATGAGTTTTTGAGTTAGGACATGCATTTGAACTTCCCTCCAGTTCTAGGATGTTCAGTGTGTTATGGAAATATGACAAGGAGTTGTGTGGCACTTTAAGACTAACAGATTTATTTTTTGCATGAGCTTTTGTGGGAGAAGATCCCACTTCCTCAGATGCTTCGAAGATGGGTGAACTTACAGAAAGGAAAGATACCTATGATGGTATCTGTTGTGCAGATATGTGGGCAGAGTTGGCACCAGCAACTATAGATCTAACAACAGAAACATTGAAGCAGGCACACACCCCTGCAACAAACCATGCTGCCGAGTCTGCCCACATATCTGCACAACAGATACCATCATAGGTCCTAATCAAGCCTGTTACTCCATCAAAGGCTTATTTACCCACTCATCTACTAATGTGGTTTATGCCATCATGTGCAAGAAATGCCCCAACACCTTATATATTGGACAAACAGGAAGATCGCTGGGTAAGAGGCTGAACGAGCACAGAGCTGATATCAGAAATCAAAGAACAAAGAAACCAGTTGCTGAGCACTTCCATCTTCCTAATCACTCGATGACTGATTTGTTAACGACTGTCGTTGGAGATTTAGCTGGGACATCAAGACTTCAAAGAGAAACAGCTGAACTCGAATTAATATGTGAGCTAAATTCTGTGAAAGCAGGACTTAATCAAGACTATGGGTTCTTTTCCCATTACAAAAGGTAATTTGGCTTCAGGCTTCCCATGGTTTGAACCTGAAAACTGCTCTGATTTGCTGTTACTGTATGACCTGATTCTATGTTTTGCACCCCCTTGCATTTAGTTTCATTCCTTTCTGTAAGTTCACCCATCTTCGAAGCATCTGAGGAAGTGGGATCTTCTCCCACAAAAGCTCATGTAAAAAATAAATCTGTTAGTCTTAAAGTGCCACACAACTGCTTGTTGTTTTTTTACTGGACTCAACTAACACGGCTATCCCTTTTGAAATGAAATATGAGCTAGTCTTGACATTTTGTTTGAAATACTCTGCTTCCCTCAAAGTTTATATTTGGTTTGGGACCAGCTATAGATCCTATATACTTGGTTCAAATCTCATTCATATTGGTTTAATGCCACTGATTTCAGTGCAGATACTCCCAATTTCATACTGAATATTAGTGGAATCAGATTTTATATCACAAGTCTTTCTTCCTACCTGAGTAAGCAAACTTTGTTTCCCACAACAGCAGAAGAGATTGGTAGAGAAGTTTGCTTAGCAGCCTCTACTAAACACTCAGCGAAAGAACAAAGGCACAGAAATTGAGATCCAAACTCTGATTTCCCCCTGGCAGTACTTTCCAATACCATTGCACTGCCAGACCAGATCATCTAGTTTAGCCTTCTTTATAACAAAGGCTATTGAACGTCCTCAACATATTTCCTAGAGGATAGCTTTTGGAAAAACATCCAACCTTGATTTAAAAATGGTCATTGATTGAGAATCCATTACAACAATCTGTAAACTGTTGCAATGGTTAATTTCTCTCACCATGAAAAATGTGCACCTTATGTCCAGTCTGAATTTACCTAGTTTTAACTTCCAACCATTGGGTTACATTATATCTTGATCCAGGGTCAGATTTAGGCACAAGCCAAGTAAGCCACGGCTTAGGGCCTCACATTATGAGGAGCCTCTAAATATGTCAGAGAACTAAGAAGATTTATCATAATTAACATGGATAATGCAAATAAGACTTTTTACAAGATGAATGTTTTATTTAGTTGGTTTTCATTGCATCTTTGCCTATGTGTATGTCCAGATATAATGATTTAACACTTATTTTTTCATACTCCTTCTGTTGTCATAATACATCTTTTCTCTTTATTTTTATGGCATGGGGTCTCTGAATCTTGACATACCTTAGGGCCTCAGCATGACTTAATCTGTCCAGCCTTTATCTGCTAGATTGAAGAATTCATTATTAACTAATTGTTTCCCATGATGGTACTTGTAAGCCAGGGGATGCAGGGAGAAACCCATTATGAAAGGGACATCCACAATCGTGCAGCCTTCCAAAGGCAGTCATCTTGTTCCTTAATGTGATTTGGAAGTCTACAGCAGAGACCAACTAGTACTTTATCTTGTGCTTTATGTATTAGGACATTGAACCATAAGCAATCAAGTTCATTTTCTTCCAAGTTATCATCATTGTTAGCATAGACTACCATTCTGCCTCCCCTCTTGCCTATTTGATCTAGTCTAAATGAGTTAAACCACTGATTTTAACTTTTTACCCATCCCTCCAGGTTTCATAGATACCAATTAGATCAAATTTATGCTCATAAATGAGCAATTCTAATTCTTGTTGTTACCCCAGCTCCCACCACTGGTGTAGAGGCAATTAAAGAATGCCTCTCTTTACACTCTTTGGTTCCTTGATTAACTTGTGTTCATCATCTGGACTTCATGCTAGGTGTTTGTATTTTTCCTCTTTTTATCCTCCCTTTTGTTACTTGGCAACCTGCCCCTGACAAGATTGGCTTTTACCTCAATAGAAGGGGGACCATCCAAACTATACTGCCACTGCCCCCCCACAGGAGATGGATTAATGAAAATCCCCCACACCACTTAACTAGTCAGCAGTTCACTTCCAGCATCTCCTTTAGGAAGTAGAACGGAAGAAGAAGATTGCTCTGACATTGTTCTCATTCAGCACACTTCAGAGTACCCTGAAGTCATCTATGGTCTAGACTCTATGAGACATCCTATGATGCAGTGTCATTAAAGCCAATATGAACCATTGCTGACAGATCCTTTCCATCAACTTCAGAAGCCTACCCAGTCTTAGAGTGAGGTTTCATATCTTAGTTCTGAGAAGACACACATTGTCCTATTGTCCACCTGTCCCTTGCAGAATGTTCTTTCATTCTTCTAAGTTCTGAATATTTAAAGATCATCTGTTTTCCCTGGACAGCTGGAGAACTCTTTGCAGGCTAGCTTGATTTTCCTACATGCTGAGCCAGGCTGCCATCTACTTGTCCCATACGTCTCTCCATTCTCTTGCACCTACTGGATTATTCAGTTATTTTCCAATGTTACCATGCTGAGGACCTGGCATTTGAAAATTCTAGTTGTGATTCTTCCTGGTTATCTTCTGCCCACAACCACAGCTTGCCCACTTCATGTGTCCCCAGATGAGTACAATGCAACTGTGGCTTCTTGTTTCTGGTAGTTTATAAGCCATTAGGTTTCCTATGACTTTCTCTCACTCAGATTCCCAGTGGCCCTTGAGCTTGGGGTGTAGCCTAAACCTGGCTGTCCCTGAGCCACTCAGTTTACAATTCTCTTTAAAGAGACAGACTGAATACCTACACCCAGCTACTGCAATTTCTTTTGGAAAAGCTTTTTGAAAGTGCTGTTCTCATCAGAACAATATTTGGTTTTATGGTCTCTTCTGAAACCCACAAGTTATCTTTCCCCCCATTTTGGCTGTAGCCATATCTGACTCAGCCTGAAATTAACGAATGTGGTTCTGACTCTCGTGATAGCTCAGCAAGACTAATACCATTTAAATAAAGGGCTATTTTGTGATCCAAAATAATTCTGCATAAGTTTTAGCTAGTAGCTAAAGTTCTTACTGAACTGCATTTCTTAACTTACAACCCCACACAGAAGTGTTCCATGCCACCTATTCCCATTTTCATGGAGCTGTCCAGTGCCCTATGAACACCATCACAAAGTCTCTCTTGTGCTAATACCATATTCCCATATTCCTGAATGAGTAAAATGGCCATACACCATTTTGATGGTATGTATTCAAGATACAATGGGCCCAATTCTGATCTAATACCAGTGTTAAGTCTATGAAACAGAGTGAAACTCTAGTGTACAAAATCAGACCCATGGGATCTAAGGAGGGAGAAAAAAGCCTGACAGTTGCTCCAGATTCACACCTGTACAAATGAAATGAGAGTCAGACCCAGTGACTATGCCAGGAGGGCAATGTGCAAAATAAAACACCAGTTCTACCTTGACTGGCTGAATATTAGTCTCATATTAGCTTCAAAACTGTATCTGTCACATTTCACTTACTTTATGGAGGAAATGTTCAAAGCATTCTGCGCACCTATTAAAGTCAATTGGAAGTGACAGAGCTAAAAGCCTGCATACTACTTTGAAAGTATGGATACTACAAATTTAACTATTACTCTAGTTACTCTGAGGAGGAGTCTCTTGCTCTTTTTGGAAGTAGTATTCTCATCAGAGTTTAGAAATAGCTTTTGGTTTTACCCTTTTTTTGATACCCACAGATTATCTACCCATTTTGGCTGTGGCCATTTCTGACTCAGCCTGAAGTTGAGGAAAGTAGTTCAGACACTGGTGATTGTTCAGAAAGACTAATACCTACTTTTACTCTGTCATGCTCAAAATTTAAAGGTAAAATGTCATTGGAGGTTGTTTCATTTGTTCCTGGAACTTGAAAACCTTAACTTTGGAGGTTTGTAAAGCTTATTCCCGCTTTGTTTTTATGCAAGAACTGAAATTGTAGCCCCATCACATGCTCAGATACCAAAGCAATGGGCAGAATTTGAGAACCTAAAGTGAATCTTTTCTTTGGTTATAGACCAAATAAGATTTAATTTACTTTTGAATTCCACACACCCCCCCCAGAAGCCTGTGTGAAACATGCTACATATGCATTTTGTGTCATATATTACTGTAAAATATTTGAACAAGAGTTTGATAGGACGCTCGTCCAGAACAAATTCATTTACATCACCCATTAAGTTGTCAGTCATGCGAGCACCATACAAAACAACCACTGTTGTGGTATCCATTATAGTGTTCCATTTTTTGGTATGGGAACCTGTCTGAGCTTGCCGGAAAGCAACATACAGCTCAATGAAACATCTCATTCTAGCAGAGACTGAGAATATAACCTATGAGGGTTCAGTAGGTTATGAAATCATCCCAAAAAAAAGTCAGTTCACCCTAAGAAATAAGATTTATTGAAAGGTCAAGAGATCTTCCCCTGGTCCTCTTAAGATATCTCATAATGATGCTGACAGATGGAAGACTCATATGGCTGGTTCCTTAGTCCACACCACCACTAATACTTCAAAATTTGTCAAAGTGACAATTCAGAGTCATTTGTTCCTAGTTATGACAGGAGGAAGAGTCACTTAGAAAAAAAAAACACAACTCTTTGTAATGATGGGTGAAATACTTTGAAAAACTGCTCATTATTTCTCTCCAGGTATCTCTCTAGTCATCAAGGGACTCTGCAGGTTGCTCAATGTTATTTTAAGTGTTGAGAAACAGATACTTTAGAACTCAGTATCAGTTTCATTAAAGTAGATCTAATGGAGTAATGGTGTCTGGAAATGAAGATTTGGGATGCTATTCTAGTAATGGTAGGCACTGCCTACAGATATGAAAATTAACTGTTTCTATGAGATCATCTAAGGAGGAGTGGCTTCATTACAGATCAGAGTTAAGCTAGGAAGAAACAGTAGTTTGACTGGTTGGCACTGAAATATTGTAAACTTTTTTCCTGACATCAACACAAAAGAGTGAACTTCTTATAAGGTTCATTTTTCTCTTAAGATCGGATATGCAAACTTGCATAAAAGGTCATTGACAAGATTATTATTACTGCAGCTGAAGCGGAAAATAGGCTCCTACAGGTTTTAACCCCAATTTAAAATTACAGCTGTACAGACCTCATTCAGCTCTAGAGATTAGAAACATCCCCCTTCCCTCTCCCACCTACCCTGAAATTTGGCAGAGCTAAAATTTTAGCTTCCTGTTTTGTGGCATCTCTGTATAACACACATTATGGCCAAGATCCTTGGGTACATCCAAGGAACACGCAGCACAGCTCAGAAGGAGAAATGCCAGTGTGGTCTTTGCTCACAGCCTACACTGAGTAGGCAGCGCTCTAATCCAGCTCTGTAGCATAATTTAAAGCAGAAGGCATATACCAGAGCCGAAGAACCATCCACATTAGGGCACCCAATGCTAATATACCTAGCCTCAACAAGGGGGTCTTTACATCTTTAAAAAAAACAAAAACAAAAAACCACAACAAACAAACAAAAAAAACCCACACCTGAAATCATATTATCTTTTTTTAGGCAATTTCCTAACAAAAAGATACTTCAACCAAACTGCTTCCTAGCCTACTCTATCTCTCATTCTCTTTGACATAAACACATGCACGCACAAACACACACTCAAATGGATCCTACATAAAAAAGGTACATATCAACATGCCCCAGGAGGCCCTTTTGCTCACTTTCTTGCAGTTTATATTTTTCAAAATTCTATTATTTTATGGTAATTTTTCTGGCATCAAAGGAGATGACAGAAATACTTCCCCTGTCTTCCCAGGAGGGGCAATATTTTTAACCAATTCAAGATAGCTAGAAACAGGACCAACTGATGACATCATGAAAAAGAATTTCTGGAAAATGCACCCAGGAAATATTTGTAAGAGATAGAGCAGAAAACAGAATGAGTTATGTCCATCAGTGTTCTCTTTTCTACAGACTTTACATTTCTGTTTTCCAAATACTTTTCTAAAGGGCTACCGTACCTGTTAATTGCCTGGCTGCCACTACATCTTCCAGGGACATCTGGGAAGGATGAAACTGCAACATTGTTTCACGTCCAGTGAATAGCCTAGCCATCTCTCTAACTCTAATGATCTCACTTACCCTGTGTTCCCCCAGTCTTTCTGCTGTATCCACTTGTTACCTTATTCTATTCTTGTACCATAAGTTCCTTGGCATTGGAACCCCCTTCATGTTATATTTCGGTAACGTGACCAGTACCATGCAGCCTCAGTCCTTAACTCAGGTTCAAGATGCTACTGCAATGCAAGTATTAAATAATAATTTCACAGTACTATTAATGGAGGATGACAGCAAAGAAGTGTTAAGGGGTTAACAGCCTGGCCCTGTGAGTGTTAAACCAGACTCGTTTAGCAGCCAAACACCCCAAGCTCTTCTTTGAAGTGCTTAAAGCACTCATGTGTGACATAGGACACAATGATCTTGTCAAAAGTCTTCTGAGACCATCCTAATGAACACTGCTTTATTCTGCTGACCCACATGGTGAGCAATCAGGTGTATGGGAACACAATAAATCTGAGCATGACATTCCAAGCTACAGAGCTTCCCAAACAACTGGGCTATACAGAAAAAAGAGGAGGAGGAGGAGGAGGAGATTAAGAATGTGTAGACCATGAAAGGAAGCAGAGCGCAACTTTGTCTGCCCCAGAAGAGCAACCCAAAGAATTTACTGGAAGTGCAAAGGCAATGTTCATTACCATCTTCAGTGGAGCTGGAAATTGTGTTGTGGCCTCTTTAAAGTAGATCCCACAACTTTAAGTGATTTTGGGAGAACACACCTGACATTTGTTCCAGTTGCAGCGGAAAGGTCAGGTTCCATGCATATTTCAGAATCTTGTACCTGTCATTACGCTGTAAAGCATGCATTTGGAATGTCACTCGAGAGCAGGGTTGAACTCTCAACAATCTGCTTCAAGAGAACTGGCCCCCAACAACTATGTTAAAAGGAGAAACTGTTTGTGGGATGGGACTTAGGACACAGCTGATTCTGTCACACACCGGGCAGTGTGCACATTCACACACACTACCCAATACATTGCAACATATACAAAAAGGGGAGGGGGCACAGGGGGAAGAAGGGGAAATGTTAAAAGTGTTAAAAGACAAGAGAGCAAAAGCATTAACATCTACACAAGGTCAGAGCTTATTATCTAACCCAAGGTATTAACACAGATATTCCCCAGTTTTGTAGATAAGACAATGCATTCCATTCCTCCATAGCACTTCAGCTTAGGCCCACATTTATCTCCATCCCACACAACTTTAGAATGATCTGACTTTGTTTAATGTGACTATATTTCACATGAAAATGCAGGTTCATGACAGTATGGAAGTGCTAGTGATGCCAAGGAAGTGTCATCTTCCAGAACTCAACTTCTGCCACTAATCATTTTCTTTGGTCCCTCATTTTGAGTTTATGTCTTTCTCCTTTCAGCTTCAGTAGCTCAGGCTGCACACAATATTAAATAAAATAAAATTATATTTCAGTCTAAACTCATTGGGATGGAATGGTGGCAAATAAATATATTGATATATTTCTCCATTTATTGAAAAACACAGAGCCAGAGCCATGTAAATTGACAAACACAAAACAGGAAATGAGTTATCAGTTCATATTTTTAGTGCTGACAATTTTTTATCCACACATTAGTTAGAAAATAGGCTTTCTTGTAGTTTACAGCTATTCAGATTCAGTTTTCCAAGTGCTGAAACTGTTCTGATCTTGCTCTCCTAAAATTACATCCACTTCCCTACATAACCAATAACAAATTAATGATCCAGTAGTTTGTCCCCTTGCTGCTGATCATCTTTCAGGTTTCCAGTAGAACTAGTCAGAATATTCATAACATGGCAACTTTTCCCTGAGTATCTATTAAAAAGGGGTTATGTATTCAGTAGTCATATAAAAACACCCCTTGGTTAATTCACAAATTCCTCCTGACAAGGTAGATCTGCTTTGAACTAGAATGTGACACTTTCACTCACATTGAAGTAGGCTTGTAGTTTATCTATTAAAATCACTCTTCTACTCAATGGTGCTGTTTTTGGAATGAATTCCTATCCACTGAGAGTTAAGTGAATCATAATTTGGACTCTTATAACTGTGTCCAAATGTGCCACTCGGATTATGGTCCCAAATCAAATTCAAAACTATGGTTGTTGATCATGCTGTTTTTCTTGATCCAGTTTAGAAAAAGATGTTGTAGCCAAAAAAAAAAAAAAAAATCTTCTAAGACAGGGCTGAATCTTGGTGAGTTCTCAGTGCCACCAATCGAGCCTCACTCCAGTCATGACTCTTTGAGAACAATTTGAGAGAAACATCTAAAGCAATTTCAGTGTGATCCATGAATCCTGCCACATGCCTGAAGTGGGACAGTGAAATTCTAAGATTAACGCTGTTAGATGCTGCAAAAAAGCAAAGGCTGGATGGCCCTTCTCCACAGACCAGACATCATTTATACATGCCATGTGATTACAGGATATGCTGGACACGATATAGCTTAACTTTAGCAAAGCTTTTGACATGGTCTTCCACAGTATTCTTGCCAATGTAGTAAAATAGTACGTGTTGGATGTATAGACTATAAGGTGAACAGAAAACTGGCTAGCTCATTATGCTCAATGGGTAGTGATCAATGGCTCAAAGTCTAGCTGGCAGTCAGTAACAAGCAGAGTGCCCGAGAGGTCGGTGCTGAAGCCAGTTTTGTTCAACATCTTTATTAATGATCTCAGGGATAGAATGAATTGCACCCTCAGCAAATTTGCAGATGACACCAAGTTGGGGGAAGTGGTAGATATGCTTGAGGCTAAGAGTGGGATACCGACTGACCTAGACAAACTGGAGGACTGGGACAAAAGAAATCTGATGAGGTTCAACAAGGACAAGAGCAGAGTCCTGCACTTATGACAGATGAATCCCAGGCACTGCTGCAGAAACAGACTGACTGGCTATGCAGCAGTTCTGCAGAAAAGGACTTAAGGATTACAGTGGACAAGACACTGGACATGAGTCCATAGTGTTCCCTTATTGCCACAAAGGTTAATGGCACATTGGGGTAAAGAAGTAGGAGCATTGCCAGCTGATCGAGGGAAGTGATTAATCCCTTTATTAATCACTGATGAGGCCACTTCTAAAGTCTTGTCTCCAGTTGTCCCCCCTGCCCCCCACAGGAAGGATGTGGACAAATTGGTGAGAGTCCAGTGGAGGGCAACAAAAATATTCAGTGACTGGAGCACATGACTTATGAGGATAGACTGAGGAAAATGGCTTATCTCATCTGCAGAAGAGAAAAGTAACAGAAGATTGGCCTTCACCACCTGAAAGGAGTATGTAAATGAGCAGATAATAGAGCTAGGTAGTGGGGAAGGTCTAGGTTGGATAGTAGGAAAATCTTTTTTGCTAGGGAGGTGGTGAAGCACTGAGATGGGTTACCTAGCAAGGTAGTAGAACCTGCATCCTTAGGGGTAAACTGAAACAGTCACCACTCACGCAGTGATCTTGACTTCATGAGTGTTTATCGTATAATTATAGAATATTAGAATTGGAAGGATCTCAAAAGTCACCTAGTCCAATTCCCTTCTCATAGCAGGACCAACCCCAGCTAAATTGCCTAACCATGGCTTTGTCAAGACACACCTTAAAAACCTCTAAAAATGGAGATTCTACCTCCTCCATGGGTAACCCATTCCAGTGCTTCACCATCCTTCTAGTTAAAAAGCTTTTCCTAATTCTGACCTAGACTTCTCCCATTGCACGTTGAGACCATTGCTCCTAGTTCTGTCAACTGCTGCCACTGAGAACAGCATGGCTCCGTCCTCTGGATCATCCCTTCAGGTAGCTGAAGCCTATTGTGAGACCCTGCTTCATTCTTCTTTTCTATTGTTTATATAAGCTGAGTTCCATCAGCCTCTCCTCATAAATCATGTGCTCCAACCCCATAATAATTTTGTTGCCTTCCTTCATGTAATGGGGAAGCAAAACTGGACACACTACTCGAAATGGGGCCTTACCAGTGCTCAATAGGGGGAAATAATTACTTCCCTCAGTCTGCTGGTAGTGTTCCTACTAACACAGCTTAAAATCTCAGTAGCCTTCTCAGCAATAAGGGCACACTACTGACTCACATCCAGCTTCTTGTCCACTGTAAGCCCCCAGTCCATTTCTGAAAAACTGCTACCAAGCCAGTCAGTCCCAGTACATAGCACTGCATGGAATTCTTCCATCCTAAGTGCAGGACTCTGCACTTGTCCTTATTAAATCTCATCAGATTTTCTTTGGCCCAATCCTCCAATTTATCTAGGCCACTCTGTATCCTATACCTACCCTCCGGGTTGTCTACCACTCCCCCCAGCTTCCTGTCATCTACAAAATTGCTGAGGGTGCAATCCACTCCATCCTCCAGATCATTAATCTTTTCCTAAAAGGATTTTGTCTCATGTTTCTTTTTCCTTCCAGTTCTCCCTGGAGGATAGGCATAGTTTGATTTCTATAGCTGGGGAGGCAAGGGGCTTAGTACTATTAAGAGGTACAGGTCTAACTTCCAGATTTGTTGATGGTGAGTGGTGCTTAAATTGCAGTGTACTTAATGAGTCAGTCAAGGGGTGGCATTACTGCTTACCCCCCACCCTTCTTGCCTGGTGTTACCACTTCCCCCGTACCCTGAATGTTTCACTGTATCTTACAGGAGGGTTGGGGGGCATTCTGCTATACCATTTAGGGAGGGGCAATGCCTCTACATGCTGCCCCCATTTCTGCCCATATCCTGGACTATTTATTTGAAATTATTTTATTATCTGTGCCTGTAAGGATAGCTGTAGGGTACTGAAGTCATTTGTGATCCATATGTTGAATATAAGTATCAAATAGGCTCACTCAGCACCGCACAGTCAGGACAAAGGCAGGATGCATTGATCTCCCCTCAGAATAACATGTGATAGATTCTTCTGAGTTCTAGCTGTAAGGATCTTTGCAAGGATACAATTAGCCCACATATTTTGATTTTAGCTGAAGACAGAATCTGAAGGTCTGTCTACAGAGACATAAAGCTTAAGGGCAGCCTAGAATGTTAACAGGATGATGTGAATGCCCCCACATATCCTCATTATCATTATTGCAGTTTAAATCCCATTCCCCATAACACACTAACACCCACAACACACTTACACACTTTCTAATCAAATACTTTCCCTCCAACTACAGGCCCCATGGCTCTGGGACTTCTCTTTGTTTGCACTACGATCATCTCCCAGTTCATTCAGGGAACCTTTTAAGGGAGTGCAGCCCCTTTCACATACATATGACCCAAATTCCTACCTTGTGACTCTCAGGCCTAAGACCCAACAGAAGAGAAGCCTAGGAGAACAGCATGGCTATGTCTACACTGCCAAATTAGTCTGGACTAAGCAAGCTAATTTAGCCCTTGGCTACACTAGGCTTGCTTCTTAGTTTTGGCTAGGCAAAGCTTAGTCCAAACTAATAAGTACCAAGGGTTAGTTCAGACTTGCCACCTTAATTTGAACTTTAGTTCGAGCTAAGTGCAGGCAAGACCTGAACTAAGGCTTAAATTCAAACTTAAAAAGTTCAAACTAAGCCATTAGTTTGAACTAGCCACACATTCTAGTTCAAACTAACACTTTAGTTCAAGCTAGAACTCATGGCTAGTTTGAACTAAAAAGCCACGATTAGTTCGAATTAGCCTGAGACTAGTTCAGACTAACCTTGGGCTTCTTTAGTTTGGACTAGCAAGTCCAAACCAAAATATCAGATGTAGACGTAACCTATAAGTTAACCCCCTAGACTGCAACAAGCCAGACCAAGCCCAAACACCTTCCCACAAGCCAGTGACAAGCATTCAGAAACAAGGGCTTTCCTTATCCTACATGCATGTTTGACAAGCATGAGGACAACAAAGGGTCAACAAAAACAAGTCCAGCACCAGTGTTGTCTAAGCAGACTAAGCGGTAGTGAAGGGTGCTAGATTTGATACCCTGAAGTTAGCTCGGGGTGGACAAAATTGGCTCACCCCTAGGCATCAGCAATTTTACTTTTGGTCACCAGACAGTGCTCCTCCACTACATTTCTGCAGTGGAGCTAGGTGACAGGCTACTAAAACTGGTGGCCATGGCAACCAGAAACGTAGATTTGTGAGGCCTGAGTTTGCTTATCATGCGAAAGGTACGCACGGTGTGCCCAACCTCTCATTCATTGAGGACTATGGGTAGGGCTCCAAAGATGGTTTCCTTCCATCTTTTGGCTAGTGACATTGGAAAATGGGACGGCAAAACAAATTCATAGAGGTGTCAGCAGAGCCTCTCTATAAAAGAAGGCCATCGCTGTTAGCTGACAAAAAACAGGCCAGGTAGTACTTGTGTGCTCAGTCTCTCCCAAAGAGCATCTACCTGTCTCTGCTGAGACTACATTTTTGGGAACTGGGCTGAACCTCATCAACTCATTTCACACCACCTTCCAAGCACTATAAGGCAGCATAAGAAATCCATTTCTAACTGGTAATTTGATGATAAAAAGGCTTTATATCTCCTTCACCATCTGAAGCCTTTTGACAGAAATGGAGAAACTTCCATTCAGTAGGCTTCAGACCAGGTCCTTAGCACACTCCTCAAAACAAACTCAAGACACCAAGTAAATTTGAGAATTTAGGCTCCTAAGGATGATAAAGAAAACAAAAATTCCATTTATATAACGTAGCTTAAATCTGGCACCTCTGTTTGCTGACTCTGTCCCATCATGCCTATGGTATTATTTGACCACTACTTTATTCCCAGGACTCTACACTTTGTATTGAAGTGAAATAGTGCCTTGCAGAGAGAATTATGCCACCCCCTTTGATTTCTTTCTCCTATCAGTTAACTGCGAATTCCAGTGAGTCATCTACTTACAAGCTGCACATCTGGCTGACAGCTTTAGGAAACTTTCTCAGTAATAACTCCTGAATTTCTTCCCAGGTACTGCACTACAGCTCTTTACTGTTTAGAGGAAATTGCTCTATTTGTCTCAGCTTCATAGCCCTCTTTATGTTTATCTACCATCATTGCCATCTTTCAAGTCACTGTAGTTCAAGATAAGCTCTTCTGTATCTGATTACTGCCCTGCTACTTATTATTTGTTGTTTTCCCCTCTAAATTCAGAATCATATTACCTGCTTGCAGACTTCAGTTCCACTACACCATTAACTTAGCCAGAGGCAAAGAATTTAAAATTAAAAAAAAAACAAACCTCCAAGAGTACTAGCAATGATCCCTGAGCCATCATCAGATTTTACCAGTATCATTCCCTACCATCACCTCATCAACTCCTTCAGAGCTAATACTGCTTTATAATCTTATGTCATGGGATGCACATCCATGTGCCCCTAGGCTATGATCTATCTTTTCTGTTCACTTTTGCAGCGTAAGTGCGTAATTTGATGCAAACTGTGCCATGCAAGGTTCCGTTATGAATACTCTGATTTATTGTTGTGGTGTCATGTTTCTGACAGCATCATATGTGTGTACAGATGTGAAGCATGTTACATGGCTCAGACACTCAGTACTCCCTCTCCCTCTGTTTGTTTTGCTGAACTTTGTTATTTTAAATGACAATTATAGCTGAAATCATTGACAATCAGGTGTAAGTGTTAGTGCTTAGACATGCTGTGGGATGGTGCAAGTGTTTCTGTGGAGAAGCTGCCAGCCTGTAGCATAGTTCCCTCAGTGAGACCTGAAATTACTGAGAGCTGTGGAACCTCAGAGACCTACTCCCAGAGTACAGGTCACAGTGGAGGTGGCAGCAGAAAGAGATGGTGCAACAAGCCACCCACCACACCGATGGAGTGAACAGCACAACTAAAAGCAGTGACGAATGAGAGGCAAATAGCCAGAGCAATGAGCAAGGTGCCTTCCTCCCCCTCTTCTCTGCCATGAGAGAATTCATATGAAGGCACCTCTGAACTGTGGGTCTCTCACTGTGAGTGGGGTGCAGTGGAGAGAGGAGGGAGGACACGTTAAAGGAACATTTGATTGTTGGACTGTATTTCAGTGACTTTGCTTCAGAATGCTAGATTGGTGCCTGGGAATCTTATATAAATGCTTCCTCGTAGACAAAGACTTTTAAAATCCTTTATTTACCAAGGTCATTATCTCAGACCATTACTACCTTGAGAGGTCATTACCACAGAGAGTTTCTCTGCTAAACATGTTTATGTTTTCATTAATTTTTATGGAAGAACATGAAAATGGCCATACTGGGTCAGACCAATGTCTTCTGACAGTGGACAGTTCCACGTGCTTCAGAGGCAATGAAGAAAACAGGCAGTCATGAAGTGTTCCATCCCTTGTCATCCAGTCCTAGCTTCTGGCAAAAAGAGGCTAGGAACATTTTCAGAGCATGGTGCTGCACCCATCCCTGCCCATCCCCGTTAATACCATTGATAGACCTATTCTCCATAAACTTATCTAGCTCTTTTTTTAATCCTGTTATAGTCTTGGCCTTCACAACATCCTCAGATTGACTATGTGTTATGGGAAGAAATACTTCCTTTTGATTGTTTTAAACCTACTGCCTATTCATTTCATTGGGAGACATCTAATTCTTGTGTTATGTGAAGAATTAAATAGAATTTCCTTGTTTGCTTTCTACATACCAGACAAGGTTTTATAGACCTCTATCATACCTCCCCTTAGTCACTTTTTTCCAAGCTGAAAAATTCCAGTTCTATTAAGCTCTCTTCAGATGGAAGCTATTCCATACCCCCTAATGATTTTAGTTGCCTTTCTGTGTACCTTTTCCAATTCTAATATATATATATATATTTTTGAGATGGGGCAAACAGATCTGCATATGGTATTCAAGGTGTAGAAGTACCATGGATTTATATAGTCTCATTATAGTTTCTGTCTTATTATCTACCCATTTCCCTTCCTAATGGTTCCTAACATGCAATTCGTTTTTGTGCCTGTCACTGCACACTGTACAGAATTTTTCAAAGAACTATCCACAACGGTCTCTAACATCTTTTCTTGAGTGGTAACAGCTAATTCACATCATTTTACATGTATAATTGGGATTCTGTTTTCAAATGTGCATTATTTTGTATTTACCAACACTGAATTTCATCTGCCATTTTGTTGCCCAGTCACCTAGTTTTGTAAGATCTTTTTTCAAACCAAAAACCCCAGAAGGTTGTAGATACAGTGCTTCATAGAAGGCTTGAGTAGTCAGCTGTGTGTTATAACCTAATAAAATGGCCATGAAATACTTTTCATTTTTACCATGGTGTCATACAGCCCCCTTTTACCCACACAGTCTCATACCTCATTGGCCCTCACATACACACCCCACCTGCAATTTCATCGCCTGGGGAAAACTGTGTGTGTGGCTCTAAGGAGGTTACTTAACCTATGCATACCCAAGTTTATTCTTCTGTGAATCATTTAACTACCTCACTTGGGTGTCATGAGACCCAGTCTTCCAAACTCTTTAGGAATTCAAAGGAAAAGCACTCCAGGATTGCTTAGAATACACTATCATCCTCATCCACAAATTATTCTATTCTAAGAGCCCTGGGATTCTCCATGCAGTCTTTCATTGTTTATTGGCTTGTCAACACTGTGCATTTTGTTAGAACAGAAATCTCACTTCTCATTATTCCTGCTGAACAGCTCTCCTCTCCAACCTTTTCTGTGCACAATTTGGTATTCCTCATTCCTGAATATCCTTCACATGGAAAATCAGTTTTCAGTGTACCCATTACTCACATATTTAGACATGTCAAAGCAAGGATGCCATGCAACTCCCAAGCATTTTAGAACTCTTCTGTTCTAACACCAAAGAGAGACAAGCAGGAAGCATCTTTCTAAGAGAATTACCACTCAGACAGGATTAATACAAAGTTTTGGACAGGGCCAACACAGCCAGGAGAAAAGGCGGACTAGAAAACAAGATCAATTTAAAGCCACTGAGGGAAGAATATCAAAGGGTTCAGATTGAATGAGTACTCAGATTTAGAACTGGATCCTTTGAGGTCTTAATGATGAAGAGAACTTTGTGTGTTGCCTACCGGGGTAAGTTTTCTTCCTCCAACAACCAGAATTTACATTAAATCATTTTATCCTTAAGCAGTAGGGCTGCTATAGAATAAGAATGCAACTTCCTGAAACTTTGCCCAGAATTTGAACTGATTTTTTCCTAAAGATAGAGAAAAGTCACTTCTGTGTTCTCACACAAACATATTTTCATACCTTTGCATGTCCCAAATGAGCTTAAACATGGCAAATTTCTAGAAATTGAGGGAACAGATTTTGGTTCAAGCATAAAATCCCATAGTCAAGGTGCTTCCTTTATTTCCAAATGACCAGAAACAGACCATACTGAAGAGCTCTGGAGAAAGTTTTTGTACATGGAATTTCATGAGGAGTTTTTTTTTTTTGATCCAAGAGCTTCCGACCATTTGACTAAGCTTCAGATTCGAATGTGGATTTTTTTTCTAAATAGAAACTCTAAAACCTCTGAGTTCACCAATTATTAGAAAAAACATGCCTGGCCTAACAAATTCCAGGACTGTCCCCTTCACCCATTAGATAATGTAGTGCATCCCCTTTGCCAGGACATGATTGTTCCCTATAGAATATTTATGCATTGCTTTGTCCAATCCAGTTTAAATGATCCATCCAATAGTCTCTCTCAAGAGAAATTGACACTCCTGACAGACTTCTAAAACACCAGCTGTATGGAATAACAAGCACCTAAAATGCTACAGAGAAATAGAGGAGATCAGTTCCTTCAAATTGCTTCTTTTTCTAATCAATATATTTTATATTGTTTTACAGGCAATACAAAAAGTCTGACACCCTAAATAGGTTATGCTAGTGATAAACCAGAATATATTAAGTATTAGGCATAAGCTGTTTTTGATGGCTTAATATCAGCCATACTCATTATGTACTAAGTGTTATTGAATCAAGTCTTAAAAACTTTATGTGGCTTTTGTGGGGGTTAATAAGGAAGGATTTTAGATTGACAAGGCAAGAGTGGAGAAGTCAGGCCCTATGGCTGATTAAAAAATGCTCAGGTGATTTGAAACCTTAATTACTCCTCGAAATTTAGCACTTCAAAAATGTTATCATTTGCACTTCACTCTGAACTGAATGAAGATTTGGTTATAAACTGAAAAGACCATTTTCTTTTTAGTTTTGGAGGCGACACCATTAGAATGAGCGTGAGACACAGGATGTCACTTTTCAAGTGAATTCAATGCAGGTGAATGGTGTCATACTGATGGAGCCAAAAACTGAAGTTCTAGCTATATAACAGGTACAGAACAGCAGGCTTTTATGCAGCTCCTATTAATGAGATTCATCTCTAGTGCAACCTCACCCAATGCTCACTGGACACTTATGGCTACCAAGAATATAGTATAATACACACAACAAAAGATGCCACTTCCGTACCTCCGCCCTTCCCAAAATCAAACATCTTCTCAAAAGGAAATAAGAGAGCCTTGCTCAGATAGAGGCCCTAGATATTTTTGAAGTAGTAATAAGGGACAAAGCCCAGAAAAAAATTGTGGGCCCTTGACTGACACACACAAAGGAAAAAAAAGTAAGCAGCTTTGCTTCCTCTCACACTCTCAAGATAGGATCCGGCCTTCACACAGGTACAGCTCATCCTATGTCAGTAGATTTAGCAACACAAAACACCCATATTAATTGAAATAAGGCCTATCTTACATCAGTAGCAAAAACTACCTAACTACATGTCACATATTAGTGCAGAGAGAGAACTCTTGCTCCTGAGACTAAAACAGCAACCTCCAAAGCACCCTAAAGCCTGAGTATTTGTTGATCTCAGGATGTGACTGCAGAGGTCAGACAGGTCACCCTCCACGTTGGAAGATGAGGTTCTGGCCTACCACCTCCAGAACAGAGACTGGAACTGCTATTTGCAGTCAAAAGACTGTGCTTCCTGTTGTGTTTGTGGACTGTGATCTTTCTGTACAAATAACTGAGTTGTTCAACACACACTCTTGTTGTTTAATACGTAGAGCACCATGTCTCTCTCTCTCTGCCACTTGATCCCAGTGTCCACTTTTATATTCCTATATCACCGCTTGTAAATCAGCAACTGACGTGCAACCTTCTCATTCCTAAATGGGAAAACTCTAAAGAGCTTTACCATACAAATGTGCAAGGGTCATACCTTGCCACTAATCTGAGCACAGTATTCTAAACTGCAGTCAGTGAGGCGCTCAGAATAATACACAGTGGTGGGATAGCGTGCCATATATATACCGTAAATCCGCTAAGGTGACCTTCAAAGGAAAATAAGAATTAGGTTTGTGGTTTTATGCCTTTGTTCATTCCTTTACATATTATAATAGTCACCTGATTTTTGGTTTAAGTTTTGCTTGACTTTTACATTAGAAAAGACATCATTTTATCTTATTCCTCCCCAAAGACTCTACAAACAACTGGACGAGTGCCTTGACATTAAACTCGATAAGTTGGGAAGGCAAGAGTTTTTCAGACTGTTCAAAACCCATTTGCCTCTTTGGCTTTGCGAATACCTATTTAACTCAGAACACCTCAGTAAAGAGCTGGGAGAAGAGTGAAATTTCCTCAAAACAGGAGAACACTCCTGCCTCCCTGTTAAGAGCTAAACAACTTGGGATATACATACAAATTCCAAAGTCCATCAGTAAAATCAGGAAGCACCAGGCAGGGGAGAAGAGGAGCAAGTTCAGGGGTTGGAAATGAATGGGACCAAGAACAGGAAAGAGATTTAAGTCACCATAGGATCTCTAGGAACTCTTTGGGGCTGTAGCTCTGTAGTGTTGTGGGAGCACACCTTGTCAGCCTTCAAATCTGTCAGTCAGCCCCATACAACAAATGCCTAGAGTGCAGGTTACCTGCATTTTGTTGCATCTCACAGCTTAATTGACAGATAATAATGGGATTATTTTTGGAGCATAAAACCTAATTTCAAGGGTCTGTCTTTGCTGTGTGGAAAAAAAAACAAAACAAAAAAAACCCAAAAAACATTCAGTTTTATGACCTGCTACTACCGGGAGAGTTGAGCTGGAAGGAGGTTGCTGCCCAGGGACCTGGGTTCCTATTAAGGCATAGAGCTTATGTTTAAAAATCAAATTGTTTTTATTTAATTATTACATAACACTATAATGAAAACCTGCTGTTAACTGAAGCCTGCCCCCATCTGATTGGCTATGTGCAATCCAGAACAGCACCTTCCAAAATAGCAATAACCTTGGTCTCTGGAGTCACATCCCGAATTGCAACATGACAACAGCAGATGTTCCACAGAGGAGGGCGGAGAGGGTATGCAAAAAAGGGTCCCCTCCCAGAGATTCTCATGAAGTACCAAGAGAAAGGATATTTTGGGGTTCATGCTGCCTCCCATACAGGCAGGCCTTATATTCTCCCCATTCCCACACACATTTAATTCAGCCTTCCCACTCCCTGTACAGAGAATTAAGCCACTCTACTCCAACACGAATAATTAAGGGTTAACCCTACCTCCATGGGTTCCATTACTGCTGTCCTGTCTCTCCAAAAGCTGTCAAAAACTGTTTTCAATAAGACAAAGTTGGAGAAAGCATGTAGACAGCACATCTTTCAAAAGAAGAAAGAAGCAGAACCTCCCAGTCTGTGAAGGGCCCTCTACAGAATTAAAATCTGCTGTGGTTTTCCACCTCTCTTCTGTTTGTACAGGGGCAGAATGGATCTCAGAGCAACTCCTTGAACTTTCCCTAGCCTCACAACCAAGCTGCTGAACCACCATAGTTTGCAGTGCTAGTCATCAAAGCTGGCTCTGCTGTGGAAGGTCTCACGTAATTCAATAAACCTGAGAGGCATGAGAAACAAGCAGGGCTGTGTGAATGGCAAGAGTGCAGGGAGAAGTGAGACTTCTGGCAGGAGGGTTCTGAGGGGAGAGGAGAAGAGCTTCACTCTAACAAGCTACTTGCAGTTCCTCAGAATAAAACCTCTCCTGTGAAAAACCCAGAGCCTGGAACATCGGTTTGTCTCTTCTACAAGTTAGTAAATGAGAGAGGGAGCCATGTCAAATGTTGAGGCTGCACTCGATGTCTGTGTAAAACTGCTTTAAGTGCCAGTCTCCAGGACACCTTATCTATGGACTCACGCTCAGAATCTCCGGAACAGCCATTAAACATTTTGGTTTTGAGGAATTCTGCACTTTGCAAAGTTAAAATCTATGCTAAGGAAATCCTGATGTCGATTGGCAGGAAATATTTTTATGGAGACTTGGAATTCTTTTTGTAACCCCCCTGGGGTTTTAAGGAGCATGGTCCCTTTAAATTTTTGCCATGTGGGAGAGGTTGTGGAGCTGAGGAGGGGGCTGGAGCTGCAGCCAGAGACCTGGGAAGGAGGAAGAGAGAGGGAGGCCCTGCCTGAAGCCAGGGAAGACAGAGCGGCTGACCTGGGATGCCAGGCCAGCACCCACAGAAGGACACTGTGCTGGGGAGAATCGCCCAAGGACAGAGCAGCATCCAGTGACTGGCCATATGGAGCTGTGGGGCCGTGAGTACAGCACCTGGCACTCAGGGGGGAGGTTGTAGTTAGTTAAGTGGGGAGGGGGGCCGCTCTGGGTTTGCAGAAAGCGGCAGAAGAGGCATCAGAGGATTTTTTTTTGCTGGGAAAGTGCTGACACCGAAGATTAGGAATCACTGGACTGAACTCTGGACTGGAACTGTGCTGGGACTCCTGAACTCATGGTGCAGAAGCAGAGCTCACGTCTGCCTCCAGCCTGCTCTATTGTTGGGCCTTGCAGGGCCCTGTGTTAGCTGTTTACTCTGTGTTACTGCTGCCCCATCTCCCCTGTTGGTTTCCCCTTTGCACCTCTGTAAATAAACCTTCCCCATTCCCATAATCCCTGTGCTATCCCAGTGTGTGTGTGGTCACTCTGGCGGTTTGGAACAGGTGCCCCTGGGGCAAAGGGGCTCTTCTTGCTGTGTTCCCACGCACACCCTTTCTCGGGTCAGAGCTGCCTGCAAGGCAGACTCAAGCTGGTTACGTGGGTGTTACATTTTTTTTAAACATTTTATTAACCTTTTGCTTGATGGAAAGGGATTTCCACTCAAGAGCTAGATGAGGTCAGTGTAGCAATTATGTTTCACATCCTCTTCAAATATGTCTCTTGCAGCATGAAAAGAAAAACTTGGTAAAATGAATTGTTTCCTAAATTTAGTCTTTTAGAAGAACAATTAACCTATAATAACTATTCTGGCCTCCTCATAAGCCCTGAAAACTAATTCTTTCTCATTAGCTTCAAGTTTAATTAGCATCAATAATGAAATCTCCCTCAGAAATGATTTCAGCTTCATACTCCCTAATGCCTACACACTAGAATACACAAAGGGGCTGACGAAGGCCGTGAGGACAGTGTGATACTGTCTGGACTAGGGGGACCATTTATGATATTATTTAACATCAGTATTTCAAAGTTGTAACAATTCATATGAGCTATGCCATTTCTGGTATCATGAGAGAGGTTATAATTTGTTAAACATGATAGCATTATGTGTATGTATCATGGGTGTATTGAAGTTATGGATATGTTCAAAGTATCTGTATTTCAGCTTGTGCTGCCTTTCTGGAAAACTCCCCAGGTGGGATTGCAGCAACAATAATAAATTGTTTAATGACTCATTAAGGGAATTTAAACATATAACACCTCTTACCTTGGTTGTTACTTTCCTTTTATAATAAACCTTTAGTTTTCAGTTACTAAGGATTGGGTGGCAGCATGGTATTTTGTGTACAAGCCAAATTATATTGATCTGGCAATATGCCTGACCCTTTGGGGTCAGAGAACATTTTGGTAAAGAGCATGGCGTTTTAATAACTTATCTCTTTACTGGATCTAATGGCTGACTGGGAGCCAGACCCTGAAATGCAGTAAACAGGGCTGTGTATTTTTTGTTTTAGCTTATTGGTTATCAGTCTGGGGATTCAAAAGCACTGTTGTGAGTAGTTGAAGAGTCTAACCTCAGTGATTCTCTCACCACTGGTGGGTATCTGCTCCCCTTTTGCAGCCTCCCCTGATCTTGACATTTTCAGGTGGTCTGTCCTAGGCATGGATGGGTAACAGGTAGTTTCTGAAGACAGAACTGAAGGCCCCCAACAGAGCAGTGGTTATTGTCCTGAGAACAGAATTTAAACCACAAAAAATGATATCCAATGCAGAGCAATGCAAAAGCAGATTTGCCTAAGAGCTGGAAGCTGAGAAATAACTGGTTTTGTTGCTGTAGGATCTAGCCAGGCATAATTTAATGTTTGGAGAAGAAGATTTTTTAATTCTATTCCTATAATATCTTGGGCAAAATATGGATGGTTTCTGTACCTTAATTCTTTCTTCTTGGCTGTTTGCTGAGACCAGAATAAAGCAACAGTATTTGACATTTGATATGAGAAGACCGCATCCTGCACTTGCAAGTTGGTTTAATTATCTAACATGGTTTTCCATTTCTAAGTTTTAGGAGCTGTCTGTAAAATGGGTATAAATACTCAATACTGTCACAGGGCTGCTGAGCCTTAATAGCTTACCTAAAGCACTTTGAGATTCTCAGATGAAAGGTGTGATTAAAAAAAAAAACCCTGCATTTTGGTCCAGGCATATGCCTTTATTTAATAGGCAGATAGTAGAAGTGAGAGAACCCAAATGTATGGATTTGTAATCTGTATTTTTTTTTTTTAAAAGTCTGAATTTCCTAATGCTCAAGTGTGTTATAGTCCTTACAGTTTAAAAGATTGAAAAAGCAATGGAAAAATATCTGAAGACCTAACAGTACTAAAACCAGTGTGAAGAGGGAAGGGAGGAGGGAGACACAAAAACAATTACCAATGCACATGACATTTACAGCTCCACAGGAATTTGCAATATATATGAAGTATAGCTTTACCTCTTTACAGATAAAGCAAACAGGAAATAAGTGTTATACAGGGCCCTAGTAGCAATGACAACCTATGGTTCTGTTTCCTATAGTTTCTAATTATACTGCACACAGCCATAGTGGCAGACTACTACCCTCACCTGCTCAGTGAGTTTAGGCGCTCTGGATCCATAGTTTGCTTCCTGGTCACCTGCTTTAGGGTTGCATGCTTCCCCCAGGATTTGCCCATTACTTGAAAATGGGATAGCAGTTTTCTCCAGGTGCATAGTTTTAAATGTGTGAAATTTGAGGACAGCTGATTATTACTGGAAATTTGTGTGCTACGAGAAGGCTGCAGCTACTCACTTGATTACCATATGCTACTGCATGAAAAATCAAAATCAGAAACAGACTTAACAAGCCTCTTAGTCTTGGATCAGCATGGAGGTGGAGTCTCCTCAGCTTAGCTCACCGCTTATCGGTTGTTTGATTTTGCTGGGACCAGAACTGGAACTATCAGGAGCTAATCTATTCTCATAGCGTTTCCAGCCACAACTAGAAGCCTCATGTAAAAAGTCTGTTATCTGTGGATTTCCAGCTCTTGTTTCACCTCAAACAGTTCTGGTGGTTTGAAACCTTCAAACACAACATCTCAGGTGAGTGCTCTAATGCCTAGGCCATGGAGCAGGTATATGGTGATCTCTCCTATTGCAGTTGTTCCTTTTTAATTGAGTAATTAGATTTTAACTGGCCCAGAGAATGAACATTATAGTGATTAGGTCACCTAAGTGATGGCAGATTCCTGTCCAAATCCCTTCTCCACAGGAGAGATTAAACTAGTGGCCTCCCAGTCCAAGGTGCAGTCTCTAATGATAGGGGCTGAAGATTAAATACTCACTAACATCCCACACATAGAAGTCAAACAGTATATCCAAAGCTAAGCTCCGCAAAAGATTGCCATTGCAAAGCCAAACTGTTTGGTGCCTAGAAAAATCACAGCAACACCACCTCAGACGTTTTGTGCACATCAGGATGGCATCTAAGCATGCCCACTGGATTAGAGCTCGCATTATTTAGACAGAGTAACAGCTGTACTCCCCAGGCTCCTGGAATGCTCTGGGACTCAGACAAGAGATGGGCATCCCAGGATCTAGAGCAGCAGTTTTCAAAGTTTTTTTCTTTGAGAGCCAGTTGAAAAAAAAATCATTTATACCCATTACCCAGTAATTACATCTTTGAACAGTGCACTCCAGTTTTTTGGCGATGGTGGCAGGGGACACCACGACCCAGTGCCTGAGGGTCTGTGACCCAGTAATGGGTCCCGACTCTAAGTCTGGAAACCACTGATCTAGAGCAAGGAAGAAACAGAGGAGCCTAGGGAATGTCTACTGCACAAAATTAGGCACTGAGCAATTTTTTGTGCCTAGAAATTTAGGTTGCAGCCCTGTGGGAGTTTTATGGATTGCAATGTGCCTAATCCCCAAACTTCAATGCCTAACTACCCTGCAGAGCCAGGACTGAACACTTCAGTTTCATCCTAAAATAGTGTAATTTGAGAAAGAGAGGGTTCTTTCCCTGCCACCTCCCCAAAGTAGAAACATGAATTTGTTATATCACAAGAGGCATGGTAGACAAAAACATTACACTGAAATTTTTGGGGTTTCCTGTCGTTGAGAAGGTAGGGGGTAGAGATGATCAGCACTGGCAGATTGTGCGATAAACCTGTACCTCTGACTGTTTGCTTCTTTCAAAAGCCTTGGGGTTCAGACTGTGGGAGTCATGTTCTCTCTCTGTAACGACCTCATGAACAACAAGGTTTGGTGCTCATATGATAGCACCTTTCGTCTAAGGATTTCAAAAGATGTTTAAAAATTATCCCGATTTTACATGTGGGGAAGGTAATACATAGACAGATGCCCTAAATTACAGACTTGCCCCATGTCACATAATACGTAAACGGTACAACTGTACCTAGAAAACACAGCCCTCCTAACTTACGTTGACTGCTTTAGTCACTGCATGATCTGTCTGTGCCACAGTCCATGATGACCTACACCCAGGGCTGCCCCAAGGTATTTTGCCACCATAGGCGTCTGAGATTTTGGTGCCCTGCCCCTGCCAGCCGGTCTGGATGGTAACCCCCACACCAAGCCTGGTCAGGTGGGCACCGCACAGTCTGCTAGGCTGAACCGCAGCGGTGGCGCCACTCCCCCAGCTGGGGCCGGCTCCCTGCCCACAGCCCGATGCTGCTAGTGGCACCACTCCCCTGGCTGGGGGCAGCTCACCGCCCACAGCCCATTGCCAGCGGTGGCACCGCTCCCCCAGCCAGGGCTGAACAGTGACAGAGGCACCTCTCTGTGGCTGGTGCCTTGCTCCGCCCTAGGGCTTAGCTCCTGCTACTGGAGAGTAGGGCAGGATGAGCTTGCTGGCTCCAGCCCAGCCCTGTGCTGCCCCCTAGATGTTGGCACCCTAGGCGACCACCTAGGTCACCCCTATGGGTGGACTGGGCATGCCTACAGCCCAACTTAATGGGTAGTAAGTTAGCAGAGAATTTGATTTTAGTTTCCCCTTTGTGAAGCACTTTGAGATTCTCTGCTTAATAGGTACTATGTGAATGCAAAGTATTATTCAGTATTTCTGTTTAATCAAAGATCACTTTCACCATCATTAGACTTTCCTAAGATTCCTATGATTGCTCTACAGTGCTTTGTTTCTTTAAAGCATCCATTCTAAGGTAATAAATTGACTAATTTGTGCATATCACTTCCATCTACCGGATGCGATCGGAAGTACTGTGCGTCATAAGTCCTATACTCCTAGCAGCTAAAGATGATTCTCTTTCAGCACATTTGACAGGAGTTATAGCTTCAAGAATATCTAAGTCCTGACCATGCAGTCACAGTGAATTTCCAAGTAACCATAGTCTGCAGCATAGTGACAGCCATGAAGTTTCTCGACAGACAGTCATAAATCAAAATCCTTATGTAGATTAGACTTTATTCTCAAAAAAATGTATTTCGTGCCTAAATATTTAAACACATAAATAACCTCCAGCCACTCCAGCTTGTCGTTTTAAGCTTTCTGACATTTTATTGTTTGGAAAAGAAGAAAGGTCAGACTTATCAAATCTGCATTTATGCTTCCATGACATTTTTCTCCAACCAAATTTTTTCTGAATTAGAGAACCAAGACAAATGTGGCACATTTCAAAAAGGACCTTTTTCAGCTAGGCCCTTCAATCTGTACAGCTGCACTTATCTCTGAAAGTGATCCACACAAGGACAGTACTATGATCCAGGGGACAGAGGGGGATTGGGAAGGCCGGAGATCTGAATTCCAGCTCTGCCACTAAATTACAATGTGCTTTCAGCCTGATCACTTAAGCCAAAATTAAAAAAAAAAAAAAAAAAAAAAAGGAGGAAAAAAAAGAATGGAGGTGCGTTCTAAGTTTGGGGGTTTTAAATATTCAGTGACCAGCCTTGGATAGTTAAAACCTGATAATCAGAGGTGCTTGAGCACCCATGGCTCATATTGGCTTCAGATGGAGTTGTTGCAGCTCTGCAGTTCTGAAAAAGATCAAGCCTAATGTATCTCAAGTTGGACATACACTACAGAGGCATCTGGCATTACCCAATACTTAGAAAAAAGTTGGTCGTCACTCTGTTTGCTCCAGTTTCTATCTACCTGTAACATGGATATAATTACACTGATCTTCCTTTGCGGTCTGAGCATAAGCGTCATACACTATTACTCTTTTCTCACTTTTTCTTTCCATGTCTGATTCACATGCATAAAGTTTCACATGCTGATGATGATTTCTCAGACAATGTTCATGCAAGACACACTGTGAACCAACTATATTACAATACAATTCAACCCAACAGTGCAAAACAGATTTCTCAGCTGTTTCTGCTATTGAGCAATATCTGTGCATTTGCATAATAAAGTGGTCAAGTTTCACACCCCCTGGTGAAAGAGATATTTACTCCCCATTTTTACAGATGGAAAAAAGACATCCACAAAAAGGAGAGCAGGAAAAATACTTCAAGAGTATGCTGTGAATATTCTCACAAATAAAAAACCAAACATTTCTTATCTGTATTTTTGTCCCTCTTGTGTTTGCTTTCCATTACTATTTTAGTGAATGAGTTCCCTGCTCATGGGAGAAGTGAGTTTTAAATAACAGTAAAAAGAAATTTGTAGAAGGCAAAACATTGAACTTCAACATTTACATTTACATTCTAAACCTGATTCTAGGCATTATGATCAGGGAGCAGAAACAATATCATATGACTTGCATCCAGCCAAAATGAATTGATCTGAAATATCTAGCATTCACAGTGAACTTTTCGTGAGCAAGCTATAGCTGACCCAGTGGAACAGGTGCACCAAGTTATCTTCGGAAGGTGCCAGAGTCTGGCGGCCTGAAAAAAGTCCATTTTTCCTACTACTTAGGTCAGGAAAGAATGGGAAGAATCACTAGAAAAAACCTTCAAGCTATGTCTATATTTAGGATTCACTCTGATTTAGCAGTTGGTGACCAGCAAACACTGTAGCTGCACCAGTGCAAACCTCCAACTGAAAACAAGGAAAGCTGCAATTTGCACCTGTTGGATTCACCACTGCTTAGAGCAAAGACAAGCTGAACCAGTGCAAATTGTGGCTTTTCTTGTCTAGACACGGGGTGACAGTGGTGCAGTTACAATGCCTGCCAGTCCCTGACTTGCCCTGTGATCTTGGGACAAGTAATTTAACTTCTCTTTTAGATCATCTAGATAGAGTCAGAAACAAGGGATAACTCACTTGAACTTCAAGAAAAATACTTCAGAAATTGTTGCTCCAAGGTGTTTATCTCACCCCACTGATGTTAATGGGATTTTTACCATTAACTAAAGTGGGAACAAAATCAGATCCCAGGGACACAGTTGGGATTTAAGAGAATGACGCCAATGAAAGATGTTCCAGAGAGGTAGCCATGTTAGTCTAGTTCAGCAAAACAAGCAAGGAGTCTTGTAGCACTTCAAGAGTAACAATTTTATTTGTCACAAGAGCTTTGAGTTTTATCTGTGATAAATAAAATTGTTACTCTTTAAAAGTGCCATAGGACTGCTTGTTTGTTTTACCAATGAGAAGGTAACTGAATTGCTTTACCAACTTCTTGCCTTTTGGGTGAGCTGGTTCACTAATGCCCAAGGCCAGCCTTGTTGTTAGGAAGCAAAAGAACAACAATAATAAAGTAAAGACAGGTGAAATCCTGGCACCACTGAAATCCTTGAGGAAACTCATATTAACTTCAGGGAGGCCAACATTTTACCCACACAGCCCTGTTTTCTTTTCTTTTTTTTTTTTTTTTAAGGCTACTTTTAAAAATATTTTACATCCACCTTAAATCCTCCTGCTAGAATGGCATAAAGGAGCCTTAGTGGAAATAGCAATTAAGTCCATGGTAGAAGCAACCCTCAGCAGAACAGTATAGCTTCCTAGAAAGTGTCAGGATTGCTCTAGCTCTGGTAGGGACACTGCTATGCAGTGAGTACTGAGAAAACAGCGCTGTTTCAAACATGTCAGTGACACATGGGATAAGTTAGTATAATTCCAAGTGAAGACCACAAACTAGAAGAAAAGCCCCTCCTCCCCCCAGTTGGGGGGGATAAATTATGTATTGCCATTTTTAAAAACACAAGTGAAATTTTAAATCTATTTCATGACTGGAAGTACTCTGGCCTTTTGAAGAAGGAATGAGTCATTTTCATCCCACTATGCCCCCTTTTAATAAATATTTCCTACCTTAGGATGTGTAAGTAGTAATTAATCACAGGGAGTTATTTTACAGCCATCATAGCTTATTTAAACCTTCTAGCTAAACTCACTAGAAACCTACTTAACATTTGTAGACCAGATGCCCTACTGTAAGTGTGCAGACTGATGTGAATACATGAGAGGGTGTATGATCTAGTATTTAGGACTTAGTGGATTATCTGGATGGTTGTAAATCCACTATCCATACTACTGGACCACCTCTAAATTACCGTGCTCTATGCTGCCACAATGGGGTCTTCATCTCTGTTCCACTGCATTTAGGAAGACACTCACCCCCTGCAAAGAGGGCCAGCCCAGTGCCTATACACCTATGAAATTCTGCTTAAGTGAAGAGGTGAATTTCACCCCAGTTGCAGTGGAACTGTCAGAGGGATCCTCTGCACAACCTGTATCAGTAATGTGTGCCTGGTCTCTCTGTGGCACCACAGAGGAGATGACAGTGTTCATGCAAAGAAGGGTTACTAGCATGGCCAATGGGACCATAGCCATGCAGATCCATGCTAACCCTTCGACCACATACCCTATCATGACTCAATCAGGCATAAGCAGGTCTTTAATGGTATGTAGGTGATTATTTGACCTTCATTAAAAGTGTAAATTTCATCCTCAGAGTATTTCATATCCATGGGGATGGGAAGGTAAAGTGGCCTGGAGAAGTTTTGCAAACATGTTTGGGGGAAGTTCCTATAACTTCTGTGATTACTCTACTGAATAACAGTGGTTCCTTCAATCTCACAGATGTGCAGTTCTGGGGAGAAACATCTTGTTAGTAAAGATGGTGGGACACAGTTTACTTTAACTAAATATCCTTGAGTGAGTGGCACATTTAAAGAAGAAAGCAAAGCCAAACACTAATTAATCACTTGTGGTTCCCTTCTCATCCAATTAATATTTTAATCTCAGACTATATGACCAGTAATTTTGGCTAAATAACAATGTAGCAAGTTAATCATATCTCTATGGAAATGTCTATGCAAAACCCATGGCAGTCCATGCCAGGTGACTTGGGCTTGTGCAGCTCAGGCACTGTAAATGTTTGGGCTTGGGCTGGAGCTCGGACTCTAGGACTCTACGCGGTGGAAGAGTCTTAGAGCTCAGGCTGCAGTCCAAAACTGAGTGTGTGCACCACAGTTAAACAACCGTTTAGCCAGAGCCTAAAAGATTTGAGTTAGCTGATGCAGGCCAGTCATGAGTGTCTAATTGCCATGCTACCTACCTTATGAACTACAGTCCTGGGCCTTTCTGTATTGCAATGAAGTGGCAAATGCACATGAGCTATCTTGGTATAAAATCCTAGTGGAGACAAGACTGTAGTTTTTAATTGCAGGGAATACTCTACCCTCACCTGGGGGTACATGGCAGTGCCACATCACAGTAAAAGCTATGGAACGTTATCTCCACGGGGCTGACAGTGAGATCACTGATGCACATTAATAATCTCCAGTAAAAGATGCACCTTCCTTGGCCTATGGTTCCTTGTATGGTAAAACTGATTAGGGTTACCTTCTAATGTGGGCTAAACCTACAGCTGGCTTTTCTTCACTTGGACTGTAACACCAGTTAGCCAACATGGGTTAGCTAAACACAAACTTAAAGCCATGTCTGTATGCCTACTGAAGAGAAGCCTGTACACTAAAGTTCCCATCATTGCTTAAACTAGTGGAGTTAAGGTGGTTTTAGAAACTCAGTATCCCCAATTTCAGCTGAGATTGTGGCCACAGGAACACTGTACTTTGTAGGAAACTACAGTTAGGAAGCTGGGCTGGGGAGAGAAGGGAGCTGAGCACAGGGAAACTGCAGTCTGTTTCTGGACAGTGGGCTTCTGGGAATGGACTGGAGGACCAACAGGCTGTGCTCACACAAGGCATTTAATTCGAAACAACCACCGATGTCTCAAATTAAAAGTTGACGTGACCAGACGACATTTCCTTATTTCGAAATAAAGAGCTCCCTTATTTTGAAATAAGGAAAATCATTTTGATATAATAAAACCTGGCTATATATCCAAATGATGGTTATTTTGAAACTGTGGTTTCAAAATAACCATGTCTGGCTCTGTTATATTGATACGCCCTACATATTGATATAACAAAATGACCCTCCTCCCAGGGTGCCATCCCAACCCACTCAGCACCCTGGTCAGGGAGCGGATCAGCACCCTGGCCAGGCTGCTGAGAGGAGGTGCAAGGGGGCGGCAGGAACGGGAGCCAGCTTCCCCACTGCCCCCACTTGTGGGCAGCAGCGGGGACAGCAGGCACGGAGCCAGCTTCACCTACTGGCCCCAGCCAGGGGGCGGCAGGCATGGAGCCGGCTTCGCCCGCTGCTTCTGCTTGTGAACAGCAGGCACAGGAGCTGACTTGCCCCACTGCCCCCACTTGGGGGCAGTGGGCAAAGCTGGCTCCCATGCCTGCCACCCCCATGCCACCTGCAAACGGGGGCAGCGGGTGAAGCCAGCTCTTGCGCCTGCCGCCCCCCCCCCCCACTGCCTGCAAGCGGTGGCAGTGGGCGAAGCCAGCTCCCATGCCCACTGCCTCCCCTGCTGGCCACAAGCAGGGGAGAGGGCCAACCCAGCTCCCACGCTGCCCGCAAGCAGGGGCAGTGGGCAAAGCTGGCTCCTGTGCCTGCCACCCCCCCCACCGTCCACAAGTGGGAGCAGCAGGGGAAGCCGGCTCTGCTGCCCCCCTGGCTGGGGGCAGTGGGCAAAGCCAGCTCCATGCCCACCGCACTCCCTGCCACCTGTAAGCAGGGGCGGCAGGCAAAGTTGGCTCCCACGCCCGCTGCCCCCTGGCTGCAAGCAAGCCCTCCTTGTGGGGCCAGCCTGCTCCAGGACCCGATGCTGGGGCCACAGCCAGCAAGCCCCCCCCTTGCGGGGCCAGCGGGCTGAGGGACCTGCCCCCCCAGCAGTCAGGGTGCCCCATGGTCCCTCCCCCGTTGCCCCACCAGCAGTGGGGGAGGCAGGGCAGGGAGATCCCTGCCCTGGGGGCTTTTTCCCTTGCCTGGCTCTCCAGGTGACAGCCAGACAGGGGATTGGCTGGCAACCTGGCACTGCCAGGGGGCCATGTTGCCACACCTCCCAGGGTGCTACTCTTCTCAATCGAACTAGCAAGTCCTGTGTCTGGACTTGCTATTGCAATTTGGCGGTTTTCCTTAATTCGATTTCAGTTAAATCAAATTAAGGATTTTATTTCAAATTATCTTATTTCAAAATAGCCTATTTCGAAATAAGCAGCTACTTTTGAACATAGTCACAATGCTTAATTGTTGCAACTACCTCTAGCAATGTGTCTTCACTGCAGTTACCTCATAATAGCAATATATCTTAACAGATATATCGGGTCTGCCCTCTGGTTCAGGGAATGGAAGCTACCTCACCATGTAGCACAGTAAGTCATTCTGATGCAAGAATGTGGAGCATGTTAACTTAAGTTCAAGCATGGATTTTCTTCTTAAGCCTGCAGTGAAGTCAAACCCTTGGGCAATGCCTTCACTGGAGGGAAAACATGATTAGCAGAAACAGCCTAATAACTGCTAGGGCTCCCCTACCCTGTCCCCTCTCAGTTCCCAGACGCAGTTCACTAGAAGGCAACAGCCCAGAATCTAACTGCAGGCACACTGTGAAGGGTTTATTGGGGGTTACACTAACAAAACCATAATTGTACCTCCAAGGCCTTCACACCAGTTTGGCTTATTTCTCTATATGCCAGAAGCCTTTTCTCCCCCACCCACCTCCCAGTCCTAGTTGTATGTGCTCATAGGACTCCCTATTTCCCCAACCATGATTTGTACACAGGCAAAACCTAATCTTTCTTCTTGATAGACCTAATTATAGCTGTAGGTCATCCTCCTCCCTAGTATCATCCCTTTCAACATACAGTCATATTTCATTTTGGGGGGGTCTGGATCTGGGGGCTTTAGTACAATCCCTTCTGTACCTTATGGGAGGGGCAAACAGCAGGGTAACATCTTGGCCGCGATTAGTTTACAACCCTATATTTATGTTTCTTTTTAACACCTCCCTTTTTCTCCCTCGCTTTCCCAGCCACTTGCTTGTCCTTGCCCTGGCATCTGCTTTGGAGAGGAGTCACAGCTTTTCCTCATTTGTGCACTCGTATATCAGACTTCACTCAGCCTCGAAACATTTTAACTGCATGCCTTATCTTTTCACAGTAATGAGGAAAAAACCATCTAACTGCAGGCAGGCAAGAGGAACACACTATGTCTTTGTTCTTTCCCAATGTGTAGCTCAGATACTAACTTTCAGACAAGAACAGAGGTCCAAAATCCCATCTCAGGCACATACACAGGCATAAATACTTATATGAACTGACATTATATACTTCTACCCTAACAATAAGTAGTAGGGGTGACTTGTAACACCGAAATCTTAATGGAGACAACACAGATGTAGCTAGCAGGTGAGGTAAGACACCCTGGGAGCGGGAGAGAATTGACAGTGGCTTCATCCCACCTAGCTACAGCATAGTAAAAGCTACATACATTAAGATTTCACAGACAGATGACCAACCTGTTGTAATTTGCACTGTAAGAAGCTCCCACCATCTTGGCAGGTGCATACAGAGCCCTCTCTGATTTCAGTAATAGCCTTGTAAATCTGAGGTGGGGTCCCTGAAAGTCAGTTTCAACAGATCAAAGCTGCAGACCCATTTTTTTTTCAGTCATGAGCTGGGATCTGGTTGCTTCAGCATCATTTGCCAAGCCCCAGCACTGACTTGTCTCCTACACCTTTACGTAAGTAAATTAAGTGTGTTACCCCACTACTTTCCCTGTGATAAATTGTTTGGCTATGCTGTCCCATGGGGCTTATGCTCTTCCTGTGAGAGACACTGACAGAAAGCTAGAACCTAGAAATCACTTGTTGCACTACAATGAACTTACTGCCAAAATTCATATTTCTATTTCTCCCTTGTATAGATCCTGATCCTGCCCCACACAGGCCAGCGGCAGTACAGCCATTGACTTCAAGGAGATCAGGAACAGGGCTGCAGTGTGTGGATGAGCAGTGGGATTCCCAGTCCCTTTGTTTGAATGGAGTAAATCAACTAAACCTGTTTAAGGAATCAGCTGGATGCTTTCTACATAACCTTGCCTCCTACCACCCCCCCCCACACACACACACAATCAGTTCTACTAAAGACAAAACGAGACACAAGGAAAAGCACCAGCTCAGATTGAGTTTTAAAGGAGGTGGGAGTTAATCAGGTGGGAGAAAAAGGCAAGGACCTAACACTGGCCACCGATCTCTTCTCAGAGGAATGCTACCCCTCTGTGAAAACCACAATCAGACCCACAGAGCACTTCTGGTGCCTTTGCCCTCTTACTTAACAACAGAGTGAGGGGGTCCCCTGGAGCTGGCTGACCAGCCCTACTCAATGCAATCAGCACAAATGTCTGTGGCTAGAGCAATGCAGGACCCGTCCTAAGAAATCTGTTGCTGGCCACTAAAACTGGGGGCTGCTTCAGCCACCCCGGCCATAGAACGGGGGTGGGGGTGGGGGTGGGGGGTGGCATCAAGGATTTCCCTAACACCCCCCACACACACACCCTGCACCCCACCCCCTGAATTTCCCAACATCCCCAGCTGTCAGCTAGTAACAGTGTTATACCAACTTAGTGAGCACGCTCTTATTTCAAGTGCTGGGGAGAATATTGGGCAGCATGGTGGGGGAAATTCTTCCCAGGGTCACTTCTTGACACTCAGACTGAGACTAGCCGCCTCCCAGGGAGTTTCTGCTCTGCTGGGGGGGGCACTTTGCAGCCTGAATAAGGGGCAGCCTGGGGGGAGCCTGGGGTGAGGCGGGGTCTGCAGAGAGGGGTGTCTTCGGGGGGGACGACCCCAGATATTTCTCTCCGACCCCTGAGAGGGGGCGACATCTAGCGCGGACCACACACAAGGCAGGCCTCGGATGGGTCCGTAGCTGCGGGTCCCTTTGCAGGGCTGGCTCAGTGCCCCGAGGGCGGGTGTTCGGGGTTCAGGGCTTGGACCCCGGCCTCTCTCGGCCTAGGGGAGGCGCAGGCAGGAGCTCAGGGCTGGGTGCACGCGAAGCAGCTGCTCACCTCTCCCGGCGACCTGCAGGAGCAGGCGGGGCCGGGCGGCGCGGATGGCCGCCGCCAGGCTGCTCTCCCTGCCCGGGAAGGACGCCTTCCTCTCGGGCATCAGCCGCACCCGCAGCCGCCCCTCTCCGGAGCGGATCCACCAGCCGAAGAGCTCGGTGAGGTTAAACTCCAGCCGCCCCGCCTCCGCCTGCTCGCCCGCCGGCCGGCCGGGCTCCCAGCCGCAGCCGTCCCGCAGGCTCGCCCTGCCCACCTCCAGCACCAGCTGCTTGGCCCGGCGGCCCTTCCGCGCCGCGCCGCCTTTCAGCACCTTGGACAGCGCTCTGGCCCGGCCGGGCTCGGGCGGCGGCGGCGGCGGCCACGTGTTGGCCGTCCGCAGCAGAGGCGCGCAGCGCAGGACCAGCCGGCAGCTCGCCCGCGATCGGCCCGCCGCTTCCCCGCCGCCCAGCAGCAGCAGCTCCCGCAGGTAGCTCCGGAAGAGCGAGGGGACGATGAAATCCACCGCCAGGCTCTTCCTCTGCAGCCGCGAGAAGCTGGGCGGCTCCCGCGGGGTCCCCCCTTCCAGGCCGAGAGCCGGGGGCAGGCAGAGCAGCGCCGCGGCCACCAAAAAGCCGGCCGCCTTCATGCTGCCACGTGGGGGGGGATCGCCGGGTGCCTCCCGCAGCAACCCGCCTCCTACTGCTCCTGGCGGCCGGAGCCGGCCCATCCCGCGGGGCGGCGCCGGGCCATGCAGGAGGGTGGCAGCCGCTGGCCGATCCGCGCCCGCCGCTGCGAGGCTTTTTCTGCCGACTCCAACTACCCGCCACACGCCAGGCAGTACCCCGCCGCCGCTGACGTCACGGCCAGCCCCGCGCGCCCCAGCCAATGGCTTCTCCGCGGCCATTGTTATTCAAATGAGGGAACGGGGGGGAGAAAAGGCGCCTTCATTGAGAAAAGCGCGGCGGCGTGGCGGGAACCGGCCAAGGCGCCTTCCCCACCGCTGCAGCCCGCGGGTCAAAGCCGGACAGAGGGAGAAAAGAGGCGTTTAGCGCATCACCGCCCCGTCCCGCCCGTGCAATTCGTCCGGGAATGGGACTCACGGGGGGTGGAGGTGCCGGAGGACAATCCTCTAGGGCGCTGGTTTTCCAACTTCTTTTTTTCAGGACGCACCAAAAAACAAACAAAAACAATCCGCTACATGCTGCCCTGCAAATAGTGTCGTGGCCAGCACCTCTGCTTAATATGCAGAAGGTCCTAGGTTTAAGCCGCAGGGAGGCTTATGAGGTTCCTTCCACTCCTATGATTTGATTGATTATCTGCTCTACACCCAGAAGGTCTGGTGTTCAAACCCCAGGGGGCTGGACTAGATGATCTGGTGAGGTCCATTAGTCTATTTATGCCGACGACTCAGCACTTGCATCTTGGAGCGACACACTCCAGTATTTCGGCGGTGGCAGCAGGGGGCGCCCTGACCCAGTGCCTGAGGGTCTGCAACCCAGCACTGGATCCCCACCCCTGTTTGAAAACCACAGCGCTAGGGAAGAGCAAAAAAGGGGTCCTGTGCCACCAGGCTTAGGCTTACCAGATCCCAAAGCATGGACAGGAGGACAGGGAAGTACAAAGAAATGGAAAAAATGTAGGATTAATATAACTGTCATAACTGTATTCTGTCATGGAAAATGGGTAATGATTAGTGAATGTAGCATTAAAACTGTGCAATGTCATGTGTTTTTTAAATTATTTTAAATTTTTTTAAAAATTACCAACATGTTCTCTTTTACCAAAAACTGGATTTTTCATTAAATGAAGGTTTTTCATGACCCTTTCATTAATGTTCATGAGACTAAAACAAAAAAAGTTAAACTAAATTTGCAAATAGAAACTTGAGAAACAACACCTAAAAAAGTGTTTAATTCACCTCTCATTTTTCATTTTCCACAGCAGCCCATTTTACAATTTAAAAAAATTGTCCTCAGTTGTTTCTATCCAGGTCAAATGTGCCCCTTTATTTGTTTTACTTAATTGAACTCTGTTAGTAATTTTATTTATGGTACACTTTATTTTCCTTCATTATATTAGTGTCCCTATATTATTTTTAAAAGGGATAGCTGTGTTAGTCTAGTCCAGTGAAAAAACAACAAGGAGTTGTGTGGCACTTTAAGACTAACAGATTTATTTTTTGCATGAGCTTTCGTGGGAGAAGATCCCACTTCCTCAGATGCTTCAAAGATGGGTGAACTTATATTTTTTCCCAATTTAGCCCTTTCATAGAGAGCAACAAGCCAAAAATTTAAAAAGCCTGACAGGGCTCATAAACCCATGATCCTGCAATTAAGAGGCATCTGCTCTACGTACTAAGCTAATCTGGAAAGTAGCATTAGCTAACCACACAATCAGGGGATTCCCAAATTCTTAGTGAGGAGTGGTTTGTGCTGGGCTGCGATTGGGCTGTGTGCATGTGACCACCTCTTGAGCTCCCCACACCAACCCCAGCCACTGGGGGACGGTCCCTCTGCTGGGCTGGGGAAATTGGCTGTTATAGGGCTTCTTCTTCTTCTTCTTTTTTTTTTTTGTTAACATTCTGCTCATCACAAGAAAAAAGCCAGACAAAATCACCTATTTTTAGAATGCCTGGAGGATGGAGGACATGAAGGGAAAAAGGAGGACATGGTCCTCCTTTTGCTGGATGTCTGGTAACCCTAACCAGGCTCCTTGTTTGTTTTGCTGAACTAGACTACCAGAGCTACCCTTTGAAGCAAAAGAAGCGAGGAGTCCTGTGGCACTTAAACACTAACAGATTTATTTATGGCATGAGGAAGTGGGATTTCCTCCCACAAAAGCTCATGCGCTAAATAAATCTGTTAGTCTTTAAGTGCCACAGGACACCTTGCTTCTTTTGCTGAACTAGACTAACACAGCTGCCCCTTTGGCACAGAAGCTGTAGTGAAGAAGGCAATGTAGCCCTCTGGAGGGAGCCAGGGAAGGCACAGTTTGTTGTGCTTTCAACTACTTCCTTACAGCAAACAAGGAGTCCTGTGGCCAGGGCCATAACTACGGCGGGGCCAATAGGGCTTTGCCTCAGGCACGCCGGAGCAGCTCAATAGAGGCACGCCAGAATGGCTCAATAGAGGCGCTCATTTAAAAGGTTAGCACTGCTAATGGCAAGGGGCATGTTCCGATCAGAATGTGCCCCAGGTGGCAAAACAGCATGTTACGACTCTGCCCGTGGCACTTAAAGACTGACAAATTTAATTATCACATAAGCTTTCATGGGGGGAAATCCCACTTCATCAGACACTCTGAAGATGGGGAAACTTACAGAATGGGAGGAAATAAATGCAGGGACCTGTAAATCATGGGAACAGGCATGGGCATTGCTGGCGCTGAGTCCACAGGGCACGGGCCCCAAATCGCCCTGGCCATGCCCTGGAGCCAGCTCTGGCCACCTGCTGCTGGCCGGCAGCGGCAGAATCCGGATCCAGGCTAGGGCTGCCTGCTGCGCCCGGCCAGCAGCACAGCGGCAGGAGCCATATCTGGCTCCAGACTGCCTGCCACTTGTCAGCAGCAGCTGAAGCCGGGTTGGGCCCACCTGAGCTGTCCGCCACTTGCCAGCAATGGCAGGAGCCGGCTCAGAGCTGCCTGCCACTTGCCAGCAGCAGCTGGGGCTGGATCAGGCCCCAGAGCTGGATCAGGCCCCAAGGCAGGGCAGGGCATGGCGTGGGGCCCAGGGCCCCTGCTTTTCTTGGAGCCAGCAATGCTTCTAGGAACAAGTCACACTGTAACAGCAAATCAAAGACCTCATCTTCCTCTATATGCTGTTCCCCAGTGTTTGAATCTTTACATCTGCTTTGATTTGCTGTTACAGTGTGACCTGTTCCTATGACTAACACTCCCCTGCATTTATTTTCCTCCCATTCTGTAAATTCCCCCATCTTCAAAGCATCTGACAAAGTGTGATTTTCTCCCATGAAAGCTCATGCAATAAATATATTTGTTAGTGTTTTGGTGCCATAGGACCCCTTGTTTGTTTTACTGAACTAGACTAACTTGGCTGCCCATTTGGAACTTGGCTCCTCCTAGCAGAAATCCAGAGAATTTCTCTCTCTGGCTGTGTTCACTCACAGGCATTATTTCGATACAAGTTGTGTCGAAACAACTTGCATCGAAATAATGCCTTATTTTGAAATAACTTAATTCGAATTAAGGGGAAAAGCTCAAAGCAAAATAGCAGTTTCAGGCAACAGTTATTTCGAAACAAGTCACTGTTGTTTCAAAACAACATGTTCGGACAGCATTGTTTCAAAACAATTGTTTCAAAACAACATTGTTTCATCCCCACATGGCGTTTAAGTTTTTTTGAAACAACGCCGTTGTTTCAAAACAACGGGTGCCGTTGTTTCGAAACAACCATGCGTCGTGTGAACAGGGTATTTCTTATTTCAAAACAACCTTTGTTGTTTCGAAATAAGAGTGCTGTGTGAACACAGCCTCTGTTCCTTAAGCAAAGAGATGTCTAACACAGTGTTAAACTAAGAGGCAGATTTGGTCCTGCATCTTCAGTGGCACAACTCAGAGAAGACAGCAAAAGTGGTTTTAACTCTTCTTTGTGCCAACCAGATTGTGGTCTGCTGTAGGGAGAGAACACTGACAGAGGTCTACAAAATCATGAATGCTGGAGAAAGTGACTAGAGAAGACAAAACACTACAGAAGACAGAACAAAAAATCTTGGGATCACACTAAGCAACTTGTAGGCAACACGCTGAAAAGAAACCAAGTCCTTCTTCACACAGTCAACGTGTGGAACTTTTGGCCTTCACAATGTTCCCTGGCAACAAGTACAAGTGGGTCAAAAGAGAATTAGAATCATAGAATCATAGGGTTGGAAGGGACCTCATACGTCATCTAGTCCAACCCCCTGCCAGAGGCAGGACCACTCCCACTAAACCATCCCAGTCAGGGTTTTGTCCAGCCGCGCCTTAAACACCTCTAAAGATGGAGACTCCACCACGTCCCTCGACAGCTCATTCCAAGACTTCACCACTCTCCTGGTAAAAAAGTTTTTCCTAATATCCAGCCTCGACCTCCCTAACCGCAACTTGAGACCATTGCTCCTCGTTCTGTCCTCCGTTACTACCGAGAACAGTCGAGCTCCATCTTCCTTAGAGCATCCCTTCAAGTAGTTGAAGGTTGCTATCAAATCCCCCCTCAATCTTCTCTTCTGCAGACTAAATAAGCCTAATGCTTTCAGTCTTTCCTCATAGGGCTTGTGCTCTAGCCCTTTAATCATTTTGGTTGCCCTCCTCTGAACTCTCTCTAGCATGTCCCTGTCCTTTTTGTAGTGGGGAGCCCAAAACTGAACACAGTATTCTAGATGTGGCCTCACCAGTGCAGAATAGAGGGGAAGGATCACATCCCTTGATCTGCTGGTAATACTTCTTTTGATGCAGCCCAGTATGCCATTGGCCTTTTTGGCAGCAAGAGCACACTGCTGACTCATATCTAGCTTCCCATCCACCATGACCCCCAGGTCCTTTTCTACACTGCTGCTACTTAGCTGAATATTCCCCAGCCTGTAGCAGTACATGGGGTTTTTCCATCCCAAGTGCAGGATTTTACACTTATCCTTATTGAATCTCATAAGGTTTCTATTGGCCCACTGTTCCAATTTATCTAGGTCTCCCTGAATCCTGTCCTTGCCCTCCAATGTGTCTACTGGTCCTCCCAGCTTGGTGTCATCTGCAAACTTACTGAGAATGCAGTCTATTCCCTCATCCAGATCATTGATGAAAATGTTGAACAGAACCGGCCCCAGGACCGACCCCTGGGGCACACCACTCGTGACTGGTTGCCAGCTAGACATGGAAGCATTGATTCCTACATGCTGAAACCGTTGATCTAGCCAGTTCTCTATCCACCTTATAGTCCACCTCTCCAACCCATAATTCCTTAATTTCCCAATGAGAATGCTGTGGGAAACTGTATCAAAAGCCTTGCTAAAATCAAGGTATAGCACATCAACGGTGCTTCCCGCATCCAGAAAACCAGTCATCTGCTCATAGAAGGAAATGAGATTGGTCAGGCATGATTTACCCTTGGTAAATCCATGCTGACTGTTCCTGATCACTTTATTTTCCTCTAAGTGTGTGAGGATGGATTCTTTGAGAATCTGCTCCATAATTTTTCCAGGGATTGAGGTGAGGCTGACTGGTCTGTAATTCCCTGGATCCTCCTTTTTCCCTTTCTTGAAAATAGGCACTACATTTGCTTTTTTCCAGTCCTCTGGCACCTCCCCCGTTCTCCATGAGTTTTGAAAGATAACGGCCAGCGGTGCGGCTATTTCGTCAGCCAATTCCCTTAGCACCCTTGGATGCAGTTCGTCCGGCCCCATGGACTTGTGCACATCCAGCTTCTTCAAGCAGTCCCTAACCTGACCTTCCGTCACCAAGGGCCTGTCTTCTTCTCTCCCATCTGCCACACCCATGGTAGTGGGCTGGGAGCTGACCCTGCCTGTGAAAACTGAAGAAAAAAATGCATTGAGCACTTCAGCTTTTTCCTCATCCTCTGTCACAAGGATGCCTGCCCTATTCAGCAAGGGGCCTACACCATCCCTGATCCTCTTTTTGTTACTAATATACTTGTAGAACCCCTTCTTGTTATCTTTTACATCCCTCGCTAGCCGCAACTCCATTTGTCCTTTGGCCTTTCTGATTTTATCCCTGCAGTCCTAGCAATATCTTTATATGCCTTTTTGGACATCTGACCAAGCTTCCACTTCCTATAAGCTTCCTTTTTATGTTTAAGCTCAGAGCAGAGTTCTCTGCTAAGCCATTCTGGCTGCCTCACATGTTTGTTCTTTCTCCTAATTGGAATGGCAACTTCCTGTGCCCTTAGCAGAGTTTTTTTAAATTAGGTAAGCTCATGAAGGATAGCTGGACCAATGGCAAAGAGCTAAAAAGATCAGGGACACAACCCCATGCCATGAGCCTTCGACTGCCAGATATTGGGACCAGATGGCAAGACATGCATCACTCATCCCATTCTATTAATTCCTTCTGGAACAGCTAAGACTGGTCATTGTCCAACATCATGATACTGGGCTAGATGAGCATTGATCTGAGCCAGTATGACAGTTCCAATGCCAGAGAAGCCCTATCCTAGCCTACTCACATCCACCTATGAACTGTGCTATGACCACAATCCCAGGAGCAACAACAGGTAAGGACACGCACTCTCTTGCCAGGGCCTTTGCAAGAAAGAATGCTATAATAGGCCACTGACCAAGGCAGGACTGTTCTGTACCAGACCAAGTGTGGTGATAGAGGCACTCCCTACCCTCGTTTCCTCCTCCTCCAGCATCTTCTGTCTCTCTCACACATTGTGAAGCTCGGCCCTCCAGATGGGTAATTCTGATTTCATGTCCTTTTCAGGGTAATAAATCTAAATGAGTCCCAAATAGATCAAAAAGTTTTCTTTTAGGGCTTCTCCAGAGCCTGCCCTTGGAGCCCTGCTGTCAATCCCTTATGTATTATCTTTCAGTTTTTCTTTCATTAGGAGACCAGCACTTCAGCTGGAGCTGGGTAATTCAGGAATGTATTACCTCTTTCATCAAGGCAGGAATCCCCAGCAGTCCTCCCTGAAGCTGAGCTGTAAATTAGCCAGATGTTGGATCTTCACCAAGTCAGCCTCAAAGGAGAAGCCAGCCAGTTCCTGCTGGTACCTACAGTGTTATAAGGGAGGAAGCAACATTTATGAATGTCCACTTCTACAAGCTCATCCCCAATTGGTTGGATGAGAAGCACGTTTTGCCCCACCATCTGTGCCAGGCTCCTGATGCTGGACTGTTAAAGACACAGTGATGGCATTTCCATCCAAGCCAAACTTATTGCCATGACTACTTCCTCTCTGTCAGTATCTTCTAGGTCCTTGAATATACATATCAGATCATTCAAAATCTTAAAGGGCTACACCGCATGGGCTGACCACTACACTAATGCCTTCAAAGTGGCAAAACGCCCCATCAATGAGGTTTACGTTGTTCTTGCACCCAGGGATTCTCCTCAACTCCTTGCAGCAATTTTATGGTTGTAACACTTTACCAGAGCAGTGTTTAAGGGCTAGAACAGGAAACACAAGTGGCTCATTCAAGTCTGATCCAAAGCCCACAGACATCAGCAGAAAGATTTCCACAGACTTCCATGGATTTTGGATCAGAAAAGAAAAAAATGTAAACCAATGTTAATGTATGCAGTTTCTAGGACTATTCGAATTTTTGTTATGTTTTCTTTAGTTAGTTTAAAATGGCTTATAACAAAAAGGGTTTTTTCAAAAATGCAATTGTTCACAAAAGTCATTTTTGTCAAAACCAGAAATTTCAAAATTTGACCTTTCATGTATGCTTTTTTATTCCCCCCCATTTCTTCCCCCATTTTCCTTTTCCTTTCCTGTTCCTTCTCCCTGCCCATGTTATAAAATGCAGTGGAATGAATGATATCCAGCTTGTTTGTTTCTTACTTTTTTTCATCCAACCACCCAACCCCATTTTCCTTTTTGTTACTCAAACTCCTCAAAAGTTAAGAAGTTTCCCAAACCACCTCTGGACATCATGCATTCTTTATATTCAACAGAAAAAAAAAATATGACAACAACAAAAAAGTGGGGGGACACAATTTTTAAATCAACATTTTGAAATACCAAAAAGTTTTAACAAAAAAATTGATTAACCAAAAGTCACTTTCATAAGAATTTTCAAAGATGTTCATGAAACTATTTTTCCATTTTTAGGACCAGCTCTAATTGTTAGACTGTAAATAGTGTAATTATGCTTCTTCATAGCAAAGTATTCCTTGTCTTACTGGAAGTTGCCCATGTGAATTACTTATTATCCTGTTTGTTTCAAACTTCACACGTTTATTTTTATAGTTGAGGTATTGCATAATATTTACGGTGTATTCTGTCATGTAGTTAGCTGGTTTTTTGGCTATAAAAATTGTGCTAGTTACAGGTATTAGAAAGCATAGTCACAAAGTAATGATGCTATAACTGCAGTGCAAATAGAGTGTCATTAAAGCCAGAATATTAGAAAAACATAATAAGGATCTTTTTTACACCCAAGCTGAAGAACTACGATCAATCAGTTACGTAGCATTTTGAAAAAAAAAAATATCCCAGTGCCATATCCAGTTTTAGGCCATAAAACTCCCTTAACCACAGCCCACAGAGGAGAATGGCACTCTTTCCATTGACCTCAGTAGGCTTTTGATCAGGCCCAGCAATCCCCGCAGCTTGTAACTTTCAATCTTTTTGATTTCATAAGACTGATTTACCCAACAGGTGACTTACCTATCACTTCTGAATTTGACTTGTAGTGTTTTTGGGTCTCATGCTGCATTAATTAAAGTAATTAACAAAGCTCTCATTAATGTGCATTAGAAAGAGGATGCCCTGCCTTTAGGTATCAGGCTTTTGCCATAACACCTTTTTTTAAAACTCTGCAATTCAGCATATTCAAAAAGACGCAAGTACATACAGTTTATGTAAAGTGTTTAAAAATTATTTTTATGCTCTTATTCAAGCCAAGAATCCTTATTAGAAACAGACAATATATAAGATGGAATGGCTTTTGTGTTTTTTTCAGTCAGCACACTTTAACACTGGAGTATAGCAGTTAGACTCACATTAATGTCTGCATTAGTGAAACCTGAGAAATTGAGCCTCAAACTTGCTCTATTCCACCAAATTATTCTGGACTGTACTCTGAGTCATGCTGAGCTCTATACACTAGCAAATATTTTACAAAAATGAAAATTGGAAAAAATGAAATACTGTGCACTGGAAGAAAATGTTCCAAAAGTCTCTGAATACTTTATTATAGCCTGTTGCCTGCTTGCATAAATCCGATTTCCATTCACTAAAGATTCCACTAGGTGACTTCTATAGCTTTAATTCCTCATGTGACAGATAACAGCTGTTTCCTGCAATGTCCTGAACAAATCCTATTGATCATATTGAAAAATAATGTAAATGTTGATGCATTGCTGGGGGGATTGTGTATAGTATCTCTAAGGGGAAGACATTACTAATGAAAACCATGGGAAGCACACTGAGTTCCAAAGGACTATTTGGGACAATGTGCCTGACAAGAATTAGCTTTTAAAATTAAGTGGGTTTTCAGAAAATTTCTGTGGAGAAAAATATGCAACTGCACTTTGCTTATGCAAGAAGTCAGTTTTTACAATCTCACTCCAAGGAGGGGAATTTTGTGAGTCCAGGATCAGACGCCCAAACCACATAAAGGAGGAACTCAGTGGTACATGGAGGTTCTTGTTTTGAGAAAATTTTAATGAACTTATAACCACAGAAGGAAATCCTGTCTGGGGTTTGAAGAACTGACTCCTACCAGACACCTTGCTGCAGCGGGCTGATCACTGGAAAGCTTACTAGCAAGTGTGTAGGTTCTTTTACTGTTTTAATTTTTATTTTCTCCAATGCTTGCATGTTCAGAACACATATGCTTGCTTAGAAAAGCTGTGTAGCACCATATAGTTGTGGTAACTTATGCTGTTCATAGCCTTTGAAGGCAAAGCAAACCAGCAGGCCTGTTTAGGTAGTTTGGCTTGCTGGGGGACTCACACAATAATCAGTGTATTGTGCAGGCTGTAAAAATCCCAGTCAGGAGGGAGAGAGCTCACTTCTCTGCCCAGGATAGGTGACAGCTGAGGAGCCAGGAGCCTAGAGGTGGGTACATTTGCTGGACCAGCCATCAGAAACACAGGTGCAGTTTCTCTGAACTATGACATTGTGTTTTCAGCTGTTGATCCCACTGTTCCCTCTAAGGCACGCAGCAGCATGGCCATGCACTTGAAAAAATCATGCCGTGCAGGATTTTCCTGCCCCCACGCATGGGACAGTTCAGGGCGGCAGCGTGGCCAAGGTTGGGGCCAGGCAGTGCTGGACTGGGCCAGCCCTGCAGCCGGGGAACAGCCAGGAGCCAGAGGCAGCAGGCCCCGGGTCCTGCATCAAGGCCAGGAATCAGCCGGGGGCTCCTGGGCTGGGCTGAGGCTCACGCCCGGACACCGCACTCGGGCACGTCTCCCCTCAGCCGGAGGAAGGGAGGGTTTGTGGGCTGGGGCCAGCCCTGCCACTCCTCCCTTCCCCGGAGACTGTGGAGGCTCCAACCCTTCCAGCTGGGGCCTGGCCGTTCACGTGGCCAGCCCCAGCCTCCAGCCCGGGATCCTCCATGCCGGCCAGCGCCATGGCCTCCTGCCCCCCGCCCGGCTCTTTGGCCAGTGAAGAGAGCTGGGGGAGAGGGTTGGGTTGGTCAGGCAGCCGGCACGGAAAGCGTGGGAGCAGGAAGGGTGTGTGGGGAGGGGGGAGAAGGGGTCAGGATGGTGGGCTGGGGAGGGCTTGGGGGGCTGAAAGAGGTGGCATGAAGATGGGGAGCTGGGGAGTGGGGTTTAGGACAGCTGGAATGGGGGCAGGGAGATTAGGGAGTTGGAATTGGGGCAATTCTTCAGCTTTCTAAACAAGAGGTATGGCAAAGGGTAAGTGCCATTCATACCCTGAAGTTTGAAAAGCCTCAAGTGGGAAACAGGGAGTGCATGGTGCCAAAATGTCCCTTCTATAACTAGATAAAGCTGTGGAGGTGAAAAATCTAAAAATCGCTTGTATATTTCCCGAAAGCTAGTGTGGATGTTATTTAAGTGGAGTGACTGAACAGAGAGAGCGTCTGAGCATGCTAGCCCTGTGCCTTCAAAGAACCTGGAACATGTTTTCTCCAGAATCCTGTAAATTACAACAATTCATTACAAAACAAACAAGGAGTCCTGTAGTGCTTAAAGACTAACAAATATATTGATTGCATGAGCTTTCACAGGAGAAAACCCCATTTCATCAGATGCTTGGAAGAACAATTCATAGAAATCTTAGAGATGTAATGGCGATATCAGATAAGTACTTGTTTTAAATATAGTAACAGCCAAAAGACTGGGAATCAAAGGCAGCCATGAGATTATTCTCTTTATTATGCACCCTAATCTGTCCATCAGAAGAAACCATTATGCATTGAAGTGATGTGGTATTTTGGTAGAGATTTTCTCTTAAGTTGAAATGTTGCCCCAAAATGATGCGGCAGGTAAAGATACAAGGGACTGAAAATAGGCTTTTAAGAAATACTGTAGCCTTATCTTAAAGCAGCTAGAAGCCCATTGTTTTGATTTCAGCTGTGTTTAGCACCCTTCTTGTAGCAGCATTTTCCTGAAAAGAGATGTCTGGAATCTTTTTGATTTTTAAAATTTCAATAGAATTTACCCCTCTGGGACCATCAAGACATCTTAAATGCTACCAATTTCAAAGGGGTAGCCACGTTAGTCTATTCCAGGAAAACAAGACAAAACAAGGAGTCTCCCACGAAAGCTCATGCGAAAAATAAATCTCTTAGTCTTTAAGTGGCACACAACTCCTTGTGTATCTTAAATGCTGTCAGTGATAATTAGCTGGCTTCCGTGTGAACTGTAACTCTGCATGTAGAACACAGGAGATGAGAGTATTAGGCAGAATTGTGACACCTAGGATCCGGATTGAATACAACTTTGGTCTTAGGTTGTTTGAAAGCCATGGATTAGTTTCTTCTGATTGTATAGCAATTTGGGTAAATTTTACATAAATTGGGTGATTTTATTAATAAAAAACAACTTTAAATAATTTCTATTAATTTTTCATTGGTCTAGATTTTTCAATAATTTTTGTTGCACGAGTTTGCACACAAATTTTATTCAGAAAAAGTTTTGCACATGGGTTGAAAATTTTGCACACAAGCCACCAAACCTTAGAGGGAACATTGGTTGATCCTCAAACATAGGACCTGATCATGTGCTAATTGAAGATAATGGCAAAGCTACCATTCACTATAATACTTCAGGATTAAGGCCCTAATGCAGATTTTCTACTCAGCCATTAGTTATTTACTGAAAAAAATTGGATTAATTAAATTATTCTAATTTCCTATTAAACAAGATCATGTTTTCCAGACTCTGTTGTTTATGCTGCATTGTGGCAGATTCTTAGTCAATAAACCAGCTAAACCACCTCTTTAGTCCACCCTTCCAGTGTCCCAGTTGTCCCAAATGAAGTGTCCAAAAACATCATTAACAGATAAAGTCCTTTTGCCATCTTTGGGGCTCATCCTCAGTCAAGTTCCAAAGGGGTAGCCACATTAGTCTAGCTCAGCAAAATAAGCAAAAAGTGCTATGGCACCTAAACACTAATACATTTATTTATTGCATGAGCTTTCATGGGAGAAAATCTCACTTCATCAGACACTTTGAAGATGGGGGCACTTAGAGAATGGGAGGAAAATAAATGCAGGGATGTGTAAGTGTTTGGTACAAGAATGTAGTGCCACACTCTACTCCAGGTTTTGGTTTAAGCCTTTGTAGTGCACAGCTAGATTTTCTCCTTTACTGGTGTTGCAGTTTTTCAGGGGTCACATCCCACCTGGCCTCTTGCTTACCCCATGGATATCAGTCTCATCCCTTGTCAGTCAAGGTCTCTCCCGGGTCTTCCTGCCTGGAGAGCTTTCTTACTCTCTCCCTACCTGGCAATTCATGACTGGCTCTCTGTCCAACCTGGCTTAGTCACCACTTAAGCCTGGCTCTCCTCTTTACTAAAGCTACCTCTGGAGTAGAAATTCCTGATTCCTCTAAGGGGCTGTGTCCTATAATCAGGCTGCCTTAAACTCAGGTTCTCCAGCCATGATATTACACTCTGAAGAATATTCAAACTATTCAATGGTCTTCACAACAGTCACTGGGAAGTCGAAGTGGTGTGCAAAGTGTCAGTTTTGCATCACCCTCAGATTGCAGTCTTTTTACCCACAGAAGTAGTATAATGTGTGGCTGTACAAGCTTCCCCCACACTGCCTCAGTCTCATGCTGGGGGAACCACATGTAGAATTCAGAAGTATCTCAGACACCATAACCATTCGGCCTCTAACCTCTCCATCCAGGTTGCCACCATGGATTTTGATGGGTCAATGTGGTTTACAGCAGCCATCTATTATCTTTTGGAACTTGGTTAACAGCAGCAATTTGTTTTATACAAGTTCACTGAACACCTGTTAAACTTTTGATCAACACTATGTTGTGATAGATTTGAATTTGTCATCTAGATCTCTCACAGAGCCATCCAGTCTTCACTTCCTCACCACAATGGGCGTGTTTGTATTTTTCAGGAGTCACTGACAAATACTAAGAGAATTCCATCTATTTAAAATCAAGCAATTCATTCTATCATATTACCCAGCCAATGCAGGATGTGTGCACACGTCTGTGTTTAGAGGGGGTGGTCCTTACATAGAATAAAAGAGGAGAGAGATCATAAGCTCTAAGGCAAGAAGAGATCACTGCAATTATCTAGTCTGACCTCTTGCATAGCACAAGCCATACATTTCCTCTGAAATATCCTGGGAGGAAGAATTCAAAACAGAATATAGAAGTATAGTGGAGTGTCTTTGAACAGTATTCCTTATAAATTATATATCTGGGCTTCACAGAGAGAAATAGCCATGCGATTTATGTGAATAGGAGTTTCTCACCAATTTTAGTTCCATGACACCAGGTGGATGTTGACTGCCCTGCACATGTACTTCAAGCCCGCCATTCCTGCACCTCCCAGTAGTGAAATCACACCAGCTCTGCTGGTCTTAGGTCCTTCACAGCTGTGGAAGAAGAGACAGAATTTCTGTCATTAAGTGCAGCATTCTGGCAATTGATAGTGCAAAACTCAGACTTTAAAATGTTGTTTATACCTAAGAATTTTGTTCCAATAAATCACCTTTGTTCATCTTTTATATCTGGAAGACAGCATTTTAAGGAAGCTTTACACTACAGATAATCAAGTTATGCAATTTATTTTACTAGCTTTGGAAAGCCTACCTTGCAAAATAGCTATTTAATAACATTTCTGCAAGTTGGATGTGCAAGTGCTGCTGCCTAACAACTAAAGTGCTTACTTTAAATATTTGGGGATACCTCAGAATGCCCAGTACTTGCTGGGACAGACATAATTTAAAATTTCCATAAAGACTGAAGAACAAAGATTTAGCATACAATGGAGAAGTTCTAATCAATTAGTTGGTTTTTCTTTAATAAAATAAAATATTGCAACAAATCCTTGGCCATGGAAGACTTGATGGTTATCCTTCAGGGTTAAGATTTTGTCACAGTTATTTCTAAGAAAAGTCATGCACAGGTCATGGGTAATCCACCAAAATTCATGGAAGCTGTGACCTGTCTGTGACGTCTACTGAAGATAATGGGGAGGGAGCTGACCAAATGTCAAGAGGGAAAGGATGAGAGCCCTGACCCACTGCAAGTATGGAAGGTGCAGCCATCAGTACAAGCAGCTCTGGGGACTACTGTGGCTTCCAGCTCCAGGGTACCTCGTGATGACTTGGGGCTCCAAAGTCCACCCCGAGTATGGGTAACACTCTGGGGTCTGTTCCTAAGGCTGGAGGCTGAGAGGTCTCCCAGCAGCCTAAGGTGGATCAGGGGTATGGGGTCCCCAGACTGGGAGCTGGGGGGAGTGGCAGCTGAGAGCTGTGGGGACTGTCAGGGATGTGGGGTCCTTCGTCTGCAGCGGATAGCGGTGGGGTGTCCATCATGGCAGATGGCACTGGAGTGCCTCATCAGCCCACAGCAGCATGGTGCTCCAAGGTCCTGCTTGTGGCTGTGGAGCTACCTGCAGCTTCTGGGGTCTGTCAGTTAGCACCACCTGTGATGGCTTGGAGCCAGGGGTCCCTGCTCCCCATGCTAGCAGACAGCTGCATGGCAGCAGCTCAGAGTTATGGGGTCCCTGCTCTTGCTGGGCCCTGCTGTGCCTCTGGGTTCCAGTGCCCCTCACCATCATCCCAACTCTTGGCTGTAGAGTCACCATCGTGGCTGCAGGGTCCCTGCCACCCTTAGAGCTGCTCCCCATTCCTGGAGCTCTGGGACCCTTATCACCTGTGACAGCTGAGAGCACCAGGGTCCCTGCAGCTCCTGGAAGCTGAGCCTAGTCATCCCCTCAAACCTAGCCAGGGGCAGCCAGTAGGGCAGAGTGGTGGACGGGGCGATAGAGCAGTATGTAATTCTCTCAGATAATCCCTCCCTCTCAGCCATGGATTCGGTTTGTTTTGAAAGGCAGTGCTGACTTTGTTTCTTGTTCCACTTGACAATCCAATCACACACATCCCCAGGAGGTGCAAGCAGGACACCATGGGTCTGGAGGCTGGTCACACAGGCAACCCACATGCCACCCCCTCACCCCTCAACACATCCTAGAGGCCTCATGCAGGCCCCGAGCCACAGCACACGCTGCCCCTGGTCTTCACATGCCACTGTGGGAAGACTCAACCCAGCCTGCCCCCGGCAGCTGTTTTCTGCATGCGGTAAACCCAGCCTGGGAGCGACCCAGCCCCACAGTTACTATCCTCCAGCAGAACAGGGACCACCACCAGGGGCCTGGCCCAAAGTGCACCACCAGAGAGTAAAGGGTGCTTGGCCTCCCTGCCTAGTGGCATGGAGCCAGCCACTGGGGGAGATCCAGGAAGCCCCCTCCTGCTTGCCCATCTCCCCCATCTGCTTCTTCATCTTCTCCCCTAAAAAGTGTGTCCTGGACAGTGGGCAGGAGAGAGTGAAGAGATGCAAGCAGCAGGTGGGGAAGCCTCAGAAGAGGGGACTGAACAGGAGTGCAGCATAGGGACGCACCATTGCTCCAGCACCAGCCTCCCCAAAGGCATCAGTCACATACCTCCTATATAGGGACCCTATGTCTAGCAATCATGGTGTACTTTCTCCTGTTGCTCTTTCCCTGAACTCCTTCCTGCACCTTCTGGCTCCCCGCTTTCTGTGTTTACCAAGCCCTAACTCCCTCGCTCCACAGAATAATTGCAGACTATTTAACTCTCTAGCCCCAAACATACCTCCTTTCTTCCAGGGAGCGATACATTGCAGACTCCTTCCCCTGCAGCCCCCTTTCTACTGCTATTTTCCTGGCTGTATACCATCTCCACCTGTTTCTTTTCAGCTTGGCTCCATCATTAACCAGGCTTTTTATCCAGATCATTCCCCAAGGTACAGCCTATCAGGTTAATAGTCCTAATTTAACCTGCTCTGCCTTTTGTAAACTTAATACCCCATCTCTCTTACTTACAGCAATATCAAATTTAAGAGAACCTAATACCTTTTTTCTTCTTGTCAGGGAACCAGCAGGTTACTACAATGCTCTTCTGTGCTCTACTCCAAACTACACAGGTTGGTACATTGTGAAATACCACAAAACATTTTGCACCAAATACGAAGAGCCAGGCACTCTTTGTTCCTCCCCTGTGCATTTCACTCACAAGCCACTGGTGGGTTTAAGTCAGAGACACAATTACAAAACATCTCCCCTTGACTTCATTTGGAAAAAGGATCATTCCTTAACTTTTCAGATTTTTCCCCCAATAGAAAATTCTCTCTGCAAATGTATTAAATTCAAAAGCTGCTAAAACATAATACTGTTCAATAATATAAAAAGCAACATATAAAAATTGGTTTGTATGCTTTTCTTTAAGACAATCTTATTGCTGGTCCTTACATTCAATATTCTCTTATTCTATAGCATGTAGAATCACATTAATGTCTATGTTTCCCGAAACTTGTTCCAGCAAATTAATTTGTACTACATTTTTATTCCTTCTGTGAGCTACACATGAGCAAGCCTCTTACCCATCCCCAACAAAAATGACAATTATTGGAGAAAATGAAATGTTGAGTACAGGAAGAAAATGTTCTAAAAAGTTTCCTTCATTAGTTTATCTTAGACTGTGGCCTGGCAGGGCTGGATTATCAGAGGGGCTTTAGGGGCTTAAGACCTGGGCTCTGGCTGAAAAGGGGGCCCCAAGCTCCAGCCCCTAAAACCCCAATAACCAAGTATCCCTGCCCAGCTCAGTGCTGGCAGGACAGCAGCACTGAAAACACTCCTGCCCTGCTGGTACTAGGTGGTGGGGGCAGGACACCCAGAGCCAGGCTCTGCGCTCTTCCCTGCCCCCTGAGATGGCTGGTGTGGCAGGGTGGAGAGGGGAGGGCCAATCCCTTTGCTCCACCTGGGGGAAGGGGCTGCCATTTCAGCACAACCTTCCAGGACCCATAGCCTTGGGGGCACTATGCCAGAGGCTCCCACGCCATGTGCCAGCCAGCCCCCCATCCCTTAGGCAGACTGGGGCCAGAGTAAGAGCACCCTCTGGCCCCAGGCTCCCCACCATCAGTGAGAGGGAGGCAGGAGATGGCCTGTGCTGTAGGGGAGCATAGTTGGGGGGGCAGGCTGGGGCCCCCAGGCTAGTTAATCTGGCCTTGGTGCCTGGTTGTGCAAATCAAATTTCCATCAGATAAAGTTCTCACAAGAAGTCTTCTAAAGCTTTCGTTCCTCAATATTTCTAGTTGTTGATCATTTAGGGTTTGATCCTGTGCTCACTAACGTCAGTGGCAAAACTCTCTTTGACTTTAAAAGTGCGGGACCAAGGCCCTAATTCAGATTTTGACATAGCATGAGAAAGACAATTAATAATATGGGCAGGACATAATAAAATGAGAATCAGCCTTGGAAAGTATAAGACAATTCAGAGGCTGGAAAAAAGATATATGAAGAATGGTAATTATGAACTTGGTTTAAGGAAGAAATTGCTATTATATGAGTGCCATTAGTATGCTTGGTGCTGCACAAAATATAGGGACAGGCAAGTTTCACCCTCCCAAGGAGTTCATATTTGAGGTTGGATGGGTCATGATTAGACAGGCCAGGTGTACCCCCAGGACCCCAGTCAACATGATACAAAAATAGTCCCTGCCCCAGAGAGTTCACAATCTCCATCTACAGCAAAAGGAAATGGTAGATAAAAAGATTGAGAGCTCAGGAGACAAAGGCAAGAGTAAAATAAGCTTGGTTTTGCATAATAAGCAGTAGCCTAGTCATTTCTGGATGGCAGTTTTTAGTAGACATCACAGAAAAAGTGGCTCTCAAGAAGGGAGTTAAAGAAGAATAAAGGGGATGCTGCATGGATTTTCCGCCCTCCAGCATACAGGATAACCAAAGAATGTGCATATTTCTAAGCAGCATAGCAATTTGTTGGTGGAAGAGTCAACATGGTTTTTGCAAAGGGAATCATGCCTTATAAATTTACTAGAATTCTTTTAGGGACTCAATGAGCATGTGTACAAGGATAATCCAACAGATTATAAAAAGCAAGGCGTCTTGTGGCACTTAAAGACTAGCAAATTTATTTATCACATGAATTTTCATGGGAGAAAAATCACACTTTGTCAAATGGTGATGAAGTGGGATTTTCTCCCACAAAAGCTCATGCAATAAGCAAATTCATTAGTCTTTAAGTGCCACAGGACTTATTGTTTGTTTTGCTGAACTAGACTAACATGGCTACCCCTTTAGAACCAGTGAATTACACTGTACTTAGATTTTCAGAAAGCCTTTGACAATGTCCCTCACCAAAGGCTCTTAGCAAAGCAAGCAGATGTGGGGTAAGTGGGAAGGTCCTTTCATGGATCCATAACTGGTTAAAAGATAGGAAACAAAGGGTAAGAATTAATGGTCAGTTTGCAGAACAGAGAAAGGTAAATAGCAGTGCCTCCCAGGGGTCTGAACTGGGACCAGTACCATTCAACATATTCATAAATGATCTGGATAAAAGGGATAAACAGTGAGCTGGCAAAATTTGCAGATGATACAAAACTACTCAAAAGAGTTAAGTCCAAAACAGATTGAAAAGAATAACAAAGTGATCTCACAAAACTGGTTGATGGCAACAAAATGGCAGATGAAATTCCATGTTTACAAATGCACAGTAATGCACATTGGAAAACGTAATCCCAACTGTACATATAAAGTGATGGGGGTCTAAACTAGCTGTTGCCATTCAAGAAAGAGATCTTGGGGTCATTGTGAGTAGTTCTCTGAAAACATCCACACAGTGTGCAGTAGCAGTCAAAAAAGCCAGCAGAATATTAGGAATCATAAGGAAAGGGATAGATAATAATACAAAAAATAGCATATTGCCTCTTATAAAGCCATGGTATGACCACATCTTGAATACTTTGTGCAGATCTGACTGCTTTATCTCAAAAAATAAATTGGCATTGGAAAAGGTAGAGACAAGGGTAACTAAAACAATTAGGGGTATGGAACAGCTTCCATATGAGGAGAGATTAAAACTGTGGCTTTTCACCTTGGAAAAGAGACAAGGGGTGATAGGATAGAAGTCTATGAAATCATGACTGGTGTGGAGACTGTAAATAAGGAAGTGTTATTTTCTCCTTCTCCTAACACAAGAACTAGGGGTCAGCAAATGAAATGAATAGAGAGCAGGTTTAAAACAAACAAAAGGAAGTGTCTCTTCACACAGAGCATTGTCAACTTGTGGAATGCTGTGGCAGATGATGTTGTGAAGGCTAAGACTGTAACAGGGTCCCAAAAAAGAACTAAAGATCATGGTCCATTAATGACTGTTTGCCAGGATTAGTGGGGATTCAGAACCATGCTCTGAGTGTCTCTAGCTTTTCAAAGTTGGAAATGGGTGACAGGGGATGGATGACTTAACGATTACTTGTTCTTTCCCTTCCCTCTGAGGCACCTGGCTCATCTGCTGTGGGAAGACAGGATACTGAGTTAGATGGACCATTGGTCTAATCCAGTATGGCCACTCTAATGAGCACCTTTTTTAGTTCCAAGTATAGCTGACAATTAGGCAGACAAAGGCACCCAACATACTGGGTAGAGTGGGATATAGCCATATGGGATATAACATTATGGATAGTGGTTGGACTGTAGAAGCAAAGATATAACTTCATGGAACAGACAGCTAATACTACTTGTGTATGTGGCATGTAAAACACTGCATACATTCCATCCTTAATGGTTGCTGAAGCTGAAATGCCTATTCAGGTGTGTTGGACTGAGAAGGAACAAATTAAGGACCAAATCCTAATTTCCTTATTCAGGCACATCTCTCATCCTTAGGCATCACAAGAGCATTTGCTGTCTACTAAAATCTGATTTATAATAGGTGCAGTTCATTTTATTATTAACTACCCTATCTGCGATCAGAAGAGCGAGACTTTTGCAGAAGAGTAAGGCTATGTCTACCCTTGGGCGCCATCTAATGAGTGAGAGAAGACTGTTTATCCAGTTTTTGTACACTGGGTATGAAATTTACATTGATGCACCTCCAATGACTTTAGTGGAGGTACTCTGAATTTACACTAATGTAACAGAAAGCAGAGTCTACCCCTTGTCCCTTCACTATGCTTTATGTAGCTATTCTAATCCCCAGAGAAAGCAGCAGTGATTTAACAATGCACTTTCTTTCTTTCACCACTCTGTATAAAACACCCACCTTCTCTTTGGATCTGCAGTAGATTTCTATGCTTAGTTAAAGTGTAATAGCTTCTCTCACTATATTCATCCCTTCATCTATCTCATGCTGGCAATTAGTGTGTTTCCGTTGTGAACAAAGATCCTGCCTGAAAGCAATCTAGCTGCTAATGTTACAATTAGTGTTTCTTTCTGTTGGACCAATTAGAGGTGATAATGTTACAATGTGACAATGCTGGCGTTCTAATTAAGAGCATGACTGTAAACTGGATGCTCCGTTCCAGCCAAGCTGCTGCTCTTTCATTTGATGTTACATTTAATCACAGCTTTTTATACATCCCTGGCACAGTTCAAGGGAAATAAAGATAGAGTGGTCATCCTTTATACGAAATATTGCTCCACCTTCACCCTAATTCATTCCTTCTTCTTTTCAATGACCCAAATATTCTTTTCTTGTATAGTTGGCATCTTCGTCAAGGAAAGAGCAAGTCAGAGATGTAAGCAGGAGCCTTTGATTGACAATTTTAATCCACCGCTTAATGCCCAGATTTTCAAGCGTCAGCAATAAACGACTGATTGTTAATACCACCCAGCAGCAGGGTGCATCAGCACAATACTTTGCTCATTAAGGAAAAGCAAATAAAAGATGAAAATGCCTTAGGCTATTAAACAAGACACACTGGCCTTTAAGCAGGATCTGAGACCAAAAAAAAATGAATATGATGGACTGGTTCATTTAGAGTGGAAAAAATGGCACCATTGTTTGTGTGTCAAAACTTGCATTGTTTTATCTATGGTGCCATATGAAATAGGGTAGGAATATTTGATAATTTTACCTCTTCAGTAAGGTCTGGTCTCCTCTACAGACCTATATTGGTGCAACTACATCACCATAAGGGATGTGAGAAAAATCACAGTCCTGAACAATGTAATTACTCCAATCTACTCCCCATGTAGACAGTGCTGTGTCATCAGGCAAATGTTCTGCCGTTGGCATACAGAGGTTATGTGGGAGACCTTAGCGCACTACAGTTGCAGCCATATAGCTATGCCACAATAAAGGTCTCTGATGTAGACACAGCCTCAGTCACATCATCAAGAAGGAAAAACGCTGTCAGCATGATAGCTTTCCAGACTGTGCCTACATGATCATTATCTGGGCACAAACATTTATTTGCCCTGCACTGCTGACCTGGAGTGAGATGTTCTAGGAGGAAGAAAAACACCATATTATGGTATTTTAAGAGATGGCTAAAATATCAAGACCTTTAGTCAAATTAGGAGCATTCATTTCACAGACACTAGAGAGGTAGTCACAAGAGGAATATTGTTTCTTAAAAAGTACTCAGGGCAGGTCTTCACTGACAGCAGCAAATTTGCTGACATCAGTTTGAACATCCTGATCAACTATTCGGATCTGCGAAGACCTGCTTATCCAATCAGGAAGTTTGATCCTGTAACACTACCTTGGCCCCCTCCCTTCAAACCTACACAGTGTGTGTGCAGGGAGTGGAGAAGCCAAATATAGCTATGCAAGTTATTTTAGGTAACTTGCATATATACAAACAAGGAGTTCTGTGGCACTTAAAGACTATCAGATTTATTTATTGTTAGTCTTTAAGTGCCACAGAACTCCTTGTTTGTTTTACTGAACTAGAGTAACACAGCTGCTGCCCATTTGGATCTTGCATATCTATGTTTGCCTGCTATCAAAAAGGGGAAGAGCAGAAGGGGGCCCTTTGCTTGCACCAGGGGGTGGAGGGTCCTGAGCAGCTAGGTTCTTTTCAAGCCACCTCCCCTCCTATGAGGCTGGTGTTGGGTCCTGAGAGGAGGCAAGGTGAATGCTATAGGCTTCCTGATGCAGCTTTTATTGTTTGCTTTTCCCAAGAAGGTGGGACAGCAGGGGAAACAGCCAATGAGAGGGTGTTTTCCCCCTGAGCGGGGCTAGCATAATGAACTTCTCAGTGCCATGACTCGCTTTGTAGAGATGCCATGTGATTGATCTCCAACCTGTCTCCAGGAGGCACACTCTAGGGGCATGCAGTAAAATCAGCAGGTTAGATACAGAGCACAGGATCATAGAAGGTTAGGGATGGAGAGGAACTCAGGAGGTCATTTAGTCCAACTCCCTGCTCAAACCAAGACCAATCCCAAGTAATATGATTTCACTGAATATATTATCATGTCTGGTTCCTCTCTGCTACACTGCCTATGTGCCAAAACACCAACCCCTCACCCTGCAAAGCTCAGTGACCCTGCAGGAAAGAGTGTTTGCAGCCTTTTACCTGCATTGTTACAGAGAAGCAAGTCACCCACAAGCACCTTGACAAAGAGCAGCAGTCAGATAACAAGAACAGGCTGACTGACTGCAGAGGACTTTCTTTTGTATGAGATACAAGAACTGACAATGTGGACAGATATATTTGGATGTGGCTGTGTTTTTTAATGTTGATTGCAGTGATGACTTAACTACCCGCACTGGAGTCTAGCTTACAGAATTGTATGAGTCTTGAATCTGTTCATTTTAAGGCTTATGACAGGGTCAGACTAGATGGGTATAGGAGGGTGGTCCTATTGAAAAAGCAGGGTGGTGGATGGGCACAAGCCCAGCCATTTCTAAAACCCCTCCTCCAGCCCAAAGGGGAGGTGGCACTGGACTGTTCTTCAAAAGATTACGAGGGACAACTAAAGAAATAACAAGGATGGGCGGGAGGGTCAAAGGTATAAAATGAGGGCTTCAGATGGGGACATTGAGCAGAGAACCCCAGACAGTGCCCACTGCTCCCGGAAGGTGTTGACAGAGCCAGCAGATGCCACAATGGCTATGTCTACACACAGTTTTGTTATTTCGAAAGAAGCTATTTCGAAATAACTTATTTC
>ML682058.1:7446180-7505033 GCA_007922195.1 Podocnemis expansa
AAACAACCTCTGTTGTTTCGAAATAAGGAGTGTGTGTGGACATACCCAATGAGGAACTCTGCCCGGAGGTGTGCACGGAGGAGGGACCGGAAATGGCCCCACAGTCGTGGGCCCCTTCCCCAGCCAACCTCCTCTTCCTGGTCTTGTAGATGGCAGTCTTCGCATAAGCCAAGAGTAGGTTGACGAGGAGGTCTTGCAACTTTGTGGAACCACAGATAGGGAGCGCATATAAGAATAGGCATGGGGAAAAGTGCAGCCAGAACCTCAATAAGAGGTTCTGGAGGAGCCGGAAGAAGGGCTGCAACCTGGCACACTCTAGATAGGCATGTGCCAAGGTCTCCCTCTCGCTGCAAAAGGGGCAGGCATCAGAACGGTGAGTGAACCACACCAAATACATGCCTGTGCTCATGGCTCCATGGAGGAGCCACCAACTGATGTCCCCACTGGGCTGTGGGGTCAAGGTGGTTTACAGGCTGGCCCACTGGGGGTCCTCACCCTCTGTTGGTGGTATCAGGTCCCGCCATTTTGTGTCGGAGCGGGACATGAAGGCCAGTAATTGGATGGTAAGGAGCACAAGTGTGTACAGATATTAGTGGGGAGTGGTTTGGAAAGAAACCGGCTGCAGGTCTAGCAGCCAGATCAGGGCATGGGGCAGGACTGGCAGGGAGGGCTCATGGGGCCACGGCCTGATAAAAAGCTCCAGAGGGTGAGGACTGGGAGGGGGTGAGGAGTACCCTCTCGCAGGACCTGCTCGAGGCAGGCCTGAGCTGTGGGAGGCAGGGCTGCCTTCACCTCCTGGAGTAGGTGCTGGGGGGTACGAGGGGTGGAGAGCCCCATGCGCCAAGTCAGTGCTTGGGGATCCACCCAGTCCCCCTGGGCGTAGTCCAGGAGGTCTCCAACCCAGGTGACACCTGCCAGGACCAGCCTCCACCTCACGGAGAGGGCCTCTGCTACCTGCATGCCGAGATGAAAGTTGTGTAGAGGGGCTCCGCGAGGATGTCCTCCCCCTCGGTGCATACAACAGACCTAGAGACCACAATGAGCCTCCAGGTTCGGAGGAGGTTGTGGTAAAAGGCCAGCAGCTCAGACAGGTCTCACAGACCACCTCTCAGGTCAAGACAAAAGAGCTGCCAGTCATATCAGAGCCCCCAGTAGCGGCGGAGGAAGGTGCGTGCCAAGTGGCTCCACACTGGACTACCTGCACTATAAAGAAGTCTCTGCAGGGCCTGCAGGCGGAAGGCGTGGACCTGGCTGTGGACACAGAACAGGCCCTGCCCTCTGTCCTCCAGGGGCAGACTCAGGATCTCTGCAGAGACCCAGTGCAGTCCTGGCCAGAAGAACTCCAGAACTGTCTTCTGGAGGTTGGACAGCAAACTTGGGAGTGGGGCCAGCATGTTGAGCCGATGCCAGAGCATGGACAGTATGAGCTGGTTGACAACCAGTGCTCACCCTCAAAGGGAGAGGCATTGCAGCAGTCCTATCCACCTCTGTAGCCGGCAATGACCCTGCCCTCTAACTCATGCCAGTTCTCATCCAGGGAGGGATGGGTGGCAGAAAGGTAAACACCAAGATAGAGCAGAGGACCCGTGCTCCACTGGATGGCCTGAAGCATGGGCAGGAGGGAGCTTGCCAGCCACCCGGCCCCTACTGTCAGGCTAGAGCTCTTGACCCAGTTGACCCGGGCGGGGGAGGCTGCCAAGTAGATGGCCTGGCAAGCCTCCAGTCGTGCTATGTCACCTGGATCCTGAACCACGAGGAGCACGTTATCAGCATACGCTGACAGGACCAGCTGCAGCTGTGGCTCAGGGAGCACCAACCCTGTCAATCTCCAATGGAGGAGACAGAGAAAGGGCTCGATGGCCAGAGTGTACAGCGGACAACCTTGATGCACTCCCTGCCCGACAGCAGACAGCCTTGATGCACTCCTCGCCCAAAGCTGACTGGTTCAGTCAGGGTCCAGTTGAGCTTGACCAGACATTCTGCAGAGGCATACAGTGTCCAGAGAAACCTCACAACGCGGCGTCTGAAGCCAAACGCCTGCTGGGTGCCCAGGAGATACCCGTGGTTCACCCTCTCAAACTCTTTCTCCTGGTCCAGGGCCAGAAGGGTGAACAACAGAACATCCCTACTCCCGGGCTCCAGGAGATCACAGAGCAGGTACAGGTTGCTGAAGATGGACCAGCCCGGGATAATGTAGGTCTGATCTGGATGGATCACGTCCTGCAGCACGGACCCCAGCCACAGCGAGATGGCCTTGGCTACTATTTTGTAGTCCATGCAGAGGAGCGAGATGGGACGCCAGTTCCGAAGGTCACGGAAGTCCCCTTTCTTAGGCAGCAGAGCCAGCATGGCCTGTCAGCAAGAGAGGGGGACCTCCCCACTCCTCTCAGACTCAGTTCAGACAACAGCCAGGTCCGGGCCGAAGACATCTCAAAACACATGGTAGAACTCCACGGTCAGCCCATCCATACCTAGGGATTTGTTGGTGGGTATGCAACGGAGGGCTTCTGTGAACTTGGCCAGAGTGAGAGGAAGCTACAGCTGGTTCCAGACGCCCCCGCTGAGTGTGGGAAGTTTTTTTCAGACCACCCTGCAGGCGTTGAATTCTGTCAGATCCAGGGAGAAAAGGCTGGCCCCATGCATCAGCTCTGGGTCTGTGAGGGGGTTGCCATCCTCCGCCAAGAGGCAGGTGACATGCTTTTTTCCCCCCACCTCCTTTTCTCCAGGGCGTAGAAGAAGCGGGAGCCACAATCCATCTCCTGAAGGAGATGGATGTGGGATCAAATAAAGGGTCCCCGGGCCTGAAGATCCTCAAAGGCCCGCAGCTCCTCCCGGCACGCTCCAGAGAGGGACAGATCCTCAGGGCTGGCAGGCAAACGCCTCTCCAGCTCCTAAAACCTCCCATTCTAGCTGCACTATCACTGCATCCCTCTGCCGGCTGACCCCCCCCCCACTGTGTGTAGTCACGGCAGAAGAGCCAGGCGTGCACCTTCCCCACATCCCACCAAAGCCATGTTGAGGGAAAGGCAGGCCTCTGCCCCCACTAGGCCAGCCAGAACTCCTGGAAGGCCAGCAGGCTGTTACTGAATGCCAGTAGGCCGGCCCCGGCCCCTCTGCTGAGAGAAAGGCTGTCATGGTCACCAGGTGGTGATCCGAGAAGGGGGCCAGCCTAATGCTAGAGGAGTGAGCCTGTCCCAGATGACATTGAGATAAATAGATACGGTCCAACTGGTAGTGGCATGAATGATGGTCCTCCGCCTGGACATAGGTGAAAGTCACCTCATTGTCCAGGTGGTGGTCACCCCAGATGTCCACCAGGGAGTAGTGGTCTACCATCTCCCTGAGGACGTCCACAGTGGTCTGGTGCTGCTTGGAACCCGAGCGGTCCCAGTCCTTGAAGGTGATGTAAAATCCCCACCCAGGACCAAGCACTCCTCAGGATCTAAGGTACCAAGGAAGATGGCCGCCTACTGGGAGAAGGACACCCGCTCTAGGCCCAGTGTCAGGGCATAGACATTGACCAATTTGAATGTCAGGCCCTCCGTAGAGACCTGGAGGCGCAGCAGGTGGCCAGGCATGATCTTGGTGACCCCCAGCACCTCAGGCTGCAGGTTGGGGGAGAAAGGGTGGCCACTCTGCCAGAGTGAGTGGAAAGGTGACTCAAGAACACCCCGTTCCCCATTCCAGCCACCAGCTGCCCTTGGTGGCTGGATCCGTATGGGTGTCCTGCAGGAAAACCACAGATTAGCCCCCCTCCCAGAGGAAGGAGAGCACCTGGGCTCTGAGGAGACCCAACCTACAGCCCTGGCGTTCAAGGTTGTAAAGATGATTGGAGCCATGGAGAGGGCTGGAAAGGATCCTCAGGAGTGGCAGGAGCACCATGGGCCTCCTTTGGGCCACGCAGCAATCCATGACCAACCCCGAAGTCCATGAAAGAGTCACAGAAAGTGCAGGCCCTCTGATCAGCCGCGGTGTCCAGCCTCCCGATCCCTTTTCCCTCGAGAATAGTCCTCACGGCCTGGAGGACCAGGTGGAAGTCTCCCCAGCACTGCAGGGCGAGCCACACATGGTTCCTAGCCCCACGAGTGTCAGCCAGGAAAGCACGCAGCTCATCCCTCCGCGCCAGGGGATCAGAGGTGAAAGGGCCCCAGCCGTCCTCCCATCAGGTTCCCACGTTGGTGCCGCCTTGTCCAGCCCAGACTCCAGCACTCGTGGGAAAAGGCTGAGGAGGGAGGGTGGCAGCCCCAGGGACAGAAGTAGGCACGAATACTGCCCCCCAGGAATCAGTAGATGGAAAGGAGAAGAACATGATCCTGGGGGGTGCAGCAATAGGGGATGGGGCCAGGGAAGGACTTGGGGTAACATCTAAGGTGGGGAATTGGAACAGGGTCAGGACCAACACTGATGGAAGCAGGAGGAGGGCTGGGAGTTGGGACAGGGGCCCTGTACCTATTGAAAACCAGGGTGGTGGGTGGTCATAAGCCCACCCACTTCTAAAACCCCTCCCCCAGCCTATGGGGAGGTGGCACTGGGCCAGTTTTCAAATAATTCTGTGGGACAACTAAAGAAATAACAGGGACGGGTGTGAAGGTCACAGGTTTATCATAAGGGATTCAGAAGGGGACACCCAGCAGAGCACCCCGGACAGCATCCACTGCTCCTGAAAGGTGTCAAGGGACCCAGCAGACACCACCAAGAGGAACTCTGCCCGGAGACGTGCACAAACAAGGGACCAGAAATAGGCCCCACAGTCGCAGGCCCCTCCTTCAGCCAACCTCCTTTCCCTGGTCTTATGGATGGCTACTATGGTGTAGGACAGAAGGAGGTTGGAGAGGAGGTCCTGCAACTTTGTGGGGCCACGGAGAGGGAGTGCATAAATGAATAAGTGAGGGGAAAAGTGCAGCCAGAACCTCAATAAGAGGTTCTGGAGGAGCCGGAAAAGGGGCTGTAGCCTGGTGCACTCAAGATATACGTGCACCAGGGTCTCCCTCACACCGCAATAGGGACAGGTGTCGGGATGAGGGGTGACCCACGTCAGGTCCACGCCCATGCTCACGGCTCCGTGCAGGAGCCACCAACTGATGTCCCCAGCAGGCCATGGGATGAGGGTGACATACAAACTGGCCCACCAGGGGTCCTCGCCCTCCACAGGTGGGATAAGATCCCACCACTTTGTATCAGGACGGGACGCAAGGGCAAGGAAATGGATGGCATGCAGCACAAGCATGTACAGATATTTATGGGGCGCAGTTTGAAAAGAGGCTGGCTGCAGATCTAGCAGCCGGCTCAGGGTATGGGGCCGGGACCCAATCAAAAGCTCCAGAGAGCCAGGACTGAGGGGGGGCAGGGAGTACCCTCTCACAGGACCCGCTTGAGGTAGGCTCAAGCAGTGGGAGGCAAGACCGCCTTCACCTCCTGGAGTAGGCGTCGGGGGGTGCGTGGAGTGGAGAGCACCATGCGCGATGCTGTCCGGCCCAACCCCCAGCAGGAGGGGGAAAGGTGGCACAGGGAGTTCTGCAGCCTTGGTCAGGGTGAGGGCCACAAATGCCACCCCCCAGAAGTTGGTGGTGGAGAATGGAAAGGTTATAGTCCCGGGGGGTGGCTACAGGGGAGGGGTCTGGGGCAGGGGTCGAGATGACGGTGGGTCAGGCGGTAGCATTGGTAGGAACGGTGTCAGGGGTAGGGGTGGGAACAGGAGTGGAGATGGGGGTAAGAGTAGGGGCCCCGGTGGTTGGACCACCAGGTTGTGGCTCCCCTCGACCAGGCATGGGGTGACTGGGTGGGGTGCTGGGGAGGGGATCCCTGCCAATGCTGAGTGCAGATGCCAGGTGGGGGGCAGTGTCCCAGGCCCCAGCCTCAGACTGGGAGGGATACTGTGCTGGGCTATAGGGGGAAGCTATCCCGCCAGGGACGATCCCCCTGGGCCCGGCTGCTCGGTGCCGGCTGCTGCCCGTGGGGGCGTTCCTGGGGTGAGGGCAGGAACAGCAGGCAGGGGCTGGGGCTGTGGGGAGGGAGGGGGTAGCAGCAGCATGTCACCACCCAGCTCGAGGCCCACTGGCAGAGGATCGTCCTCCCCCAGATTGACTGGGGTCAGATCCAGGGCCTCGATCTCCTCAAAGATGGAGCCTAATGTGCTCCCCGCTGCCATGGGCACCGCTGCTCCAGATGCCAGGGTGGGAGCTGCCTTGGCATCAGCGGCAGGCACAGATGTTATGAGCATGTGGGGGGCAGCCGGGGCTTCTCCATCCATGGCCTCCCTGGGGAGGGAATCTACAAGGGCCTCCAAAGGGGGGGCAGCGCTGCCCCCCCCGTTGCTGCCTCCATCTCTTCGGCCTGGCCCTCCCAGTGGTTCCCACTGGGGGGCACGGTGGAAGGTCCATCAGCAGCAGGAGACTGTTGGTGGTTGTGTGCAGGGACTGGGTGGGCTGGCAGTGGCAAGTGGTGAGGGGTTAGAGGTGGGGCTGGGGAGAACCACTCCTCCCTGCTAGGCTGCAGCTGGGAAGTAGGGTATGGCAGGGGTGAGTGGGGGAGAACAGGTTGATGGGGGCTGGGGCTCTAGAGAGTATGAGAGGGTGGCAAACCTCTCCTCCCCGCTAGGCTGCAGCAAGGGGGGGGGAGGGTGCCCAGGAGGAAGGGATGGGGGACTCGCGTGGGGCAGGGAGGGGCCAGCTCCTCCGGCTGCACTGGGTGGTTCGAGTCACACGGGTGTCAGGGGGTGCAGTGTGTAAGGGAAAAACAGAAGTTGGGGGCACACGCTGGCCCCCTAAGACTGGCTGGGTGTGGGCGCTGCAGAGGAGGGTGGGGCTAGTGAGAACAACAGGTCGGGCAGGGAGGTAGCAGAGGCTGATTGGCAGGACAGGGAAGGGAAAGCTAATGCAACCAAACAAACTCTCAAGGGCTAGGGTGGGGCAGACAAACTAAACTGAGTTCAGGGGTTGGGGACCTGGGGGGGGTGTGGGGAGGGGCACTGAAAAAGGCTGGAGGGCAGAGGAGCAGGGGGGGGCCCTCCAGCCAATGGGGGTCAGGGGAAGGGAAGCTATTGCTGGGAGGCTTGAGGTCCTTGCTGCACAGACAGTCCTAGAATGGTCTGAAAGGTTTGGAAGCCTGCTGCCTTCTTGCTGGTGGGAGGGGAAGCTAGGCAGGCAGCAGCAGCTGGGGGTAGCAGTAGTAGTTCAAATGTGCTTCACTCCTCGCTTCACATAAATTGTGGAGCACATAGCAGGTGGCTATAACCACAGGAATATTGTTGTTATTTAGATCCAGCCTGCCATAAAGGCACTACCAATGTGCCTTTAACCAGGCAAATGCACATTCTATGGTCACCCAGCATCTTCTTAGCCTGTAATTGAAGGGCTCCTTGCTGCTTTCTAGGGTGCCTGTGTAAGGCTTCATGAGTCATGGCATTAGTGGGTAAGCTGGCTCTCTAAGGCTCACAGTGGGCATCTCAACATCCACAACTGGAATCTTTTGGTTTGGAAAGAAATTCCCTACTCGTAGCTTCCTGTACAGACCAGTGTTCCTGAGGCTACATGAGTCATGCCTCTTTCCTGGCCATCCCAAGCTGATTTCAGGGAATCACCCCTGATGATCCAAAAGCATCTGTGGTACCATAGAGAACTAGCCTTTTCTATTGATATACTCCATCATGAGATGGTCTAGAGCCAGAATTGGGATATAAGGGCCAAATGGTTCCCCTGCCACAGTTAAGGGAATCCCATTGCTGGGAAGTCATCCACAATTTCATGCACATTGCCCAGTGTCCCAGTCCTTTGGAGCAGAATGCAATCAATGAATGCCCCAGCACACTTGTGAAAATGCAGCTCCAATGTAGACTTGTCAGCTCTAAACTGTTTAGTGACCAATCGGTAGCAGTCTGGAGTTGCCAGTTTCCACAAGGTAATCACCACGTGCTTCAAACACCAAGAAGGCAGCTCTTTTTCTTGTGTCTTAGCACCAAAGGGCACGGGCAAACTCTGCTCAGAATTTTATAAAGGTGCCTTTGTGCATTCAAAATTCTGCAGCCACTTTTTGTCATCCCAGGCCTGCATAACAATGAGATCCCACCACTCAGTGCTTATCTTATGCCCCCAGAAGTGGTGGTTCACCATGTTCAGATGATCCTTGAATGAAAAAGAGAAATGTGATGGCGTTTGTCCACATGTCACTCCACAGGTCAGCCTTCTTGGATTCCTGTTCTGAGCTAGAGCTCATGATATACTACACGATGAGCCGTGCTGTTTTCAGAATGTTAAAAGCAGTGTAAAGTAATGCAAGATCCATCACTTCAGATAAAAATAGCAGGCATACAGGAAATTGGCCCCCATTGAACAAAATGCCGTCAATGCAATGAATGATGGGATGGAACGCAATGTTTCACCAAATATTGAGCCAGCACCCATGCTGCTCTGTGCTCCTCTGCCCCTTTCTACAATTCCTAGTGGCAGAAAGTGGCAAGCTGTGTGGCAGGATACCTGGTCACAGTGTACTGTTCTCACTGTCAATACCACAGCATCAAGTGTGGATGTGCTTTGGTGGCACAATGACTGCTGTGTAGACGGGTGCAACAAACACTGTAGTTACAGCACTTTTTGATCACCAATGTAACTGCCATTGGCAAATCATTCTATTGTGCATGTCATCACAGAAGACTGTGAAATTCTAGAAGAATTTATTAGAAAGGTTATGGACACCTTAACAAAGTTCTCAGAATACCTGTCACACCTTTCTTGCATTATCTGCAAGTCCTTGCTGTTTGTATAGCCACAGAAAATAAAAACACCCCATTTGTACTTATAAAAAAAGAAACTAAGCAAAAGGTCACTAAAGAGTGAGAACAATGTGAATAAATAAGCCAGATGTTTTTAATCAAGTCTGCAACAGATTTTTTCAAAATCTCATGGAGGTGAAGGTTTTTGTCCATAGAAAGCCAATATTTTTTTAATAATGGACAACAGAGATGGTTCTGGATTATTTCCAGTCTTTGACAATAACAGAATTGCACAGGGAGAGTTTGCAGCCCATATGCATACATTACCTGGCCCAACTCATTTTAGTCCAATGCTTATGAGTGTGAATTGAATTTTAGATTCCCAGATCTTTCATCTGTTGAATGAAAATGCCTTTTTTAGCAGTGAATTGTACTTCTGCATAGTTTTCCTTTGCTTTGTGCAAAGATGTCCATATCAATGACAGATCCCTAAAAGTACATAAGCAATGTATAACAAGCAAGACACTAGTTATGTTTTATAAAAATATTGTATTTAATGTTGTGTTGCTTTCAAATTATGAAATAGTTTTTTTTTAAAATACTTTCATTTGATGATAAAAAATTAAAAATAGGATCACAAATTCTGAACAAGAGACTTTATTTCAGCAATGAACTCAGCACTATGCCTAAAGCTACTATTCATCTTTGTTTCATTAGTAAACCTCCACAGCCATCTTTGGTATAGATTCCTGCACTAGTTTTAAAGAAACAATACAACAATACTCAGATTTTTCTACCTGAAGATAAAGTTTATGTAAAAGAAAAATATCTGTAAAACAAATGTTATTTCTGTGGTCAAATTATATAATGTCTGTATATATAAACTAATACACACACACACACACACACACACACCTTTCAAATACCTCCCTATGGATTGTGAGGTTCAGCAGTTATAAGAACAGAATGACATAGACATACTCTTCACTATTAAAGTTAATCTTGTTTCCTCTTTGTTACTCACTAAAAGTAAATGGTGCCTAAAATTGTATTTTCTCCATGTTACTTTCCCCTCAAGAAGTGCTTAATAACAGAATAGCAAACAATAGTGGCAATGTACAATTTATTAAGTGAATAAAGTTCCCCCATCTTCAAAGCATCTGACAAAGTGGGACTTCTCCCACAAAAGCTCATGTTATAAATAAATTTGCTAGTCTTTAAAAGTGCCACATGACTCCTTGTTTTACAGTAATAAAACTCCCTTAAGAGTACAGAGCTAGTATTGAAACTTATCCTTTTTAAAATTTCCCTTTAAATGTGTAAAAAATCTACTCATAAATGTCTCCATATCAGCCTGTGAAAAAGCAATCACCTATACTGTAATAAAACCATGGCCAGCTAAGCCTTCATACTTATCACTGTGTTGAGTCACTAAGCACTACCTGGCAACAGTAGGCAGAGAACCCAGAATATAGCAAGTCTCAGTTCAGGTCTGAAAGAACTTAGTATCTGATATGTATTTGAGCAATTCTGATTCTCCCCGTTAGAAAGCAGTTTTATACATGTAACATTATTTTATATCCAAAGGAGCAGCCATGTTAGTCTAGTTCAGTAAAACAAACAATAGTCCTTAAATGCCACAGGACTCAAATATATTTATTGCATGAGCTTTCATGGGAGAAAATCTATTCTGTAAGTTCCCCCATATTCAAAGCATCTGATGATGTAGGATTTTCTCCCATAAAAGCTCATGCAACAACTATATGTGTTAGTCTTTAAGTGCCACAGGACTCCTTGTCTATACGGCTGTGTTCACACAGCCCTCTTATTTCGAAACAGAGGTTGTTTCAAAATAAGATTTAGGCTGTTCACACGATGCACGGTTGTTTCGAAACAACGGGAACCATTGTTTCAAAACAATGGCGTTGTTTTGAAACAAGTTAAACCCCATGCGGGGACGAAACAACATTGTTTCAAAACACCGTGTGGACATCATGTTTCGAAACAGTGACTTGTTTCGAAATAACTGTTGCCTGAACCTGCTATTTCACTTTGAGCTTTTTTCCTTAATTCGAACTAACAAACTGTTAATTCAAATTAAGTTATTTCGAAATACGGTGTTATTTCGATACAAGTTGTTTCAAAACAACCGTATTGAAATAACCCCGTTTGTGAACACAGCCTATAAGATAGCAAACATTACATACCGATTATAACAACATACACATCTATAAAGATAGTACATTGTCTCTGTCAATATTGTCAGTGGTGATTGCAGTAAAACTTACTATTGATGCTGGACTAAACCACCTTGTATTGTAGCTCAGATACAGACTGCTTGAGCGTATGGTATATGTAGCCAGTTCTTCTGCAGGATGCCATGGCAGGATGGGTGGATGGTCACAGAGTAATATTTAGGTTTCCAGATTTCCAGGCCAATGTCATATCCATTGGAGCATACTGCTTTCCTGGTCAAAGTCAAAGGGAGCTGTAATGGGTGTCAACATCTCTTAAAATCAGATCCTATGAATCAAAAATTAGACACTTAAAAATTGAGGCATCCAAAATTAGAAACCTCTATTGATCCTCGATTGTTTATCTGTGTCCCCATAGGAAATCTGTAACAGATCTAGAAATTGAACCAAATCTTGTAATTCCTCTGGTACTGTAACAACAAGTCCATCCATTTTCCTTATTTACACGCAGAATATTTTACTCCAGGTCAATGCATCTTTCACTAGCATCTTCAGACTCTGAGGAAGGCACAAACACAAATATAAATGGGCCAGTGTAACCACTGATTTTACTATTATTAATAGGGTCCACTCTACTGCAACATCAACCTTGTCTCTTCAGATAGGCAATTACAGCAGTTTTTCTGTCATTAAACTAGACATAATAGGTGCAGCCAATGGGCCATCTATTATCATGAATGCAATTACTATCTTTGTCATGATCAATATTTGCTTACAGTGAGCTAGGAGAAATACTAAAAGCTTATAGTGCATTTAAATGACTGTTGATGCTAAGATGCTTGCAAAGAAACAGTGAGAAATGTAACCCAAAATAAGTCCAGCCTTTCTTTCTGAAGTCACCAGTGAGGTGAAATGAGTGTTGAAGAGCCTCTTTTCTGGCACTGATACCTTGAACTCACATCTAGAAGACAGAAGCTCAGCTAATCTCTCAGTGGGATAAGATTAAATGAGGAGAGGTTAATTGACTCGTTCAACAGAAAGGATGCGCCCCAGGGCAGGGCCCACTCATGGCTGTGCTCCTGGTTATGAAAGTGATGAATTAAAAGAGAACTAGAAAGGGGTGGGTGGGAAAAAGTTAAGGACAGTGGTCCCAAAGAAATTTACTAATTCTTGAGTGAGAATCTTAGGGCAGATTTCTAAAAGTTAAAGCTAGATCTAGGGTGACCGATGTGATATTTCTTCCTGAAAAGTACTCTGTGGTGAGAGCCTGAAAATCTCCACTCACTCTAGGAAATTAAGAATGCTTATGGCATAAAAAACTGCAGCAAACCTGACCTATAATTCCAAACAGGCTAGGAGACAATTAATCTCTGTAGTTCCCTTTTCTTGAACTGTACTCCAGAGCATCCAGAGCCTGCCAAGCAAAACATCAGTAATGGATTAGACTCTGACTGGATAGTATTATTGATTGTCCATTCCCAGCACATCACTAAGCACCTGCACTGTGATCTAACATACTAATTGTGGGTCGGGATGACAAGAGCTTCCAAATCATAATTCCACTTTGAATTTGACTTGTTGAATGGCCTCGGGTTGGTCACTTAAACCAGTGAGTCTTAATTTTCCTGTCTGTAAAAAGGAGATAAAACTCTCACACAAAGGATTGTTGTTGCAAGCAATAATTTCCATAACTATTGGTAAAAGGCTGTGAAGATGTAACGTGCTATAGTAACACAGTCCTGATTCCCAGTTACGCTTAGGGAAAGACTAGCAGCTGGCAGGGTGCTTTCCAGCTCAGGTAGGTAGACGTGTTAACTCTCTAAAATAGCAATGTAGCCAAGTGTAGCACAGCACTTGGACTAGTCACTTGTGTACAGCCCAGATCTCCTGGGTACCTGCTCAGCAGCTAGTCCAAGCCACCACACATGCTCCCCTTGGCTGCACGGCTCTTTTTAATACACTTGTTTGAGCTGAGCTCAAACTTGTCTGTCTACTCAAGCTGGGAATCACGCTGCCAGCTGCGATGTAAACATACCTGAAGGCCACAATGACTGCATGAAATGGCCTTAAGGTGAGTGGAAAAAGTCTCCTCAATATACAGCTTGCACAGAGGGCCTTCCCAGCTACAACAGAGCTATCCTAGGATCTCCACCAAAGTTCTGCTCCTAACCAGCAACACAGGAGTAATCAGGGGTTTGGCCAGAGGAGTGGACTTGACAAATCTGGGCCTGCAGCACAGCCAGTTTCCAGGCAACCTAACAAGGGCAGCTGGCCCCAGTAGGCTGCCTGCCTGACTACAACGCCTCACTGTTTGGAAGAGTCAGCAGACCGACTCTCAGACCAAGCTGTAGCCACTGTTCCATCTAAGCTGCACGCATGTGCCTGTGCACATAGATCATGAAACCCATGCACAGAACAAAATAAGGCACGAATAAAAAAAATTTAAAAGAGCGAATATTAGCACACACAGAAATTTTTTGAGCACACAGACTACGAAAAATTAGAGGGAACGTTGAAGCAGCAGTTTAGTAGCTGCTCAGAGCATTTGCCCACAGCTAGGTTAGCTCTAGTACCTTCTTGTTCCCAGCCTGGCTTCACTCTAGCTGTGTCATGCCAGGGTGAGCAAACATTTTGACTGTGGGGGTTTAGGCAGGTTGGAGAGGGATGTGGGAACAGCTGGGGCTGGGAGGAGGAAAGGCCTGCTGTGCTCTTACCAGGGCACCTCTGGGCCCACTTGTTGGGGATGGGAAGAAAGAGGGCATGGTCACTGTGCTCCAGCCAGGGTGCTGCTGGGCATTGGGGGAAGCAGGCAATGTGCTCCGGCCATGGCTCCACTCCTGGACCCATACAATGGGACGGGGTGGTGATCTGCAGCAGCCTGACTCCGAGCCAGTCGTGGCACCATCACTGCATGTGGTGGGGAGCTGGGAGGAGGAAGCAGCTGCTGCACTCCCGCAAGGACTCTAGACCCACACGGTGGGGAAGGGACTGGGTAAGTGGCTGTTGAGTTCCAGCCAGGTGCAGCTGGTTAGCTGGGTGAAGGATTCCTGCAGATCACATCCAGCTGGTGAACTATAGTTTGTCCATCTCTGCCCTAGGCTCTGATTCCTGGCTACTGACTCCCAAGCTAACCATTAGGCATGACACTTACATCCCAGTCCTGTGCTAGCAGTCTGCTATGGCTATACTGACTCCAAAGCTCTTAGGGAGCCCTGGGAAGCAAAGATTAACCTACAACAGCCCTGAAGCTACTCTGCTTACACTGGGGATTAGGCAGACTCCTGAATGACTGCTGATTACAAAGGGTAAAAGTGACTAAACCCCACACCACTCGTATCCATGTCCCAAGTGCACCCAATAACTGAGGATCAGGCCCACTTTCGCTTTCCCAAATGTATAAGATAGGATCGTGATCAAGTTCCTAGTGTGGAAGCAACTAAACTAGTGCCCGTGATAAACCACGCAATCAACTAAGAAAGAGAATGTTTGTTGGAGCTCCTCTTGAGGGCTTATTAAGCAAAACACACAGTAGTTAGCACGATTCCACTGTTGGCTCTGCTCTTGGGCTAATAGTCACAATTTAAAACAAAAAAAAAAAAGAAAAGATTTGTCTCAAACCCTTCTTGATTAGCACTGCTCCAACGTTTGCTTTGTTGACTGCTTTACAACCATAACAAAAGACAAATGAGCACCTTCTGCACGAGATGATGATCTGTTTTAATATGCAACATAAACGCTCTCACACTTATTTTTTTTTATATTAACCAATTCAAAAACAATTTAAGCAGCTGTTGCCTTCAGCGCTTTGGAAAAAAAAAACTAGTCCCTTCCTCCACCCAACACACACATTGACCTTGTCAGCATAAAAATCAGTGCTGTTTATTCAGGGCCTAATCCCATGAGATGCTGAGCTAACTCCATTCCCATGAATGCAGGAGACAGCCCTTAGAAATTAACTGTTCTTAGACCATTTCTGTTTTCCCTTCTTTCAGACACACACATCTTTTTAAGCTACAAGAGTCCTGTGGCACCTTAAAAAACTAACAAATTTCTTTGGGCACAAGCTTTCATGGGCTCCAACCCACAAAAGCTGATGCCCAAATAGATTTTTGTTTGTCTTTAATGTGCCACAAGATTCTTGTTGCTTTTACACTACCCAGACTAAAACAGCTACCCCTCTGGAAATTGTCACAAGTCTTTTTGTTTCATCTTTCCCTAAATAAAATTAACATTTCCCAGAATCTAGTCCAGTGGGCTGCTGTGCCTCCTCTATTGTCTGCTCCTAGACCCCAGATATCACACCAGGAACTTCCATCCTACAGGGATCAGGGCCCTTCCCCAGTCATAGTAGGCTATGGACTCCAGTTTGCCTGCTTATCAAAGAAACAGGAGTGCCCCAGCTCTGCTTGTTCACCGTCTCTAAAGTTCACACAGCTTTAGGTAAAACAAGTACTAGTTTATCGATTAGAACATGATTTTAAGTGACTATATAATAAATCACTGCACAATCATTTAATAAAGTGGCCAGGGGTTATCACAAGCCAATAAAAGATATAAAACACATCCTAACCTAACATCACTGTCCAGGATTACTCACAATGTCCTGCTAATGATGGGTTTACAGCCAGTCTCTGTCTATCTGTAGGCAGGGCCCAGATCTTGCTTGCAATTGCAGATGTTTCCAAAATGCTGGTTCTCCGGCAAAAAGCCTCTCTCAGTTCTCAGTGTCTGTCTTTGTCTAGAAAGGGTGGGAGATCTCCCCCCTTCACTCACTGCTGTGTGATTCACACCTGTTGTCACACCTGAGCCAGGGAACTCAATTTGCATTGTCTGTGTCATCTACCTCTTCAGCCTCTGTGCTGAATGATAACCCTGAGGATCTGCCTTCTGCCTGAAGCATGTTAAATACCTGAAAACATGCTTCACATCTGTACACACACGATGCTGCAGGAAACATGGTACCATAACCATAATGCAGAATATGTTATGAGCATTCATAAAGGAACTTTGCATGCCATATTTTGATAACATCATGCAATCACATTGCAAAAGTGAACAGTGAAGTTACACAAAATCATAGCCCACTGTGCATCATGTGACATCAAGCAAGGGCATCTACTTGTAGGCTTCCAGCTCTCCAGTTGCCACTTCTCTTAGACAGAGACACTTTTCTCTCACCTCCTGAAAGGTTTCTCCAGGCTGCACAGTTCCCTGCCTACACTGTGAATTCTACAGCAAGTCAGACTGCTTAAACAAGCCTGCTTTTCTTTCTCCTCCACAGCATAATTGCCTAGAAGCTACCACAGTCTTTTTCAGCAAGCACATTTATGCTTAAGGTATCAGCATTAGAGAAAATATATCTACTCAGTAAAAGAATCTACACACTTGCTAATAAGCTTACCAGACATCACACCCAACTCTAACAATGGCTCCAGTCAGTAAACAGTCCTTCCGACTACACTATCAAGTCTTTCAGTGTTCACAAGTTCATAACAGCTGTTAGTTCAGAACAAGCACCTCCATGAATCTGAGAATCACTCCTTTCTGATCTGCAGAGGCCATGAATAGGTAATCAGACAGAAAATGGACTCTTCCCAAAGGCAAAACTTCAAAAGGTGGCATTTTTACATAAGCAGAGGACGTAATTTACATTCAGCTCAGTTCTTGGGGACCCTTGCTTAACTTTGTATGACATAATGTTTAAAGTAGAGCTTGAGAACTCACCACACTTCCCAGAGTCTGAACTGGCCACATCTCTCCCTAGAGATGTTACATACAGTCCCTCAGGAAGCCATAAACTTTCCATGTTAATAGAATGAACTGCTAGGATACCTTATCTTAATTCAAGAGATTTTTGTGGGCTGGAAATTGCCACATCTATTGCACTCTTCCCCAAGGAGGAAGACAGGCATTCAGTTGCCTCAAACCACAGGTCCCTTGAAATTCTTGTAGCTCATAGGGGATTCAAAGGCTTTACAGAGAGATCTGATGCCACTGCACAGCTGTCTGGTGCCCTCAGCTCCTGTGGCACCTTCACAGCTGGAACTGTAAGGCTGGGGCACCTTCTCTACTGCAGCTGCTGCAAGAATGCCTCTTGGGAATAGAAACCCACAGAATGAAGGGATGGAGGAATCTTACACTAGTTCAGCAGTAATTTACTCTTCTTTGCCTTTGTGGGTTTCTGGGGGGAAGGCACCATGCTTCTAAGTGCAACCTACTCTCCATCCCTCACACCCAAACCTTAAACCTGGATCCCAAATGAAGGGCTTCATGGGGTGTCAGTGAAAGGAGGTACATCCTGTGTAGGCAGCATTCTGCTTATTGTGTCTCCCCAGGCCAACTGGATAGGGGACAGATTCCCCACCAGGCCATGGATAATTCATGCAACCTCCTTTGGGGAGACTAACCCACTGCCCCAACCTTTGGCCCCACACCCACTCCCCTGCTCTTGCCAGCTGTCCTGCTGACACAGCCCCCAGCTGCACCGAGAGCAGCCTCAAACCCCAGCCAACCTCCCAGTGCCGCAGCAGTCCAAATGAGCCCAGAACCCCAAGTGGCCGGATTTGAGCCAGGAGCCCTGGCTGGTCAGAGGAGCTCTGGCCCCACCATGGTCCAGCTCCTCCAGCCTCCATTACCCACTGCCCATAGTGCTGGGGTTTCAGGGAAGAGGCAGACCCACCACAGCCCAGGCATCTGGTGACAGACATGCCAGGGAGCCTTAGTCTATTATACCCACTGCCCGTGCTCCAGACACGAAGTCTCTAAAGCAAGGGATGCCATCATATGCATTGAGTGGTGGTCTGAACACACAATTCTCCACATTGCAGATGGAAACTAATTTTAACCCTTGTGGCCTGTAGAGCTCCCAAGTGGTGATCATTTAAAATGAGGAAGGCTTTGGTGCAACTGATCACTCTTCTTTTTAACCTCTTCCATAAGAAAGCACAGCTGATCCGGCAATCCTGGCTCATACAGGAGTCCCATTCATTTCAGTAGAGATACTCACGTGAGTAAGGGCTAAAGGAATCAGACTTTATTTTGTATTCAAACTGACATGGAAACTCCATCTCCAAAATGCTTGACAGAATCCCATGGCTTAACTGCAGAGATAAGTAAGAGCAGAGAAAGGAGGGAAGGGATCAAGATAAGGGGTGAAGGAGAAGCTTTCAGATGAGAATTTTGAAATGCAATGGAGAATCAATGAAGCAGAGAGGTATGAGGAAGGCTGTTCCAGATGGCAGGAGCCATAAAGGAGAAGATGCTCATCCCAGATGGTGCAGAGGGACAGAGAACTAGCAGTCACTTGACAAAACCAAAGGGCAGTAGATTTAGAAAAAACAAAATGAAATATTTCTCCACACAGCATGAAGTCAGTCTGCGGGATGTGCTGAAGAGAAGGTCATGGAGTTAAATACTGAAGCTGGAGTTTTACAAGGGTTTTGTCGTTTTATGACTACTAATAACATGCCGTGCTGTTCCAAATTAAGCAAGGGTAATCAAATCTCAACGCTCCAGAAGCATAACTCTATCAGCTGCTTGGGTCAGCAAAGAATGCCCACCCCATGGTCTACTCTGAATGGATACCATCATTAGCTAGGACCATTATAGGAGTTAGTCACCCTCCTCTAAAGAACTGAATATTGATCACTGCTGGAGGCAGGATCCCACAGTAGATGATCATTGGCCTGATCCAATGTGTCAGATGCTATCTATATTATATTTTGGAAGCATTTCTCTTTGCCAGATCTTTGCCTTCCTGGTCAAAATCATTCAGTTCCTCTTGTATGCAGTCAGAAAGGGAAGTAAGTGACAGGGTCCCTGCTGGAAAAAGCTACAGTCATCAATGATGTGATTGCTAAAGCCAAGAGCTGGGTTAGTTTCATGCTGGGTTTTGTGAGCTGAACCCCTCGGGTCAGTTCTTATGCAACAGGAAGGTAGACAATTGCTGAAGTCTGGTGTTTGATAATGCCACTTCAACTGCTTTCCCTAGTGGTGCTTACTGCAGGTCCTCTTTTCGCTCTAGCAAACCTAGAACTCATCTTAACTACTTTTAATAAGTTAAGGATTCAGGGTTCTTCCTCTTTCCTTGTCTCATTAAAGTTTCACAAATTTAGGACAGAGCTGGTTGACTTTAATTTTTAAATGTGAATTTTTGAAGGGAAAAAAGGAGAGAAATTTTTAAAGTGTTCATGACATTTCAGTACATTAAAAAAAACAGCTACAGAAACATCCTGTACTCGCATCAGATTTTTCCACCTGTTTTTGACTCTTGCCTATAACAGATGCAAGTATTTCACATAGCTCTACCTCTGACCAAATACTGATTAATGAGTGATGTTTTTGATGAACAAATGTTGTTCGTACATTGTTCCTGTACTATCAGCTCTTAACATCTAAAGAGGAGAATTTTTCTTGGATGCATAAACTGGGGGAGTTTTGAGTAGGAGTAGAGAGGTTATTCTACCTCCGAATTTGGCACTGCTGAAATACTGTGTGAAGTTCTGATGTCCATAATTCAAGAAGGATGTTGATAAATCAGAGACAGTTCAGAGATGAGATACAAGAATGATTAAAAGGATTAGAAAACATGCCTTATAGTGATAGATTCAAGGAACTCAGTCTACTTCATTTAATAAAGAGAAGGTTATGGGTGGCTTGATTACAGGCTAGACGGGAAACAAATATTTAATAATGGTCTCTTCAGTCTAGAAGACAAATGTAGAACATGATCCAAGGGCTGGAAGTTGAAGCTAGACAAAAAGGCATGAGGCATACCTTTTTAACAACAAAGCAATTTAACAAGGGTCATGGTCAATTCTACATCACTGACCACTTTTAAATAGAAATTGGATCTTTTCCTAAAAGCTCTGCTCAGGGAATTATTTTGGAGAAGTTTTATGTCCTGTGTTATACAGGAACTTGGACTATACTATTACACTGGTGCCTTAAAGCCTTGGAATGCATGGATCTATTAACATAAACCTCTGTTAGTGACTTTTAATCATTACTGATAATATTATACAACAAAGTTTCTGTTGTTTTTTCACCAGTCAGGATATTAAAATAGTTACTAGCACTTTCCTTCTGTGATAACTCTGCTCTATGGTGCATATTAACTGCACTTCTTACGTTCAGCAAGTATAAACACTTAGATGCTTACTAATGAGTTCATGACCTTCACGCTTGAGATAGTAGGGAAGATAGTTCAGTAGCTGTCCAATATTCTGCTGCAGTGTTGGGTTCTCAACATGAAGGAAGCAGAAAAAAAAAATTAACAGAGGAGATTATCAAACTAAAAACCTTAGTAAAAATATCCTTTCATAGCACATGATGTTATTACATGGACCTGCATTTCCAAATGCGACCAGTGATACTGAGTGTTTCATGCCCAATCTGCAACTCCCTTACAGTGGACTGAATTTCAGAGAGCAGATGGCCCACTTGTCAGTCCTTATCTCCAGAACTAACAGCTCATATGCTGTCTGGGACAATAGGAGAGAGTGGTTCTTCTTTCCTTTGTGGTGAACTGTCTGCTCTGCTACTGTGGGTCTTGTGCTTTGCTGTGTTGTGGGAACCAGGGCAGGCCCTGTTTGCCCCATCTCTAGGCAGTTGGTGCCCCCACGGATACAGTGGGGCAGGAGAGGGAAGAGGCCTGGGTTGTCCCTCAACACTGAGCCCTAGCCAGTGCCAGCGCTGGGGATCGTGGCACCCCCACGCAGCAGAGCAACTTCAGGGGAGCACCATGGCACTGTCCCCTTTTGACACCCCTCAAAATGCCGGCGCCCCCCTTTTACACAGGGGCTGCTTACTGTGTAGTGCCAGCCTGGCCCTAGCCCAGGGGCCCTATGAGTAGCAGCTACACCCTGTTGAAACTGCTAGCAACTATGCTTCTTTCCCCTGGGCTATTTCTCCCTCTTTGTACTCTTACCTTGTGGCTAGGCTCTGTTTCCTCTGCTTCTCTCCAACGCTCCTCACTCACTACTGCTGCTAGTACTCCTTACTCAACCTCCCCAGGCTGGAACAAGAGCATTTGATCAACCGGGCCTTAACGGGGCACAGATGCCTCTAATTAACCTGAAGCAGATTCTGCTCAGTCTGCAGGGAAAAAAGCCTGGATCATTCTAAGAGCTTCTATATGCCTTCTAAGCCTGGGTTAAATTAAGAGGGAACACCCCACTCCCTATTTTTAGGGGGACAGCATTCCTCGGCCCCCTAAAAATAAGGGAACATAGCAGAACTCCACATTCCAGGGCCCTCCTAAAACTAGATGAACGTGCTAGAAAGCTGCCCTCAGAGCCAGTTGAGGAAAGGGGATGCAGGCTGGAGAAAGCCCAGCAACTCCTTCCCTCCTTTCCTGGAGCTTGTGCCAGTCCTGCCCCTTCCCGCTGGGTCTGGGCAGCGTGCGCGGCTCATGCCCCCTCTCACCGGCACTGCAGCCTGTCTCCCACTGGCCCAGATCCTTGGCCACATAGGCGACATGGGTAAGGGCGCCAGAGAGGGGGAGGTTGAGGACAGGCAGGCACCTGGCAGGGAAAGTGGGGGGAGGGAGAAGGGGTCTGGATAGTGGACTGGGGAGGTGTGGAGGGAGTGGAGTGAAAGTGGAGGAGCTGGGGGTTGGGAATTAGGAGGTCTGGTGTGGGGACATGGGGGCAGGGAGCTTAGGGAATGGTGATTGGGGCTAAGGATAACATAAGGAAGGAGGGGTCTGATGGGGCAGGTGTTTTGGGGGCAGTAGCTGAGGTGGAGGGAGCAGGCATTTGTGTGGCAATAGCTGGGGTGAGAGCAGTAGCTGGGGTGGGGGGGCAGGAGTTTGTGGGGCAGTAGCTGTGGTGGGGGGCAGGCATTTGTGGAGGCATTAGGTGCAGTGTGTGAAGGGGGGCCAGATATTTAGAAGGGTTCCGGGGCCCACCAAATTATACTTCTAAACAGGAGCAATGCTGACTAAGGGACGGGGACGGGGCTTCGAGCCTCCTGCCACTTGCCAGGAAGTGGTTTGGAGTCAGATCTGGCCCCTTCCGCTGTGCTGCTGGCCAGGTGTGGCAAGTGGGAGGTGCAGGGCCTGTGCCCTGCTGGCCCCAGTGAAGTGATGCACCTGCTTGTAAGACCCTCCTACTTCCCTCTGGCCCTGCTGTCTCACACCTTCCAAGGACGGGTTGTCCCATATTTGGATAGCTCTGTGAGTAGCCCTTGAGATGTGCAACCTCAGGGTTATAGAAGTTGGTCCAGTAAACGATACTACCTCACCCACTGTCTCTGTAATATTCTGGAACCGACAAGGCCACAGCAACACTGCAAACTCAGCCTTAGTCTACATTTGGGGCTTTTTCAGCAGCAGTTGACTGCCAGTTATGCAAGGAATGTAAAATTCCTTGGGTAACTGGCAGTGACTTTTTTAGCCACCATTACACATTAGGGAAAAGCTGACCGCAAATTGCTTGTGTCATCTTTCCCCTATACCCCCTGGCTCCCAGGACTTCCAGGGCTGAACTTCTGGGAGTGGTGTGGTGAGGTCATACTCACCACGAACTGCTCCTGGAACACCAAGCTGTCGGCAGCAAAATCATACCCTCAGACTCATAAGGCAGGTCTCCACTGCCTGCTGTTTTCAGTGACACGTGAATGGAGATACACAAGATACCTAAAATAACTTGTGTATCTGAGTTCAACTGCCTACTTCCCCACTCATCCACTGTGCTGAGTTGAAGGAGAGGATCTCCTCTGGATTCAGCGCTACCACTGGAGTGGTATTAATAGATCAACTTCCCAATCAATTGAGTGGGTCTTCGCAGACTCAGTCAATTGAAGATTGGGGGGGGGGGTGAAACTACCCTACGCTAGGCCACATAAAATGACTTTCCATGCAGACCATGTTGACACCTGTCAACAGTTCATTAATCTGCTTTGATCTAGTCCTGCTTCAAAGAGAACAAAAGTGAGCAAAAGAACTGCAAAAGTATGACAGCAAAGTTCACAGACATGATTAGACCACAGCAGGACAGTGCAGGTAGGAACACACTCCAGTTTGCAGCAAATTATATGTTCCTGTAGACAAACCCTGCATCTCTCTTAGTGCTCCAATTCCTCCTCTATAAACTAGAGATAATAATGTGCCCTTTTCCTCTCTTGCCTATTTAGATCATGAGCTTTGTAAGGTAGTCATTGTTTCTTCCCATCTGTTTGTATAACACCCAGCATTGTAGGGTCTCAAGGTCATTTGAGGCCGCTAGGTGCTACTGCAACATAAACAATAGTAAATTGGAACTCAGGGAGCACCATGTTGCCACATTTCACCGTTTTTTTGTCCCAAATCTTATGATATTTGGGATTTTTTTCCCCTAAAGACTCAACTGCTAGAATTGTGAGTAAACGAGAATCTCAGCTATCCTTTTTAAAAAAAAAAAAAAAAAAGTGTCTAACTCTCGTGGTTGTGAAGAAGAGCTTGAAACTGTGACCCAAGTGCAGCGTTAAGGCTCACAAACCAGAATGCAAATAAAAAGAACTCAAAATGCTTTATTCTTAAAAGCTTCCAATTTAAACACTTTTTGTTTTGTTTTGTTTACACACACTTGGGGCATGTCTACATTGCCCTGCATTTTCAAAGAACTTTTTTCAGGATAAGTACTTCGAAATACTTATCTCAAAAAAAATTAATTTAAAAAAAAATGCTATTTCAGGACAACAGTCCGTTGTCCTGAAATACCGCAGCTTTTTTTTATTTCAGAAAGGGAAGTCTACACCAGGCTTTCTTTTTTGAAAAAAAGCAAGGCAATGGAAGAGATAGGGAGGCTTTTTCAAAAAAAAAAAAAATAGCCTTTTCCGTGTTCCGCAATGGCTTTTTTTTTTTTTTTTTTTTTAAAAAGCTAGCTCGAAAAAGGCTTTTTATTTCAAAAAAGCTGGCGGATTTAGCTTTTTCAAAAAAGCGCTCCAGTATCTCAAAATACTGGATCGCTTTTTTGGGATAGTTAAACCTGGTTTAATATTTTCTTTAAAAAGTCTTTTTTGAGCTAGCTTTTTCAAAAAAAAAAAAAAGCCATCGCGAGACACAGAAAAGGCTTTATTTTTTTTTTAAAAAAGCCTCCCTATCTTTTCCATTGCCTTGCTTTTTTTTAAAAAAGAAAATTTTTTCGAGATAATTATTTTGAAATATGTATCCCGAAAAACATTTTTTTCAAAAATGCTGAGTAATGTAGACATAGCCTCGGGGTTGGCAAGAGAGAAGGGCACGATGGAGAGAGATTTCAATAGGTTATGTTCTTTGGAACTGGGAAGAGACAACAGAGAGCTCGACTCCCTCCTGAGGGCTATGATTGGCTCTGTGTCTGTTCCATAGAAAGGTGTACTCAGAGTAAATATCTCTATTGTGCCTGGGGTTCAGATCCTAATCTTTCCAGAAGTGACTACTACAGCCTCAGTTTTTGAGTGTCCAATTCAAGACCCCTTACAGAGGCCCAATTTTCAGAAATGTAGTTCATTGAGGAGAAGGTTGAGAGGTGACTTGATCACTATATGCCGGTATCTACTTGGAGATAAGATTTCTGGTAGATCTCTCTTTAATCTATCTGAAAAAGATATAAGATGCAATGCTTGGGAGTTGAAGTGAGACAAATACATTTGGGGCATGAATTTTAACAATGAACATAATTAACTATTGAAACACCAGACCTAGAGAAATGGAGAATCTTCCATCACATGGAGCCTTTAATTCAAGACTGGATGTCTTTCTAAACACTATAGCCCAAAAGGATCTACTGGGCTTGAGACAGAAATTATTATGTGATATTCTGTGGCTTGTGCTATGCATGAGGCCAGATGACATGATTTTATTGGTTGCTATTGGCCTTCAAAATCTATGAATCAGCTGGGCTCCAACCCTATAAAAAAATTTAGACCCTTTTAAAAAGGTGCAAGGTAAGTTACCCTGCACCATGAGAGATACTCATAGTGTCACAAACCACTGTTGTAAATAACGATCCATGTGTACATGCAAATAAATAAATATATCAAAGTAGTTTTGGAGTCTTGGTGAAACCCATATTCCAAGCACTAATGTGGGAATTCCCACAGGATAAGTGTGGGGATCTTTAATTGCCAGAAGAGATATTAAATGTGAACAAGCTAGCACTGCTGTTACCTTGTTTACACTGCCACAGTCCATCAGCTACTGGAATGCTAAAGCAACAGGCTCCCTTAAGGTCTCTCAGTATTTAGTTTTTCATCTAGATAAGGGCAGTTGATAAATCTCCAGCTTGCAAGGTGAACAGAAGCAGAGCCAAGAGAATTTTTAGCCTGCAATCCTCAATCCACTAATGCTGTATGGCTAAGGCTGAGGGTACATCTGCACAGCTCATGGCAGTGAACCTCCAAACCCACATAGACAGGGAAGAAAAGAAAATCCATCCCTTCAGTCCTCTCTACTCTTCTAGCACTGAGCTGCCTTACAGATGCCTCTGCCTGGAACCTGACAGCTCAGGATGGCTACCTTGCTGGTATGATTGGGTCGCACGGACCACTGCATGCTGGGACTTTTAGTCAGTCTAGGTCAGGGGTCTCAAACACACAGCCCATGAGCTGCATGCGGCCCCTAAAGACATTTCCTGTGACCTGCAATGACACAATCGTTAGCAATATTTGCAAGATCATTGTATGGAAAGGTTTCAGTGGTGTGGCCCTTGGGCCACCGTATTAACTCTCATGCTATCCTCTACTAGTCCTCATGTGGCCCTCATGGTGATTTGAGTTTGAGACCCCTGGTCTAGGTCATGCCTTTGTATTGAAGGGGAAGACGGCCTCTGGCCCTCACTGGCAGTTTGACCACCCCTGCTCTCCTTCTTTTGGTAACTCTGGCTGCACTTACTAGATATTTATTTAATATGCAAAGAAAAAAACCCCATCATGAATCCCTTACCTGTTTTAGTGTAAAAAGCATTTCTGCAGGACAGTCAGGCTAAGAGAGCAATGGCAACAGGAACCATGACATTAAAATTTTGATCACACCTCTACTCATAGAACCCATTTCTGCATCTGTTGACATTTGAGGCAAGAGCAGAGCCATCATGCAGGGTACCACCTGCCCCACTCCCCAGGACCCCAGGAGAACCTCTGGCCTCACCTCAAAGCTATGTCTACACTGGCAAATTAGTCCAGACTAAGGAGGTTTAGTCCAGACTAATTTAGCCCCTGGCCACACTAGGCTTTCCCTAGTCTGAACTAAGAAATTTCTTAGTTCAAACTAAGGAAAGCATAATTCAAACTAGTTAGTACCAAGATTAGTTCAGACTTCCGTGCTTAGTTTGAACTTTAGTTTGAACTAGGCATGGGCAAGACCCAAACTAAGGCTTAGTTTGAACATAAGAAGTTCACACTAAGCCATTAGTTCAAACTAACTGTGTGTTCTAGTTAGTTTGAACTAGATGTGCAGTTAGTTCTTACTAAAAAGTTCCTCGTTAGTTTGAACTAACCCACAGTTAGTTCAAACTAACCTTGAACTTCTTAGTTCAGACTCAGAAGTCTGAACTAAGTTTGGCTAATGTAGACTGTAGGGGAAAATCTAACTCTGGCCCTCAACTTCAGAAAGAGGCACACCAGAGCCTTCCCAATGAAGCAGACCCATTCCCAGCCGAGACTCCAATAGGCAGAGAACGAGGTGTGGTTCAAAGTTTATTACAGGTAGTCCTCACTTAGTGACCGGGTTCCGTTCCTGAAACCCGGTTGATAAACGAATTGGTCACTAAACGAGGAGCAGCCCTTACTGGTATTTCAGGCATAATGTACTTTACTGGTAGTGGGTTTTTCAACCATCGGTAGATAGTTTTAATGTCACCTTTGCATCATTTATAACATTTTTCATATATATTTTAAATGTTTTAAGCTCTAATGTACTGAACTTAGTTTGCATAGTGTACTGTAAATATAGGTAATCTGAGAGAGTTGATGCGAGTTCTCGTACATCGCCATAATACCAACTCATCAGAGAGCCGGTCATAACTCTGAGGGGTCACTAAACGAGTAGGTCACTAAGTGAGGACTAGCTGTATTCAGCTGAATAATAAAAGGAACTGCAGCAGAGGGAAGCAAAGAGAAGCTAGCCTCTCTGAGCAAGCACCCCCAGTATAGGGGCTACAGGTCATACATACTTTTTAACACGCAAAATACAATATACATAATGCAACAAGATCATGCATAATACAACAAGTTACATCATGCCTAAAATCCATACATGGTATTACTACTTTTAATATGCAGGTTACATAATTAGATTATACTTAATAGGTAGCATATAGTTAGCCTGCCTCTGTTGTTGTTTACAGCTTATTTGGGTAACAGTTACTGTCCTTGACCAATGAGAGTGGCCAGACTCCTGTGACCCCTCAGCTACCTAGCCCCCGCCAACTTGATTACCAGACTAGGGTGATAGCTTCCCATCAGGGTCCAGACAGGAGGGATTGTCTTATAATCAACCTTTGTGGATTACCTCTTGTATCTATAGAAGCAGTCTACCTTCTTATCAATCCAAACCCCTAGCTCTCCTGACTTATGCCTTAATAAACTTGTCTAAGCAAACACAGAGCCTTGGACACACAACTTCCAGACCAAACTTACTCCATCTTTAAACTTCCTTTACAAGACATAGCCAAAGGGACTGCAATAATTTAACAGCTGGGAGCACCTATGTCAAAAGACAGAAGTTGGCAGTGTGAACAAAGTGAGAGCCTGCAAGAGCAGGGGCTCCTGACACTCAACTTTAAAACAAAACAAGCAAGGAGCCCTGTGGCACTTAAAGCCTAACAAATCTATTTAGTGCATGAGCTTTCATGCGAGAAAAATCTCACTTCCTCAAATGCTTTGAAGATGGGGGAACTTGCAGAATGGGAGGAAAATAAATGCAGGGAAGTGTAAGTCATGGGATCAGGTCATACTGTAACAGCAAATCAAAGCAGTTGTTAAGATTCAAACACTGGGAAGCCGTACACAGAGGAAGGTGAGGTCAAATCACCTGTTGTAACAGGAAACGAATCCACAGGAATCCTTGTTTATTTTGCTGAACTAGACTAACAGGTCTACCCCTTTGGAGTTTTAATACAGCAGCTGCGGCAGGTACTGATCCCTGGCATGTAACTTGCCTTTCCCTGACTCTTGGTGAGTCTCTCTTACCTGTATGTTAATACTTTATTACAAGCACCCTACTCCTTTCCTCTCACCCCCTCTAAGAGGAGGGAAAGGCGCCTGTAGTCTCATCCGCCCTATGGCCTGAGGAGAGAACCTGAAAATCCTTCTTGGGTGGTGGCAGCTGGCTATTTGTCCTCCTCTCTTGGGGAAATAAAGATTCCCCACCATACAATTTGCTGGTAAGTCCCTGTCCCTCCTACCTCATGGGAAGCAGAACCTCTCTGACTGTGGGTTGGGTCATAGATACACAATGTCTAACCCATATGCCCAGGAGTTAAAGTATAATTTGGGGGGCCCTGGAATGCTCCCGTGCCAGTGGGCCCCCATCCCATGCTGGTGGGCCCCCCCTCCTGCATGGGTGAGACCCCCAGACCTTAGCTCCTGTCCCCCCCATGCCAGCGCCCAACCCCCTACCCCCAATACCCCCCCCAGCATGAGCCAAGCCACCCCCGCATTTACTGGCAGCAGCACGGCTGGGGAGGTAGGGGCAGTAGATCCTCAGTTGGGGCAGCGGCCCTGGCCCCCACCCCCTCCCCTGCCCACTGGAACGTGGCAGAACACCACTCCAGGGCCTGCTATTTTTAAGGGCCCAGCGTTTGGCACCCTAAAATTAAAACATGGTGCCGGAACGCTGCATTCTGGGGCTTGCATTTTTCAATGGTGGGCCCCAGAACACAGCTTTCCGGCTCCACGTTCTATTTTTAGGGGCCCTGAAATGCTGAGCCCCTAAAAAGAGTGGGCCCTAGAGTGGCGTTGTGGGGAATTCTGGCTTACTTTAACCACTGCATGTGCCTAAAGCAGCTCTCTCTTTAAGGGATCTCTTGAGGCTGAGTTCTGCTGCTGGGCAAATTTGGCTACTCAGATCCAGAAGCTTCTGGAAATTAAGAGTGATTGCATTGAGCATGCTTCATAAGGTTTTCTGCTGCTGATGTGGTGAGAACAGTAGTCAGAGTTGCAATGAGAGATGCCCATGTGCTCAATGTGTGGCTAGGAGCAGCTGAGCAAGGAGTGGACAGCAAGATGTTTTCTCCCTGCTGTGGAGTGTTTTGCAGCAGAGTTTTTCCTCCTATGTGACTGATTGCTGGTTAACCAGTAAACCGGATGGTGCTGGTTCCAGAAGAGGAAGAAAAGCCTGCATGGATTTCTACTTAAGATCCCTGAAACCAAAGAAGAGGATTGCTGCTTCTTGCAACTCAAGCCTTTGGATTTGAATAGAGACTGCACCTGAGATATGGGTGACTCCACCTAAACTTTGGACTCCTGAGTTTCTTTCTCACAATGTTTCTGTGGGGTCTGTTCTGTTAAATTTTTATTTTTTCATATGATAAGATTTACCATGTTAATAGTTAATAAAGTTCATTATGTTTGTTCTTAGGTACTATTTTAATGTGGGGAGGGTAATTGAACAATCTTCGCTGTGAGTCCCTTTCGCGATGTCTACACTTATCATCTGAATTCAAATTGACTAATTTGAATTTAATTCGAATTCAGTCAATTCGAATTGACATGGCCACACTAGAAACTCCAATTCTAATTGGCATGTTCAGGGACTGGACTTGGCAATTCAAATTGGAGTGGGGGCATCATGGGAAGTGTGGCAAAATGGCCGTCTAAAACGGCCACTGCCACAACCTATCCCCTGCCAGGCTCTGGCACTCTGAGCCGGGTACAGGGAAAAGCATCCTTTGCCCAGCTCCAGCCACAGTGCAGCTAGAGCTGGGGAGGGGATGCTTTACACCATGCCAGGATCAGAGTGCCAGAGCCGGCAGGGGAAGTTTCCCCTGCAAGGGGGAGGCTTCTCCCCATGGCTGACCACCCACCAGGGAGAGACCCCAGGGGCAGCTTGTCCCATGCTGGCCAACCCGGGAACAGACCCCAGCGGGCAGCTTCTGCTGAGCTGGCCGCCCGCCAGCAAAGGACCCCTTGCTTCTCCCCCGTGCATGCAGCCCCACACAAGCCGCACACAGGGATGCTTCCCCCTGCGCATGGCAGCAGGCCAGAAGGTGCACGGGAGTTGCTTCTGCCCCACATAGGCAGCCCCACACCAGCTGCATGTGGGGATGCTTTCCCCCGTGCCCTGCTGTCAGGGGTCACTGTCCCCAGCCAGGGACAGGAACCCCATTTCCCCCACCACCAGATCTGGTTGGGGGATGAAGGCACCTTTGGGGCTGCTGCCCCAGGTGCCAAAGGGCTGGTCTTCCTCCCAGGGTGCCATCGTCTGCCCTTGTCAATTCGAACTCCTGCGTTCGAATTGACCCTGACTTCGATGTTAAATGAAATTTGATGAATTCAAAGTCAGCTTTCATCCATTCAAACTGAGGAGGTCCTCAGTTTGAATTGATGAAAGCGGCTACATCCATGCACTTAATTGAATTTGAATTGAAGACAATAGAATCATAGAATCATAGAATCATAGGGTTGGAAGGGACCCCACAAGGTCATCTAGTCAATCTAGTCAATCAATTTGAATTCAGCTGTAAGTACAGACACACCCTTACAGACTGAATCCTGGGGCTCCAGGTGCTTCTCTATGGAGCTGGGGTTTAAATATTTTTGGGGCACTGGAGAAGGGCAAATAAATGAATTCTAGCACACCTGAAGGTTAGAAATGGATCCATTTTGGTTCTTGATGTGGATGGGAAATGGTTCAGACTACTAGAGGTCGTCTCAGGCAGGATGGATGAGTAAGTCTCCCAGTTTGGTGGTGGTTGCATATAAGAGCAAAAAGTCCCCAGAATGCTGCATGGAAGGAACGGGGTACCTTTCCATTGCCTGCAGTTCAGATTCCAGGCTGAGCCTGGGACCAGCAGAGACCAGGGATGAGCTGCACTGGCTACAGGACTCCTCTGTGCTGCCTCCAGCTACCTGGCTCAATCTCTTCTCCACCTTGCAGAGTGCTGAAGTGGCTGGTGAAGGCAACAGATGCAAATACTCCATGGTGCTTTATATATACACCTAGAGGCACTGCTGTAAGTAAGAAGAAAGGAGCCTTCCTTGCACCAACTGATGCAACATAGTGGAGGTTGCAGTAAGGGCTCATCCCTACTTACAGTGCTACACTAGTGCAGCTATGCTGATGAACCAATTACTGAAGACACTATCTATGCCAATGAGAGAGCTTCTCCCTTCAGCACAGGTATGCCACCTCCATGAGAGATAGCAGCCATGTTACTGGGAGAAGGTATTCCCATTGACATAGCACACTTGACACCAGCAGTGAAGGTCAGTATGATGGTGTCATTCAGGGGTGTGGATTTTTCACACCTCTGAGCGGCTTAATTATACCAACACAAGTTAGAGTGGATCAAGTCTCATGGGGCTGGATAGTTCAACAACCAGAACTAGTAGAAACTTTTGGGGCCAAGCTGTGGAGCAGTGTGTAGCCAGTTCTGGCCATGATGATCACAACACTAGGCACAAGGCAACCTAAAGACATTGGGATGGGCCAGTGAGATTAATCTGGGATGCACCCCAAAGAGCACTGCCTCATTTCACATATGAAGTGTGTGTTTGCGGAGGGCGGCATTGAAAGGAACTTGCTGCTTATTTTTTGAAGAAAAAAAGAGTGAGAGTCTGGGTCAGGTTCACTGCTGGTGGAAACCAGCCAGTCTCTGCTGAAATCAATAAACCTGCACTATTTATACTAGTAGACAGTGTTTAGCCCTTGCTAAAAAACCAAATAGCCAAAAATTTCCTACATAGGCCGTAAAGACCAGCTCTGGTAAAAGGAGCGGGATCATGTGAAGTTCTGTTTTCCAGAAATCTGAGTTTGGGAAAGCTCTGACTTTCACCCAAACTGGTTCACCCTTTCCTAGTCAGTGAGCTTCCACGAGGCCAGAAATGGGACCAAAATTGGCCATGGAAGAAAATTCCCCCTCACAAACTAACAAAACAACTATAAAAAGAAGTCTTGTTTTATGACATGCTCCATTGGTACTGAAGCATTCTGCCGATGTGGGCATATTTTCTAACACATTATGCAAAAACAAGTCGGGGAAGATGCTGAGGATTGTAATTTTCTAATTTAATTCTGCCATTTCCAGTAATGGAAAGCCATACTCCGCCTATTTATCTTCATAAGTGACAGATGCATTTCATTAAAACTTCCTTAAATAATTTCTCATGGCATTCAAGAGAGAAAAAAAGGCGTGAGAAGATATCTATTATGCAAGCACACGCACACTGATGTTTTGAGAACTGTTAAACACGCAAATGATCTATGACATCACATTAAAGAGGTCAAATAAAAAGACATTTGTCTGGTATTTTTGAAATGTTGATGCCTATTGAACATGTCATGAAACAATACAATATTGTCTGTGACTGGGTAATAATATACTAATAATATCATCTTACGTTTTTATAATACCCTTCAAGGATTCCAAAGTGCTTTGCAATGTAGAGACACAAACAAATGCTTCACCTGCTACTGATATGCAGCCACTTTTGGGGTGGCGTATGGCAACTGTACAGCCACTCTGTAGCATGGGGTAAGCCAGGAAATGAATTCCACATCCCCCTGACACTGAGCTTAAAGAAGTTTAGAACACCAGCACAGCATAAGCAAATGTGCTCTCTATACTAAAGACACCCCATAGGATTCATCATAGAAAAACTTTTCCAAAGAGGTCAACATTTTGAATGTTGGATTTCAGTGTTGATGGCTCTTATGTGGCCCATGTATTGTAGAATGAATGGGAGGCCTTAGAACGGAGCTGAGTAAGTGCAAAGAAAATAGTGGGAGCAGGTGAGGAACAGGAGCTGCAAGAGGCATTTGTGACTTTTCACCTGGGGCAATTTTTTGGCTATTCCCATCCCAGTCTTTAGGTCTCTTTGAAGCTATGCTCGTTTGGAACAGTCCCTTAAGGGCCATTAGAAGAGTACCGACTCACTCCAGCCATGTCTCTGGTCACCTCCGGCATGCCTCTCCACTGGGAGGGAATGGCATAGAGCTATCCGTCTCCTTAGTTGCTCATTTAGGGCCACTTACAACCTCCTTCATATTGCCAGAGTGGAACAAAAATGCTGGAGTGGCAGCCTAGGCATCCACATCAGAAAACCCAACTAGCATTCATCTGCTGACTCATCAGCTGTGCCAGCAGCAAGGCCCAGGACCACAGACAATAAACTGGCTGCTAGAGCAAGACAGAAACCTTTCAGGTAAACTGGTAGAGTGCGTGGGGCAAGTTTCAGCATCTCTGCTCATTCTGCATGTGCTTGGAAGTCTTCTTCAATCCCTGAGCCTATCAGGCTGATGCTTTTCACCAGCCCTCTGTGTACTTTCTAAGATAAACTGGAGCTGAACAAATAAATCACAGTAACTCATTTATTCAGCAAACTGTTGCCTTTCCAGTGTGTGAATCACTGAGTCAGTTGAGATTTTCTGGGACTAGGCAGTACCAGCATCCTAGCTTCACCACCCTGCCACAGAGCAGAAGCTCCGGCCTCCCTACTCCAGTCTGGTAGGAGGAGAATGAGGGACAGGCACAGGGTGAGCCTCACTTTAACCATTAAGCACCACAGTTTATCCACCCTGGGCTATCCCATGGCAATAGTAGCTCGCACATCTGCTCTATATACAGAAGGTCCTGGGTTCAAACCCCAGGGGGTTAGACTAGATGATCTCATGAGGTCACTTCCAACCCCATGATTTTATTCTAAATTATGTCAGCCTGAGGGCTACTTTAATCTACCCTGGCTGCCAATGCTGCCAGGTACCCACCTAGCATCAGAAGATTATACCCTTGCTGTCCCACCATTGCTTAGAGACACCTCTTCCAACCACCAGCAAGAGGGAGAAAGGGGCTCTCGGGGCCACTTCAGCAGCTGCAGACAATCAGACCATTTTCTTGGGGTATGGGACCTTCAAAATGGTTGATCTACTGGGTTTACAGAAGCTTTGCATGCTAGCTCACTGCAAACCATTTTTCTCCTTAACAGCCAATGATAGGACAAGAAGCAATGAGCTTAAATTACAGCAAGGGAGGTTTAGATTGGACATTAGAGAAACATTCCTAACTGTGAGGGTGATCACTAGAATAAGTTGCCGAGGTAGGTTGTGGAGCCTCCAGCATTGGACGTTTTTATGAGCAGGTTAGGCAAGCACCTTTCAGGGATGGTCTAAGAAGGTCTTGGTCCTGCCATGAGTGCAGAGGACTGGACTTGATGACGTCTCATGTTCCCTTCCAGTTTCTATGACCCTATCTCAGTCTATACTCTCGGCTAGGAGTTTCAAAGGATCTTATGGAGCAACTGCCCAAACTTCATTGAGATCCAGTGGGAACTGGGCATTTAACTAAAATCCCAGCCGTAGGTATTTCAACCCAAGCATTCCAAGCACCTTCCATTAAGGCTTCTCACTTTGGCCCCTCTCAAATACAGGACACCATCACTGAGACCTCTCCATGCAGAGTGCCAACTGCACTGTGATTGCATTAAAACTTCCCAATCATTATTGGAGTATTTCTGTTAGTAGAGTGTATAGCCACTGGCCCAGGGAGGGGTGAGGGGTGGATTAACACAGGGATCTTTTTGTCACTCCCTGCAAATTCAGGAGTAGTTACAGCTGATGTTAAATCTCATAAGATTTGAGGTAATTACCATTGAGTCATGATGGCAGAGGGATCCACTTAGCTCCAACCAAAAGAGGGTGAGAATATTGATTTGGGCCACAAAGAACCAGGACTTCTTCCATGTTGGGGAAAAAAGTTCTGAACAGCCAAATCTGGAATGGAAAGTCATGTTGTGAAGTTGCCAGTAAAGCCAAGCTTCAGGAACAGGAAAACTTTAGACCATCACTCAGGATCAGTGTTCTGTTGAGGATGGGTGTGGACTTGTACCAGTGACATGAAATGCTTTTATGGGTTAGCACAGACTGAGAATCTTCCACCCACTGTATTTCAACCAGTTTGTTACTGTCACTTTCCACCTCTAACCTTGTGATATTGCACAGATGACTGAACAGCCAAACAGTTACCAAAAAACATGGAGTAAGCATAGATTCATAGACTCTAAACATCCAAAGGGAACAATATGATCATCTAGTCTGATCTCTTGCACAATGCAAACCACAGAACCTCACCCACCCAATTCCTGTAATAAACCTCTAACCTATGACTGAGTTATTAAAGTCCTCAAATCATCTTTCAAAGACTTTAAAACATAGACAATGCACCAGCAAATGAGCCATGCCCCATGCTGCAGAGGAAGGTGGAAAAAACCTAAAGCCTTTGCCAATCTGCCTTGGGGAGAATTCCTTTCTGTTCCCAATATGGCAATCAATTAAACCCTAAGCACAATTAAGGAAGGGAAGAAAAGATCCACCTTGCAGTTTATCAGTGATTACAAGCCAAAACTCAGTGTCTGAAAAAGTATCTAAAGTGATTTGTATTTGAGAGGTATCAGGAGGACAGATCTGAAGTTACTCTTTGTTTTGTTTCCACCACCAGGCCCTTGATTACTCCTTGTTGTGATGTCAGAGGAAAGCATTCAGATCAAAGTGGGAAAAGACCACCAGCTTTTTTCTTTGTTTTGAAACAATTTCTGTGCAGCCTCTGATTCATCAAGGCAATCTTGATTCACTCAAGAAATGCGTCTTAAGGGATATGAGCAATCATGAGGGCCACACAAATGTATTGCTCTAGCAATAACACATGCAGGATGTGGGTTCAGGAGCTCTAGGGAGCTTTAGTTTACTTGTGATTCTACAATGCACAATAGAAAGAACACTCTTCTGGTCAGAACTGACTATGATGTGGGAGGCAATATTCCACCATGTATCTTTGCCCAGGAGTAGAAAAACCCTGCCATGAGCTGTTGAACCCAGAAGTAACAGCTTGAGATTTCAGTTGAAGTGGCAAGAGTTCCCTGGATTGTTCCTTGGCTATGTTCACACACAGGGGGTTATTACGATACAAGTTGTATTGAAATAACACCTTATTTTGAAATAAGCTAATTCAAATTAAGTTTGTTAATTCGAATTAAGGAAAAAAACAGGAATCAAAATAGCAAGTTCAGACAACAGTTATTTCAAAACAAGTCACCGTTGCTTCGAAACAACATGTTCAGACGGCATTGTTTCGAAACAATCATTTCGAAACAATGTTGTTTCGTCCCCACATGGGGTTTAAGTTGTTTCGAAACAACGGTGCGTCATGTGAACTTGGCCTTTCTTATTTTGAAACAACTTCTGTTGTTTCGAAATAAGACTGCTGTGTGAACACACCCCTTGTCCTCTCTCCTGTGTCAGTGTAGCTGCCTCCATCTTTGAGGATGGGTGCCCTAATGGCCAGTATCAATGCAACTGCCCTTTGCTTTAGGACAACACGACCCAGCAACCAGTCAGTGCAGCTGCCCTGAAGCAGTAAGGCCCATTTCCTTGGGTGTTGACCATGCCCCACAGTGGGTGTGGCATGGGGCACGGGGACTTAGACTGCCCCACAGAGCTGAGGAACCAACAGTCCTGTGATCAGGCTCAGTCCCACTCTACAGTCCTGTTCCCTGGGTAACTAGTTACCCTTCTTTCCAATAGCAACAGTCTCCTCTCCTGTCATCTGCAGTCTCTTCTCTGCTGGCCTTGGTGGTTGGCTGGTAATCCACAGAGGTTTCACTATGTTTGTCTTCTACAGCCTGAGGCTCCAACTACATCCTATCAAAAGCTTGTGGCATACATCTGCTCTCCTCCCCAGTCAGCCTAGACTGAGCTGATAGCTCCTTTTCATACTCCCTTTCCTATCAGAATGTGCCCAAAAAGGTTTAAGGAGTGTTGCCTCTTCAACCTTGAGTGCAGTTAACCCTTGCTGGGCAAATGCCAGGTACACACACCCCATCATCCCAAACAGAACAGTAGCGTTCTGGGCAAGATCCTCAGCAGGTATAAATCAGAGCAGTTCCGTTGACTTCTAACCTTCTGTGATTTCAAAATTTGTGTAATGAACCATATGGAAGAGCAAAAAGTGGTTATGTTTCTGATGTTCTTACTGTTATTGTAACTAACAGATTCAGGGCTCTCCTTTCTATCTCACTATAGAAGGATAACTAACTTTACTCAGTGTGAAGCACATCATATACTTATTTGAGGCTCTATACTTCCCCTCCAACATGATTAATAGGCACATTCACACTATTTTACACTGATTTTTCTTTTTAATTTTTTTTTTTTTTAAGTATTAAAGTAACAGCTATGGGAAAAGAGAGAAGGGGAATTCAACAGCAACTATGACAAAAAGTCAGATTTTTCTTTTTTAACATACAGATTTAACAAGATTCCAGATGCACAGATACTCTGGTGATGAGGGTCAAAATAAATAGTTAGATCAGGCCCTCATCACTTTTGGATCTGAGTGCCTGCCTCCATGAAAGTCAAAGAAGCACTGCTGTTACAAATGGGTGAACAAAGAGGATCCAAGAAAATAATTACAGAGCACAAAATCTTAGCTGATTTATTTTTGTTCAGATATGATATTGTTTTACAGTTATGTGAGGCAACAAATTAATCCTGGAAACAGCACTCCACTAGGCTTAACATTAATTTTCATGGCAGCAGAGTCATGAGTTACATGTCACACGAAACATCAAAGTAAAATGTCAATACACAAATTCTTACATTAAGGTTGGACCAAGTTCTGCTCTCATTTACAAAGTGTCTGTCCAGAGTACTTTAACCGACATAAATGCTCTCATTCTGGATTTTCTCTGTTGTAAGTGAGAGCAGAATTGGCCTCTGTAAATTAAGAATTCTGTGCTGTGTTTTGTTCTATTACATCTCTTTATCTATCCCAGTTTAGAGGCCACATCTTCTTCTGGTGTAAATGAATATATCTCTATTGAACTCTGTGTACATTTACACCAGTTAAGGATCTGGCAACATATCTGTATTTTGTTTCTTTGTTATATCAGTTGTTTTCCCATTTGTTAGCAACATATAATGAATGGAAGTTTGTTTTTTAAAAGAAGCTTCTGTTTTCACCCCTGGTAAGCCCACTTTTAATATCCTAGTCTCAAAGGTCTTATCATCCACTCTTCTTGCCATTCTTTTGCCTTCTGACACTTCCAGACTGGTCTCCATATTTCCTCCAATTGTTTATGCACCTTTGTATTTTGCATACTGGCTTCTAATATGTTGCCCTGTGGATCACCAGTTTCAGCCAATACATTAACAAAACACTATTGCACCCTCCAGGTAGGCAGAAATGGAGATCCTACCAGGGGTTAAAGTAAGGGAGAATGCATGGGAATGCAGTTCTGGGGCCCCCTATTTTTAGGTGGGCAGTGTTCTAGGCCCCCCTAAAAATAGAGGAACACACCAGAATGCAGAGGTCCAGGGCCCCCTAAAAAAAGCACAAGTAGCTGGAAGGCAGGGTTCCAGTGGCTCCACCTTAAGCTCAGCCAGCAGAGAGCTGCGGCAGGGCAGGAGTTTGAGAGTCTCCCCCTGCAGGGTAGAGCAGCTTGTGGCTGGAAGCAGCTTCCAGCTGGTCAGCAAGCCTGCAAACAAGCAATGTAAGGGCTTTGGGAGGGGGGCTGCTGGGGGTTGTGTGGGGCAGGGTGTGTGTGTAGCAGAGGGTGTGTAGCTGGGGGCTGTAGCAGAGTGATAACTGATGCATGTGGCACTCAGAAGTGGCCACAAATCCATATCTGGGCTGGGGGGCAGTTGCTTGGGTGGGTGACCTGCATGAGGGTGGGCCTGGAAGTTTAAGAGGGTTCCAGGGCCCCCAAATTATATTTTAACCCCTGAGTACCTGGGGCATGAGGGGGGCCTACCCCAGGGGAAGGGGGACCTGCCCCAGTATGGGGGGGCCCACCCTGGAGTGAAGGGAGCCCACTAATTTAGGAGGGTTCCAGGGCTTCCCAAATTATACTTTAGCCCCTGTATCCTACTGCTCCATAAATATCTGAATGAATAAAAAGTGAAAAGCTTCTTAGTTATTCAGAGGAAGAGTCTGATGTCTTTTCTCTACATCTCGTAAGCTGAAAACAACTTGGTAAGGTTTCCCGGCCTTAGGAATTGTGATTAGGACAGAAACTTTCTGAATGTTTGCTTTGCATTTCAACAGCCAGGACTGTATGGTGCTATTTTCTCCAACAGCACACGATACATTTATTTCTCAACTCTCTTGCCAAAGTTATACCTACAACCTGCTGCGATATTGTCAGATCTTAAGAGCTCAGCAGTGTTGGAGTTGGTTTGCTGGTATGTGAATGGGAGACCTTCCAAGGAAGCAATACTCCAACTGAATACTCACCGGTGTATTTAGATCACCTGGGAATCCCAGAAGGCTGCCTAACTCTTCTGTTTCTTAATTAATTATGCAACCTTAGTTTCTTTACTGTAAACTGCTTTGTAATAAAGCACCCTCTAGCTCAGTTTTCATCATTATAACATGCTTCCAGAATTAGCCTAATTGGTGAGCAGGTGTTGGTGGCACGCTTGGAGTTTGCCATCTGCATACATTCCCACTCGCATATTTTTAATGCACAGCAGCAAATATGCAATATACATATTTAAGCAAAAGTTGAAGAGCAAGATGTGAGTTCTCTCCATAAATGTCTGTTTTCAGGTGAGGAGCTGCTTCAGCAGTTTTTATTAAGCTTTGGCAAGTTTTAAACTAATTAAAGATAAATAGGTAACAACTGATAATATAGGTTTATAAATGAAAACAGTAGGTCCCCTAGTCATTCATTCTACAGTTATCAAGACAAATATAAGGACTTGGATGAAGTACAGACAAGACCCTTATAGCAAAGATCATAAGGAAACAGAGCCAGCTTTCAGAATTATTCATTCAGCAGTTCCCTTGCTTAGGGAGGCCCTTTGAAGACACACAACTCACTGACTGGGCTGTCTGTTTCACTATCATTTAGAAAAGATTACTGGGAAAGAGGGGGATTCATAAGCCTTCAAATATGTCAAGAGCTGTTGCAAAGATGATGCTGATCAACTGTTCACCATGTCCCCTGCAGGTAGGACACAAAGTAATCTTCAGTGGTAGAGGTTTAGGTAAGGTATTAGAAAAACTTTTAACTCTAAAGATAGTTACATTTTGGAATAACCTTCCAAAGAAGGTTGTGGAATCTTCATGACTGGACATTTTTTAGAAAAGATTAGATAAAGATCTTCTAGGAACAGTCTAGCTATACTTGGGCTTGTCTCGGAGCAGAGGGAAGAATTAGCTGACCCCCCAAGGTCTCTTTCAGCCTTACTTTATTATGATTAATAATAAGCAATGCAGCAGGCAAGCAAAATTGTAGGAAACAGATTTCATAGAAATTGGGCTGTAAAGGACCTCGAGGTTATCTAGTCCTATCCCCTTGCCCAAGCAGAGCTAACCACAGGGCTTTGTCAAGCCAGGCCTTAAAAACCAATAAGGATGGAAATTCCACCACCTTCCCAGGTACCAATGCCTTCCAATGCCTCATCATCCTCCTAGTGAAAAAGGTTTCCTAAAGGCAACCTCGACCTACCCGACTGTAACTTGGAACCACTGTTCCTTGTTCTATTATCTACTACCGAGAACAGCCTAGCTCCATGGTCCCTGGAATTCCCTTTCAGATACCAAAAGGCTGCTATGAAATGTCCCGTCACTTCTCTTCTGCAAACTAAATAAGCCCACTTCTCTCAGTCTCTCCTTGTAAGTCATGTGTTTCAGCTTCCTAAAAGTGTTTGTTGATCTCCTCTAGACCCTCTCCAATTTGTCCATAATCTTCCTGTAATGGGGGCCCAAAACTGGACACCATATTCCAAATGTGGCCTCACCAATGCTGAATAGATGGAAATAATCATGTCCCTCAATCTGCTGGCAGTGTTCCTACTAATGCACCCCACTATGGCTATGTCCACACATACATTATTATTTCAAAGTAACCCATTTCGAAATGAGTTATTTCAAAATAAAAAAAGTCCTTATTTTGAAATAGTTAATTAAAATTAACAGTTTGTTAATTCAAATTAAGGGAAAGCCTGCTTTCAAAATAGCCATTGTTTCAAAACGGTTATTTCGAAACAAGGCGGTTCGGACATGTTGTTTCGAAACAGTTGTTTTGCAACAACGGTGTTGTTTTGAAACAACATGTCCGAACACCGTTGTTTTGAAACAACAGCTATTTCGATTAGATGCGAGGTTTAACAGTTTTGAAATAACGGCCATTATTTCGAAACAATGGGCCCCATTGTTTCAAAATAGCGGTGCATCATGTGGACATTGCACTTCTTACTTCAAAACAACCTCTCTTGTTTTGAAATAAGAAGCCTGTGTGGACATACCCTATGCCATTAGCCTTCTTGGTAATAACTGCACAATGTTGATTTTGGGATGCACATCTGCGTACCCTGGGCTATGATCCATATGATTTTCCTGTTCACTTGTATGCTGTGGTTTTATGCTTTGGTGCCAGTTACACCATGTAATGTTTCTTTATGGATGCACATAACCTATTTCATATGATTGGTATGACATCATGTTTCCTACAACGTCAGGCATGTGCTCAGATGTGTAGCATGTTTAGCATGGTTCAGAGGACAGGGAAAAGAGACAGAGTTCTCTCCCAACAGCAAGCAGGCGAGCACCTGGAGGAAGCAAAGATATGCTAATCAAGTTTCCTTGCTCAGATGAGACAAAGAGATCACCTCTGCTGAGAAAGGGCGGTGTCAGAGCAGGTTTGTGGAGACAAAGAAAAATATCTGAAGAGATTTGAGGCTTTTTGCCCAAGACTCTCCATCTTGAAACAACTTCAAGCAAGATCTGGGCCCTGCCTGGTCACAAGCAGAGGATGGCTATATGAACATCTGACAGTCAGACACTTTGAACATGAATATGAACTATGAGGTCAGTTTACGCAGAGATACTAGGGTAATATGTGTGTTTTACCTTTTATTTTCTTGTGGTCTCTCCTGACTCATTTATATTGTGATTCTGCCATGACTCGCCATATTCGCACTTAGACCTGTAGTCTGATCAGTAAAGTTGTAGTTGTTTTATCTAAGGCTGTGTGACCTTTAGAGGGTGCAAGTGAAGAGGACTGACTGGGCACAATCCATTTCTTTGTCGAATGGATGGACTTGAGCATATTGTGATTGGGAGTAGGCCCCAATCTCTGTTGACAATGGCTCCCGTTGTGGTAACTGGGGCCAGGTGTGCTTGCTGGGGGACCATCTTGCAGTAGCCAGAGGGCATACACCGACTGGTTGCATGCCAGAGGCCAAAGTCGACTGACTCAGGAGTGAGTGGCTATTTGGCAAAGCAGGGTGAATCAGGGTTCAGGAGTGGGAATCACTGGACTGGATCTGGGGAGCAGCCTGTCACAGACCTTATATCTAGTATCCTGTCCTCTTTAATCCCCACGTCATTTTCTTTAGAACTGCTGTGTGCAGTCTTCCTAAGCAAGGGGCTTCCGTTGGTCTCCAATCTGTAGCAGTGCCTGGAATTCTTTTGTTCTAAGAGCAGGATGCTGCACAAGTCCTTGTTGAACCTCGTCAGATTTCTTTTGGCCCCATCCTCCTATCTGTATAAATCACACTGTATCCTATCTGATCTCTAACACCCAGTGTAGCTACCACTCCCTGTGCAGCTCAGCATCATCTGCAAAAGTGCTGAGGATGCAATCCATTTCATCCTCCAGGTCATTAACAGAGATGCTGAACAAAACTGCCCATGAACCAACCCCTAGGGCACTGTTTTTGATACTAACTGCCAAGTAGGCATGAAGCCATTGATCGTTTCTCGAGTTCAATAATCCAGCCAGGTTTCTATCCACTTTCTAGTCCTTTCCTCCAACTCATATTACTTTAAGTTGTGATAAGTTGTGGGATACCATATCTAAAGCTTTTCTAAAGTTAAGATAGGTCATCCACTGCTCTCCCCATATCCACAGACCCAATCATCAACCAAGATAGTCAGGCATGACATGCCTTTGGTAAATCCATGCTGACTATTCCTGATCACCTTCCTATCTTTCAGTTGAATAAAAAAGGATTCCTTGAGGATCTGCTCCATGATTTTTCTGTGGACTGAGGTGAAGCTGACCGGTCTGTAGGTCCCTAGAGCTCTCTCTTTACTTTTTTGAAAGATGGGCACCATATTTGCCTTTTTCCAGTTGCCCAGGACTTCTCTCAATTGCCATGAGTTTTCAAAGGCTGTGTTCACACAGCACTCTTATTTCGAAACAACAGAGCTTGTTTTGAAATAAGAAATACCCTGTTCACACGAAGCACGGTTGTTTCGAAACAACGGTTTCCGTTGTTTTGAAACAAGTTAAACCGCATGCGGGGACAAAACAACGTTGTTTCGAAACAACTTGTTTTGAAACAACACCGTGCGAACATGTTGTTTCGAAACAACGGTGACTTGTTTCGAAATAACTGTTGCCTGAACCTGCTATTTCGCTTTGAGCTTTTTTCCTTAATTCGAATTAACAAACTTAATTCTAATTAAGTTATTTTGAAATAAGATGTTATTTCGATACAAGTTGTTTCGAAACAACCGTATCGAAATAACCCCGTGTGTGAACACAGCCAAAGATATCAGTCAACTCCCTCAGCACTCTCAGATGATTGCATCCAGCTCCATGGACTTGTGCATAACCAGTTTTTCTAAATAGTCTTAACCCTGTTCTTTCATCCCTGAGGGATGCTCACCTCCTCCCCATACTGTACTGCCCAGTTCAGAAGTTTGGGAGCTGACTTTGTCTGTGAAAAGACAGAGGGTGGTGTGGGAACAGCATTGATTACTTCAGCTTTTTCCATATCATCTGTGACTAGTTGCCACCTCCATTCAGTAAGGGGCACAAATTTTCCCTGATCACCATCATCTTTACTAAACATTTAAATGACAGTGTTACATTCTAAGGGGTCTGTGTTTGTCCAGTAGCACACTGACCCAATCTGCTTTCCTGAGCCCCTGGTGTTGCATCATACTTAGCGTCTCCTGAAAACTGACTCTCTCCAGCTCCGCTCACACTGTATTTTTGCCTACAAAAGTGTGACCACGAGGGGATAGCCCTATCCCTCATAGTGGAAGCTTAGATGCCAGTCCACTCTGGGATCCTACACATCCTAAGGTCATCTCCTTAGTGCAGCACAGCACAGTACAAGCTTGATTATCCAAATGTCTTTGCAAATAGCACCAAGTGGGACACTCTGATGGAACTCATACCCCTGGAGACTACAGAAGAAATCTGCTCTATAACCAAGATGGTGTCCCTCTTTCAAGTTACCATTTGACTGAGATACTGGATGGACCCAACCTTTTATAGACATTTATAAAATATCCTTGCAGTCATGAGAGCAATTCTCTTACCTGTGAGCTCTGTGTTCTTGAGGAACCAGCGTGCAAAACCCCTACTGTCTACTCACTTGAGCCACCCACTCTCAGTCTTCACTTGAAGGAAAAGCAATCAGAGACTGAGTTACTAAACACAATGAAAAAGCAGTAGGAGACACACAAACCCCTCCAGACAATGGTGATAAGATTAAGGTGACGTACCTAGCATCATCTACATCAAAGAGGTGAAAGGGTTGCATCTCCATTAGCATACCAAATGTAGAACAGAGAGCCTCATTTGCAAAGACGAAACAAGGAAACATGTCCACTAGCATACCAAATGGAAAACCAAGCTGCAGGCAGGAACCACTCTGAACTCTGGGATAGAGAAGCAGGAAGCATTGCATGATGGGGGATTTCTGCTCCATATGTTAATAAATCCATGCTTGCACACGACCAGCTCAGCAGTTACCAGACCAATTCTAGTTACAGATCCTTTACTGAGATCCAAAATACTGAATCTGCCTGATTGCATTGTGAGCTCCCTGGAAGTAACATTGCTCATGGCCATGTATGATCAGTTGCCATTCTCCAGTCTGAACAAACAATTCTGTTATGTTCCCTTGAGTTATCACTTAAGCAAATCTAAAGTTTTCCCTTGTTTCTTCCCTACAAAATCCCTACCCAAGTTCAAAATTCTGTTCTAATGCCTGGATCCAAAAAGCTGCACCAGTTCCACTGGGACTTCACCGTTTCCTGGCTGATCACATTGGGGACTCTGTTTGTCTCAAGGACTCCAGGCCATAAGCTGAACACAGCCTATCTCCTGGCAACCTTGGACCAATTTAAGCTGCATTGAGTGGTGAGACCCCCAACTCACTCTCTTTGCTGCTTAACCACTTTCCCCCCAGAACTAATTTGATCTCTCTCTCTCTCTCTCTCTCTCTCTCTCTCTCTCTCTCTCTCTCTCACTCACTTCAGGTATAACTTCTTAAACTTGACTTGTAATCAGACTTGGCCTACATCTCCTCAATATCCTAACTGAAACCATGCAATATGGTAACTATTTTATGTATTGGTCTCTCCTTGCATGGCTATTATTCTAGATACCTGGCACAAAAAATAACTTTCATAATCAAACTGGCTGCCAGACTCTCTCTAAACTTCAGTTACTCTTTCGTATTCTCGGCTTCACTATCTTGCTCTGCAGCAACACTTCTTTCACCTAAACCAAAGACCCTGTAAGGCCTAAAAATCCTGCAGGATTTGCTCATTAACAGTGTTAATACTAGAGCAATTGTACAGTGAAAGTAGGGATAGTGACATACTGAACCTGAGACATATAAAGGTGACACCTGGACAATGCTGTTTAACCCAGGCTGTTGAGTGCAGGGGCATACAAGCGCGCCAGCTTAAAAGTGCTGTTTTGATCTAGTCTGCTCAGAAGTTAATCTGTAAATGTGAGTGTCTGAGTCTGGGCTGAAAGAAACCAGTCATGGGAAACAGGTCTGGCATGAGAGCTCCTTTGGGAGGTGACTTGTAGAAGGGAGAAGTAGAGCTCCCTATGGGGAAAAAAAAAATAAAAGTGATACAAGCAGTACGTTAATAGAATTACAACTCCCGTTCTCCCCCCCACCAAGGAAGGAAACCCTAATAAATGAGGGCACCCCAAGGTGATGGGTAAATCTGGTAACAATGCCAGCTGAAATCTCCCATTGCATGTGCCTGAATCATTGTCTAATGAGGTCTGGATATCTGGCATACAACAGTTATGCTAGGAATATTAAATTATTTCACCTTCCTGGTCACAAGAATAGTTCGCTAGGGGCTAATAATCTGTTTACTGGCCTATGAAAATCACCACATTTCTCTTTGCTTAACAACACACTTAGGCTATGTCCACATGTACGTGGTTAAATCAATTTTAAAAAAATCAAAATAAAAATCATTAAATCAATAAGTTAAATTGATTTAACAGGTCCACACCAAAAAAACCCAAATCGAAATAGCAAGTCCAGACACAGGACTTCTAATTTCGATTCAGGAGAGGGGCACCATGGGAGGTGTGGCAAGATGGCCCCCTAGAAGGGCCATGCCCACATCCAATATATAGAAAAAGCACAGCACCCTGGGAAGGAGAAGGGTAAATTGTGTTAAATCAACATATAGTGTAGTGGCTAGCACCTCTGCTTAATATGCAGCAGCTCCTGGGTTCAAGCCCCCAGGGGTTGGATTTGATGATCTCATGTGGTCCCTTCCAATTATAATATACCAATTATTCTAAAATAATGGTTATTTTGAAATAACGCATCCAAATGGCATTATTTCAAAATAACCGTTTCGAGTTAACAGACATTTCACCTTAAAGTAGGTTTAACCTATTTCAATTCAATGTCTCTTGAATTGAAATGATGGAGCTTGTAATTTTGATTCAAAAGAACATCATGTGGACCTAATATTTTTTAAATTGAAATAACCACCGTTATTTCAATTTAAAAGGTACGCGTGGACACACCCTTAAAGATTAGCTTAGGTCTGGGACCAACATGGCTATATCACCCCCATAAAAAATATTGAAAATTGAAACCTTTTCTACATGTTTTCAGGACAAGAAGTTTGTCTTGCTTTCCTGTGAAGTTTTAGAATCAATGAATTAGCACCATTCAACAGAAAATGTTTTGTTCAAAAGTTCCCAGTTGGCTCTAATCCTAGGTGCACCACGTTAGGTCCTAACAGAGCTCAGTGTCAGAAAGAATGGGTATGGACAACCGGAGCAAGAGACTTTTTTAAAAGTCTCTCCGGCATTTTTAAATAGTTTTTCAGGATCATACATGCCATAAAACAAAAGATGAGATAGTGTGGAGTGGTACAGTATGGTATGAAAGGTTGTATCATACCTTGTCTATAAAGACCTGCAAAATTCATGGGCCAGCATGCTCACTGAAAACCCATATTTTAGTTCAAGTGATAGGTCTCTGCAACAGTGCTAAAAGTCCTGCATTCAATCACATCTGAAGACTCATTCATTGTGTGGTTATAAGATATAAATGCTGTCAGTAGGCCTCAGTAGCTGAGAATGTGCCCTGCAACTGGAAGAGTATGCAACCCACTGATGTGCTATGTTTTACATCGCCCGCATGCAGCTAACCCAGAGGTAACAGCTCTAATAGAGCTCACATAGCAAAGGTCTGTACTGTGGAACTGAAAGGCCCAAATTCAAATTCTGCTGACCACTTGGAAGGTGGGTGTCATTACAGTGGCTTATGACAGATTCTTCCTTCCCCACATTTTTTGTTCATGTACATTGAATGGGCCAGGGATCCTTTGGAAAAACAGCATACGATCTTGCAATTAAACAATGTCTTATAATGCATACATGCAAGAGGAGGGAGAAGAGATTTTAAGGTTGCACAGGCAACCAGGATGGCTGGCATTTCCAAATGTTTGAGAGTTTGACTGTGCAACTTCAATGTCATTCTTTTAGCATAGATTATTTATTTATTTTAGTGAAATAATATAAAATTCATTATGTGACTAGCATCTTTAACTATTGTTGCTGAAAGAGTTTTTCAGTGATCAGATTCTCTTACCATCATCATTGATGCTTTCCGCACTTCAACAAAGCTTTGATCTTCAAACTGGCTTGGTCAGCTTTCCTTTCCACTGAAGTAGCACAACGTCTTTGTGTTTGGGTTCAGAGTACCACAAGGCATTGTCACTGTATTTTTTAAAAATAAAATACTTTAAAAAAAAATTCATAGACATTTGTATTATCAGTAGGCTTTTAAGCTCTTTCCTTAAATATTGGACCTAAAATAACATGAACATTCCCTTTCAATTATGCTAACACAACCTTGATTTTCTGTTAGCCCTTAAAACTAATGGATAGATGCATGCACGCACACACGCACCTGGCCATGTCTATTATACTGAACTAAATCCTTCCATGCCCCCTCTGTGCATAGCTGTGACTGACAGAAGACTGGTGCTGCTTTCAAATGTCTGCAGAGCATGACCTCAACTCAATACGTTGAATGATGAAAGAAAAAGGATTCATTTAGCATGTGAACTCTGCATCAAAACTAGCCAGAAGCAGTGAACACATACAAATTGCTATTTTGTCAGCAAGTAGCACTTGGCTGGGCTTTTAAATATTCCATTTATTCCAACCCATCATCCTCAAAGCCATGGCAATTGAAAGAACAGGAGAATTGAAAAAAGGATTTCATGATTTTCCAATCTTAACACCATTGTTTAGAAAAGAGGCTTGGACCAGGATGTTCAGGGCAATGTGTGACCTCTTAGCAGTTCTATCCCTCACTATTTTCTTGAAAATATTTGTCTAGTCTTTTTAGAAAGGCTTTTATATAAAGGGAATTGGATTGACTACCAGATTGAGTCATAGGTCACCGGCTCAAATCTAGCCTGGATCAGCAGTGCAAGGAAGTCGAAAGCATCTGCAGGCTATTTACTGTCTCATGCTAGTTGATTTGCTGATTTGATTTCCAATTCACATTGAACAGCAATCCACCTCCCAGAAGTGGATAGAATATGAACTGATTTCTGTATAGGTCAGAAACTGGCCCCCTCTCACAGGAAGACTCAGAGAAGCTAGAGGCAGCCTATATGCCCTGTCAGTGCCAAATTCTGAGCACAAAGGGTTTTGACTTTATGCAAAATGTCAACGATGCAGAGCAATAACCATCCTTCATTTGCTCATTATATTCAAAAGCAGTGTTGCAAATTCTTTGGCTCTGTCACCAGGTTGCACAAAAACACCCCAGCACATTGTGTTCTCTAAATCTCCAGTCAACGTGCAAAAGGGTGTGTTCCCTACTAAGGGCCACCCGAGAGATCTGTAAGATTTGCTGTTACTGTATGACCTGATTCCATGTATTACAATCTTGCATTTATTTTCCTCCCATTCTGTAAGTTCCCCCATCTTCAAAGCATCTGACAAAGTGGGATCTTCTCCCATGAAAGCTCATGCGATAAATAAATCTGTTAGTCTCCAAGTGCCACAGGGCTCCTTGTTTGTTTTGTTGAACTAGACTAACACAGCTACCCCTTTGGAACTTAAAATAACATGGATATCTTCAATTGAGTCCCCTACACCCTGCACACACACTGTGCTGGTTCAAAGGGAGAGACAAGCCTGCTGTTGTCAGTGAAGACAAGCCCTGAGCGTGTTAAATGGCAGGTAAGCTGGCCAAGTATTACACAGGACATGGAGCCTGATCTTTCTCTCACCCAAGCAGCTGTCTCTACAGCAAAGCTTATGTCAGTCAGTAGGGCAGCTTTTGTCTCTGGGGCAGTCTGGACTATACAACATGCCTAAACAGAAGATACAGCAAACAGGGGAGTTTGTGAGGAAAGGAGTTGGTGCCAGGTGAGTCCTAGGTAAGTGATTGGATTGTGTCTTTTTCCCTCCAGGTGATTGCTGTTAGTTGTGGGACTGTGCTTGTGTGATTGGGTGGGGGCTGTTTGCACCATTGTTCCCTGATCCCCTTTAATCACGAGCTTCTAGCAGCCTTGTGATTGGCCTGCCCCCTGTGTGACTAGCAAGGGGCCAGGGCTGACCTAGGCAGAGAAGGCCTTTAAAAGCCACTGCTAGAGCGACCAGAGGACAGCAAACAGGAGAGTTGGCAAGGGAGTTTGAGAAGGAGTTTGGTGAGGCCAAGATGGTGAAGAGGAGCCGCACTGCTTGTGCCAGCACCCCTGCTGTTTCCTTTAGCTCTGTTTCTACCCAGACAGAGTGTCTGACGATGGATATCTCCACCCAGATCCTGGTGTGGATTTGCAAGGACTGTGGCCTTTGTCTTCCTGCCACTGATGATCAGGCTAGAGAGATGAGCCTATGTGATAGGTGCCTTCTGGTGGCATCTCTCCAGAAACAGGTAGGAGAGCTACAGGAGGAGGTGTCACGCCTCAGGGGTATCTATGCCCTAGAAAAGTTCCTTGACAGTGTCCTCCTTGCAGGTCTCATCGTGGAGGTCCCTATCCCAGTACCAAGGGCTACTGCCACAGCTCTGGAAATGGATGAGATGCCTATGGCAGAGGGAGGACAGTGGCAGCTGGTCACCTCTGGCAGTAGACGGTGCTCCACGCCTGCTCACATCCCACCATCCCTTGTGGTGAGGAACCGTTATGCGGTGCTGGACACGATGCAGGAGGTAGAGGAGATGCCATCCACCCCAGAGGCTGGTCAGATCACAGCCACCTCACCTAAGAGGAAACATTGGGTTGTGGTGATTGGGGACTCCCTCCTGAGAGGAACGGAGGCAGCCATCTGTCGCCCTGACAAGGCCTCTAGAGAGGTATGCTGCCTGCCAGGTGCCCGTATCCGTGATGTAACGGAGGGATTGACAAAAATCATCCGCCCCTCAGACTACTACCCCATGCTGCTTATCCATGTGGGTACAAATGATACTGCAAGAGGTGATCCTCAGCAGATCAAAGGTGACTTCAGGGCCCTGGGAGCGAGGGTGAAGGAGTTTGGAGCACAGGTGGTGTTCTCCTCGATCCTTCCAGTCAAGGCTAGAGGCCTGAGGAGAGAGAGATGTATCCTGGAGGTGAATGCCTGGCTGCGAAGATAGTGTCGTCAGGAAGGATTTGGCTTCCTTGACCATGGAGTCCTGTTTCAGGACAGAGGATTGATAGGCAGAGATGGCCTTCACCTGTCCAAGAAGGGGAAGAGCATATTTGGGCACCGACTGGCTGACCTAGTGAGGAGGGCTTTAAACTAGGTTCATCGGGGGAAGGAGACCAAAGCCCACAGATAAGTGAGAATGTGGGTGATCTGGGGGGAGGGATGGAACTTGGGGGGTGCTGGGACTGTAGCACCAGCAATAAAAAAAGATAGTTGGAACATGGGGGGGGAAAAATCAAACAAATGTCTTAAGGGCTCTACTGAAGCCCCTGTATGCGAGGAGAGTGGGGGAGGAGAACTCCAAGAAAAAATGCAAGGAGGTTTATGTAATAGAATTGGAAATCAACATGACAAAATAGGGCAATTGGCCAGGTATCTTAGGTGCCTATACACTAATGCGAGGAACCTGGGAAATAAGCAAGAAGAATTGGTAATATTAGTGCAGACAGGGAACTATGATATTATAGGAATAACAGAGACATGGTGGGATAGCCTGCATGACTGGAGTTCTGCCACGGATGGTTATAAACTGTTCAGGAAGGACAGGCAGGGAAGAAGAGGGGGTGGAGTAGCGTTATATGTAAAAGAGCTCTATGATTGCTCAGAGCTCCATTATGGAAGTGGAAGTGTGCCTGTAGAAAGTCTGTGGGTTACATTGAGAGGGGAAAGCAACAAGGGGGATGTTGTGGTGGGGGTCTGCTATAGACCACCAGACCAGAAGCAGGAGGTGGATGAGGTGTTCTATGGACAACTAGTGGAAGCTTCTAGATCACAGGCCCTGGTGCTCATGGGGGACTTCAATTACCCTGACATCTGCTGGGAGGCCAATACAGCTGTGAATGGGCAATCCAGGAGATTTTTAGAGTGTGTTGGGGACAACTTTCTAGTACAAATGCTAGAGGAACCAACTAGGGGCCTTGCACTTCTCGACTTGCTGCTCACAAACAGGGAAGAATTGATCAGGGAGGTAGAGGTAAATGGCAAGCTAGGCAGTAGTGACCATGACATGGTTGAGTTCAGGATCCTGATTAAAGGAAGGAAGGAAAGAAGCAAAACAAAAACCCTGGACTTCAAAAAAGCAGATTTTGGGTCCCACAGGGAACTGATGGGCAGGATCCCTTGGGAAGCTAATCTGAAGGGGAAAGGAGTCCAAGAGAGTTGGCTATATTTTAAAAAAACAACTCTGCTAAGGGCACAGGAAGTTGCCATTCCAATTAGGAGAAAGAACAAACATGTGAGGCAGCCAGAATGGCTTAGCTGAGAACTCTGCTCTGAGCTTAAACATAAAAAGGAAGCTTACAGGAAGTGGCAGCTTGGTCAGATGTCCAAAAAGGCATATAAAGATATTGCTAGGGGCTGCAGGGATAAAAATCAGAAAGGACAAATGGAGTAGCAGCTAGCAAGGGATGTAAAGGATAACAAGAAAGGGTTCTACAAGTATATTAGTAACAAAAAGAGGATCAGGGATGGTGTAGGCCCCTTGCTGAATAGGGCAGGCATCCTTGTGACAGAGGATGAGGAAAAAGCTGAAGTGCTCAATGCTTTTTTTTTCTTCAGTTTTCACAGGCAGGGTCAGCTCCCAGCCCACTACCATGGGTGTGGCAGATTGGAGAGAAGAAGAGAGGCTCTTGGTGACGGAAGGTCAGGTTAGGGACTGCTTAAAGAAGCTGGATGTGCACAAGTCCATGGGGCCGGACGAACTGCATCCAAGGGTGCTAAGGGAATTGGCTGACGAAATAGCTGCACCGCTGGCCATTATCTTTCAAAACTCATGGAGAACGGGGGAGGTGCCAGAGGACTGGAAAAAAGCAAATGTAGTGCCTATTTTCAAGAAAGGGAAAGAGGAGGATCCAGGGAATTACAGACCAGTCAGCCTCACCTCAATCCCTGGAAAAATTATGGAGCAGATTCTCAAAGAATCCATCCTCACACACTTAGAGGAAAATAAAGTGATCAGGAACAGTCAGCATGGATTTACCAAGGGTAAATCATGCCTGACCAATCTCATTTCCTTCTATGAGCAGATGACTGGTTTTCTGGATGCGGGAAGCACCGTTGATGTGCTATACCTTGATTTTAGCAAGGCTTTTGATACAGTTTCCCACAGCATTCTCATTGGCAAATTAAGGAATTATGGGTTGGATAGGTGGACTATAAGGTGGATAGAGAACTGGCTAGATCAACGGTTTCAGCATGTAGAAATCAATGCTTCCATGTCTAGCTGGCAACCAGTCACGAGTGGTGTGCCGCCCCAGGGGTCGGTCCTGGGGCCGGTTCTGTTCAACATTTTCATCAATGATCTGGATGATGGAATAGACTGCATTCTCAGTAAGTTTGCGGATGACACCAAGCTGGGAGGACCAGTAGACACGTTGGAGGGCAAGGACAGGATTCAGGGAGACCTAGATAAATTGGAGCAGTGGGCCAATAGAAATCTTATGAGATTCAGTAAGGATAAGTGTAAAATCCTGCATTTGGGACCAAAAAACCCTATGCACTGCTACAGGCTGGGAAACATTCAGCTAAGTAGCAGCAGTGTAGAAAAGGACCTGGGGGTCATGGTGGATGGGAAGCTGGATATGAGTCAGCAGTGAGCTCTTGCTGCCAAAAAGGCCAATGGCATACTGGGCTGCATCAAAAGAAGTATTACCAGCAGATCAAGGGATGTGATCCTTCCCCTCTATTCTGCACTGGTGAGGCCACATCTAGAATACTGTGTTCAGTTTTGGGCTCCCCACTACAAAAAGGACAGGGACATGCTAGAGAGAGTTCAGAGGAGGGCAACCAAAATGATTAAAGGGCTGGAGCACAAGCCCTATGAGGAAAGACTGAAAGCATTAGGCTTATTTAGTCTGCAGAAGAGAAGATTGAGGGGGGATTTGATAGCAACCTTCAACTACTTGAAGGGATGCTCTAAGGAAGATGGAGCTTGACTGTTCTCAGTAATAACAGAGGACAGAACGAGGAGCAATGGTCTCAAGTTGCAGTTAGGGAGGTCGAGGCTGGATATTAGGAAAAACTTTTTTACCAGGAGAGTGGTGAAGTCTTGGAATGAGCTGTCGAGGGACGTGGTGGAGTCTCCATCTTTGGAGGTGTTTAAGGCGCGGCTGGACAAAACCCTGACTGGGATGGTTTAGTGGGAGTGGTCCTGCCTCTGGCAGGGGGTTGGACTAGATGACCTATGAGGTCCCTTCCAACCCTATGATTCTATACCAACCTTTGCTGACATGCAAGACATTTGGAAAAATATCTAAAAAATGTTTGGATGAATTTTTGTGCGCCTTTCCCATCAATTTTTCTATCAACTATGGAGCTGCTTAAACTATTTTGAAAAACAGGAAAGTGCAATTTCCTTTCTTGTTTGACCAGCTCAACCTTTCACCAGAGCACATTTGCTAGAGAGAGATTTTAGATCCTGTCAGCAGTCACACCTATTGCAGCACATGGGCATTACTGGATGGGCTCACAACTTGAATGCTTGGCCCAGTGCCCCAACTCTCAGCAGTAGCAGTCTGCCTGCCTGTGTTAGGCTAACTAACATAGACTGGCTATTCCTCTAAGTCCCACGCACCTGGAAGCTGGGCCAGAGCCTTTTTAAGTCTCCCACCCTGCCCAGGCACATGGTCCAAGGCAGGAGATGTAAGACACCCCCTTTGCCTGGCCAGGGAAGGGCTTGTAGCAGTATGGACGCCCCTTCCCCCAAGCAAGGTGCAGGGGGTAGGATCAGGAGTCTGGGTGGAGGGTTGGAGGTGAAGGAAGCAGGAGAGCTGCCTTTGATATTTTTTTTCCCCAGTTATGGTTGGCTCTGAACCTGCATTCTGCCTTTATGTTTATAGGAAGAGTAGCTGTAGTCTTATTGGCTATGTCTATGTTGCAAACTATTTCAAAAAAAATTTTTTTGAAAAAGTTATTTCAAAATATATTTGGAATAATTATCTCAAAATAGCATTTTTGAAAAAAAAAAATTTTTTTCAGGAGAACAGTCCAGGGATGGCTCCTTGTCCCAAAATAGTGTGGCTTTTTTTTTTTTTTTTGGAACATGAAAGTCTATACTGGACTTTTTTTGAAAAAAGGAAAGTCAATGAAAGAGATAGGCAGGCTTTTTTCGAAAAAAGCCTTGCTGTGTCCAGTGATAGCTTAGTTTGTTTTTTTTTTTTTAAAAAAAAAAATCAAAGGCTTTTTCTTTCAAAAAAGCTGTCTGGTTTAGCTTTTTTGAAAAAGCATGCCAGTATCTCAAAATACTGAAGCGCTTTTTCGCAAACAGTAAACCTAGTTTAGTTTTGAAAAAAAGCCTTTTTCAAGATAGCTTTTTCGAAAAAGCCATTGCTGGATGTGGAAAAGGCTTTTTTTGAAAAAGCCTGTCTATCTCTTCCATTGGCTTTTTTTCCGGAAAAGTCCAGTGTAAACTTTCACTTTCGAAAAAAACTGTGGTATTTTGGGACAAGGAGCTGTCCCTGGGCTGTTCTCCTGAAATAGCATTTTTGAAAAAAGTTATTTTGAGATAATTATTCCAAATATATTTCAAAATTTTTTGAAAACGTTTTTTAAATGCTTTACAATGTAGACATAGCCATTGGGTCCAGAATACTAGTCAGACATGGTGGCTGAGGTAGTATCTTTTAATGGACCAACTTCTATTGGGGAAAGAGACAAGCTTTTGAGCAGAAATTGGTCCAACAAGAGATATTACCTCATCCATGTTGTCCACTGAAGTATGTAGGTATTTGAGGCACACAAAAAAATGCAGGGATCCAAAGGGGGCAGCCGTTAGTCTAGTTCAGTAAAACGAACAAAGAGTCCTGTGACATTTAAAGACTAAAATTTATTTATCACATGAGTTTTCATGGGAGAAAATCCCACTTCATCAGATGCTTTAAAAAAAAATGCAGGATTAGGCACAGAACTACCCTATTTTCTGTGCAAAGAAGCTCATTAATATTACCCCAAATTCTCAAAAGGTATTTAGGCATCCAACTCCCATCATTTGTCAGGGACCCTCCATGCTCCCCCATTTACCTCATTTCTCTCCCCCATGCCAGGGCTGTGTGCATGACCACTGCCTAACTTTTCTCCCTTTCCACTATTATTCTTCTATCTGGGAGCCAGCTGAACATGCCAGTGTATCAAGTGATCTCTCAGGAGGGCAGGCAGAGATGAGATGGTGTATTGTTATGCTGGAAGGCATTAATGAGTGACCTCAACCTACTTTTTTAATCTACAGGCAAAAAACATTCCTTAAAATTTTGAAATTTATCAGAGGCAGTGTTCAGATGCTCTTACATTACAGGCAAAAATGTCATTCAGCTGAGTGCAAGGCTTTCACAAGCTCTGCCAGTGAGGTTGAGTGGAAATCTTCATAAAATTCAGCAATGCCAGGAGGGATGAACAATCCTTTAACCATCCACAGAGCAACTAGTTGGATGTGCATTTTTTCCCAAAAGAACATGTTCCCTTCAACAGTGTCAAGCAGCAATGACCTCTTAGATGGAAGAAAACATTTGAAAAATCCCCCAGTGTGCAACAGATTTAAAACCTACAAGTGTAGTGATGTTCTTTCAGTCATTTGCTACTGTGGGTGAAAGCCTACGTCGTTTGATTGCAAAAGGCAGCAGTGACACACGGCACCCACAGAGAGTCATGAATGTCTCATAAGGGGTAAATTAGCATTTGAGACCAAAAGAATTGCTGGTGGATACTTTATAGTGGAACCACATAGTATTAAAGTCAGCCACAAAGAAAAGCAAGAGTAGGAAGCATTTCCCAGGGGGCTTTGCAAATTCGGTGGGATCAGCCTAATGACTTAGCAGCCACCACCGCTAAATGGTACAAATGGGAGAAGGGAATGGTAGCATAGAAGCCTAGCAGAAAGAGATTAAATTTGAGGAAATTAAGGAATCCATTGCTGTAAATTTGACTCACACTGCCATCTGCTGGCTATGCCTTGTACTTCTGAGAAACAAAATCCAGCATTCTTAAAACAAAATAATGCTCTCTGCTTTCTGCCTGAACAAATTATTTATCTGATTCGGATTTATTAACAATAATAGGAGTATTTCTGGTGACAAAGGGCTTCAGATCAGAACCTACAAGTATAAACCATATAGGTGGTCCCATTGCCATCAATCACTGCAATGGGCAACTGGATTGGGCAAAAGGTTTGCCATCAGTATATTACCTTATGGTCCTGTATTTTAATAAATCCTAATACAATTCTCTGTTGAAGTGCAGGATTTTAAACAAAGTCAATCCCCCTGGAAAAGAGTGGGCTCCCCACTGTTTCAACTCCTTGTGGCTGGGGTGGCACAGCAGGCTGCCCTTATCTAATGCCCCCGATCCACAGTCACTTCAGGCCTCAGCCACTTCTTGTGACTCACCTCCAGCCAGGTCACCAGCAGTCCCCACCCCACCTCCTTCTAGGGCAACAGAGAATCCAACAAATAGTTCCAAGACCACACGTCAGGGTTTCACAACCTCTGCCTCTCTAGGGTCACTCTTTTTTCAGGGTTGGACCTTGCAGGGCTCTGCCAGAGTCCTGCAACAACCATTTCTGCCCTCCTCAAGTTTGAGCTTTTGCCCCCCAAGTTTCCCCTGCACTCTGTTCCTCGGTTGAATGCTTTCCTGGGCTTCTTCTCTGATTCAGGACAGCCTTCATCAGAGCTCATTCCACCAGGGGCTTCTCTGTCTCACTCAAGGCCTCTTGTGAGAATTCCCTACTCACCAGAGAAGTCCAGAGCCACCTGTCACCTTGGGTGTCCTCTTTGATCCTGCCTGTCTCTTTACACCCTACTGAAAAGATAGGAAATGCAGAATCCTTTCCTTTTCTCCTGGCAGCCCCTTTGTAGTGTGGGCTTCATCTCTTTATAGAAATTACCATCCAGCTCCTTCCTATCTTGTGACTCATCTTTACCTGCCCGTCCCTGTAGGGGCAACTAGCTGCCCTAATTGAGCAATCCAGGTAGCACACTCAATCACACCCCCAATGAAGTTTATATTGAAAGTTCTGGAGCTTGGGGAAAAAAAGATGTCCCAGTTCCCAGGAGAATCAAATACAGGTTTCAAGTGCCCATAGTTCCCTCCACCCTCCCAGATGTTACTGCTTTTTCTGTATTGCTAGGTGGGAAAGGAGGTTTCTAAACATGCAATACATGTGTGTGGAAGCCTGTTTCTGTGGGAGCAGGGGGTCTTGGTACAGTAAACAATGTTCTTCTTTCCTGCCTGCACTATTGTGTGTAACAACATTTTCTACTAATGCTATTGCTTCGATGGAGACATATTTGCTTTCATCTTTGTACATAGTTCTGTGTTTATCGATCTATAAATTACTCCAACAGAATGAGTGGTAATTTTTTTTCTTATAAATCACAACATGTTTTATACAGCTACCAAATAATACTCACTTTTTGAGTTCTCTTATCTGAGCTACTGAATGGTGTTTCACAGACAGGCTCAAGGAAGTCTCCAGGCCATAAATGCATTATAGTCCTCAGGCTACCCTGAGTAGTAAGAATCAATAGTTAGGAGATGAAGCATAGACTTAGAACACCTGAGTTTTATTCGTATGCCAGTCCTCAAGTCAGTATTAACTGATCTTGATCAAGTTGCTAGCTTCACTAGGACTCCATTTTCCCAATTGTAAAATGGGGATAATACTGCTCCACCACAACATGGGATGTTGCTTTCAAGGCTTAATTCTTCAATATTTGGTAAGGACTTTGAAATTTTTGTTGAAAACTGTTAAAAGTTATTGTATACAAGGACCCTGAAGTCTGTGCTAGCATACATGAAAACATGGGGGCCATAATTTGAAAGCTACAGTGCCTTTGCAATAAAGCAGGAAAATGCCAGAGGAATCACATTCTAGCCTGCTTGAAAGAGACATGGGA